>JAPIVC010000274.1:0-353798 GCA_030586385.1 Camponotus fellah | reverse complement strand
GTCGGCAGCGCTCGGCGGTGTTCGGCTCGTCGTTTAACGGCTCGTTGTTCGTTTAAAAAAAAGTGGGCGCACCGCGCCCCTGTCTTTGCCCGGCGGATGTTCTGCCGGGCGGCAGCTTCCGGCGGATCGCATGCCGGGTAAACGATGCATTTAAGGGGGTGCACGGGGTGCATCGTTACACTGTTAGGCGAGCTAATCGACTCGTGGCGAATCAGACAAGCGTTTTTCACGTTATTTCGGCGTTTAGCGAACTGATACGTGAAAGACCATATCTCCGCCCAAGATCCGGAAATGGTCTTCGCTTCGCCGCGGCTCGCGCGGAACACCCTCCATCTCAGTTCCTCCAAGCGCGAGTATCTCTTTCATACTTGTGTTTTGACGACGTTTTCGCTCCCCCTCGCGGCTTCCTCTCTAAGAGGAGTATTATAAAAGTAAAAAATAAAACGTCGCAGTGTATATTTCAAAAACATAATATACAGATGTTTCAGATCATCCATACCATCCATTTGAAA
Source organism: Camponotus fellah (assembly GCA_030586385.1). Lineage (NCBI taxonomy): Eukaryota > Metazoa > Arthropoda > Insecta > Hymenoptera > Formicidae > Camponotus > Camponotus fellah. The sequence continues at coordinate 353,286 of JAPIVC010000274.1, read as the reverse complement.
ACTAGAGAAGTGGTTATTTCGAAAAACATTTTATAAATCGGGTACGCTTTATCGAATGATCGAACTTTCAACTTTTGGTTCTGGCCGGAAATAGGCGATTCAGACTTGAAATGCATTTTTTAAAATGGAACCCTCTATTTTTCGTTGCATATTCTTGTAGCTTACCTCGAGAACTTTCTGAAACACTATAAATTATTTTTCCATGAAGTACTTTCCAAGTTATGAGGGTTGAAATAATTTCTTAATTTTACATAAACCATAAAATATCTTGTAAAATATTCATTTTTCGATTATCATTCCTTAATACTTTTATGTACAAAAATAATGAGAGGAATCAATTGGTGTAAAAGAAACATAGTTGTTTTTAAGAAAAAGTATGTAATTTGCAATCAACAATTACATATTTTTTCTTCGAATAACTATATTTTTTCTTTAGACCAATTAATTTCTCTCATTATTTTGTACATAAAAGAAATTAAGATAAGATAATAAAAAAATGAATATTTTATTAGATATTTTATGGTTTATGTAAAATTAAGAAATTATTTTAAGCTTCATAACTCGAAAAATACTTCACTTTTGGAAAATAATTTATTATAGTGTTTTGGAAAGCTCTCGAGGTAAGCTATAAGAATATGCAATGAAGAATAGAGGTTCCATTTAAAAAATGCACTTCCAGTCTAAATCGCCTATTTCCAATCGGAACCAGAAATTGAAAATATCACCATTCGATAGAGCGCACCCGATTTATAAAGAAAATGTTTTTATTTTTTTTAAATAACCGCTTTTCTTTTTCAAATGGATGATACGGATGATCTGAAACACCTTGTATTTAAAAAATAAAACTAAGCTCATATTTTAAATATATTGATATTAAAGCTCTTCATAATCATCTTGAATCTACTTTGAATTTAAATTTTGTTGATAAAGGATGCCGCAAATTTCTTATGGAAAATGATTCTCAGTCGATTTGCCTGAAATTAAAGTATGTTGCTGTTTATGACCTACTGATGAAATGTTCTCATGGGCGCAACTCAAAATAATGGGCCAGTTTCGAGCTAAAGAGCGCTGAAGTCGTCAACATACGTAATACGTTAAGGATTTGTGTAAATAATGATATTGTAAGCGCGTAAGTGCGTGTGTATGTGTCTGTGCCAAGAATACCTTCACACAGCATGAATTCCTATTACGGGAGCGAAGTATAGTTTGCGTTGCATAGTTAGAAGTATCTCTTGATTACTATTACTATATTTATTTTTATTATATTTTATTCACATTGAACAATATTATTTCCTAATAATACAAAATAAATACCATCAAACTGACAGAGTTATATTAATAACTGCTAACTTCAATTAACAAGAATAGTATAATATATCCTATATCAATGATGAGAGGCAAGGAGACTTACCTTATAAACAAGCATCCCAAAGGGATCATATTCTCAAAACATCCTCGTCGTTGATCTTAGTTAACACTAATGTTGAGTAAATAGATGGATAACTTATATGTCACTAGAGTGAAATATGAAAAATAATAATATTCCCAAATGAACGAATGTACCAAATAATAATATTCCCAAATGAATGAATCTACTTGTAACAAGAAAGAGAGAGAACTTTGATCTTTCGACATTTGAGAACAGGACTAAGCAATCTAAATATGCACATAACACGCACAGACACATACACACGCACTCACGCACTTAACAATATCATTTACACAAATCCTTAACGTATTCCGTATGTTCCGTATTCAGCGCTCTCTAGCTCGAAACTAGTCCGTTATTTTGAGTTGCGCCCATGAAAACATTTCATCAGTAGGTCATAAACAGCAACAAACTTTAATGGTAATTATTTACAAAAACGGACCACCCTCCGATGACCTTGACCTTGACATATATTGTCAAGATCATGGCCCTGAACAACATTCCGAAGATTTCAGCCGTCGGTCGTTGTTCGTTAAAAGTTATGTGAATTATTTACCTTAGGGGAGCCACCTCGGATGACCTTGACTTTGATATATGTTGTAGGGGGTACACCCCTAACACATGATTTGAATTTTGCGGCGGTCTCGTTTAGTTTCTGAGATATGCGACCTTGTAGTATCATAATTTTTATATACAATAATACTAATAATTTTGATTTTTTTGTATGGAATAGTACAAATATAAATTATATGATTTTATATAATTTTATATTTAAAAAAATAACTACATTGGGCGATAGACATCGGGCTACGCTACCGACAGTGCCGCCCGACCCCCCTCCGCGGGGAAGGCGGTAGGGCGCGCTAAGCGCGCCCTACCGCCTTCCCCGCTCCGAGGGGCGGTCCGCGATTAGGAAATAAATAAAAACTATTTATCCGATTCAACTAGTTTAAATACATTATAATTTTAACAAAAATTTTTAATTCCTTCAGCGCCCTTCCCCGCGGAGGGGGGTCGGGCGGCACTGTCGATAGCGTAGCCCAATGTCTATCGCCCAAGGTAGTTATTTTTTTAAATATAAAATTATATAAAATCATATAATTTGGATAGTTCCAGTGTAATCTTAAAAAATTAATATCTCGCTTCCCGTAGCAGAGCGACAAAAAAATTGCAAATTATTCTTTTGCGCTTACGTTTTTCCACTTGTTTATAATAGTGATGTGTACAATGAATAATTAATTGATATTCATCTTTCAATTCTATAACATTATTACAACGCGGACACTTTATTTTCTTCCGAATAACATTTTTTGTACGCAAATACTTTAATAACTCGTCGTAATTCGTTGTTAAAGCGAGAAATTCGTAAAATTTCATTTTGTAGCATACGATGTTAACTTTACGAAAACTCGTTGTATACTGATTCATTTTCGTACAGTTCAGTTTCAAAGTCACAAGAGATATCAACATAAAAACATTATATTCGTAGGTTACTTAAGTAAGAAATGTAAACAAATACATGTATTATTTCTACACTACTTATTTATGTCTTTCAATACTCAAAATAACTACTATAATTTTCTAATTTGTTTTGTTAATAACTTTTTAACGAACAACGATCGACGGCTGAAATCTTCGGAATGTTGTTCAGGGTCATGGTCTTGACAATATATGTCAAGGTCAAGGTCATCGGAGGGTGGTCCGTTTTTGTAAATAATTACCAAAACCTGTAAAATTGTCTTTATATGAAACACATCTCTCTTTTAAATTTAAAATGACAGATTCAAGATGGCGATCATAAAAAGCTGAAATATCGATATATTTAAAATTTACTTCTATTCTTTCATATTTTATTCTTAAACGCAAAATAATAAATAAAAAATAAAATAAGAGAGAGAGAGAGAGAGAAATGAGAACTTCGTTATTTATCATATAATTTTATGTCTTAATTTGTGCGGAAGTAAATATTTGCAAGTAATAATAAAAATTATTAAAATAGTAATATTTTTATTGTGTAAAGTCAAGTGAAATTTAGAAGCTGTTATTTATAAGATAAACGATCCCCAGAAAGAAATAAAAGTCAGTTTTCTTAAAGATAAAAATATTTAATCAAATTGCGATCACTATTTCGTTTTTTATTCATCCATTTCTAATTTATTTGTTACTTTATGTAACTTCGCGTTTGAATATGTTATTCATATTACGTTATAATCCTCCTAGATGTAATAATATTGTTAAATATTGTGTAGAAACTGCAATAATAATTTAATACACTTCAAAGAATCAAATATTGTGCAATATAATTGATTGTCTGGGGAAACGGAAGAGCATTTGTCTCGTGACGCATTGCGCCGTTTCCTGTTTGCCCGTTGTATCGGCCTCGTGAATAGCCAACTATTTTCTATTATAACTTAAAAATTAAGCTTTGGACAAAATTTTTCAAGAGGAAAAATAGTCTTAGAATTCGTTCAAGAACATCATATTTCAAAGACACCAGATTGTTTTGAATTATCCTGTATATGTCTCGGAGATACAAAAGGATTAACAAGTATTGTAAAACGAAATAATATAAAAGAATTGAGCCGTTTAAAGAAACATTAAAAATATAACAAATTAAGATAGATAAAGAATTAGGCTCTGAAATGTATTAAACAACCGATATACGAGAAAAGAGCGATAAGAGCCACCGCGGATGATAGTGCGTAAAATTTTATAAAGATTAATAAATCGCGAAAAATAAGACGCGAAAATAAGACATGCATATATTTTACTTGGTGCATAACCAAGGTAGATTCTCCATTCGAGAATACTATATAAGACCCCTCTTTACCCCCCTGCAGAGATGTAAGCGAGAAAAATATCGGGGCGAAGTCGCTGAATCGGGAGTCGAACCCGAGTCTTTCGCTTGCCGGACGACTGCTCTAAACCAACTGAGCTATTCAGCCCCCACCGATATCCCTCTCGCCTATTTGTAGAAATAATGGGAACGCGATTAGCTCCGCGTAAATTTAACAAATTAAGATAGATAAAGAATTAGGCTCTGAAATGTATTAAACAACCGATATACGAAAAAGAGCGATAAGAGCCACCGCGGATGATAGTGCGTAAAATTTTATAAAGATTAATAAATCGCGAAAAATAAGACGCGAAAATAAGACATGCATATATTTTACTTGGTGCATAACCAAGGTAGATTCTCCATTCGAGAATACTATATAAGACCCCTCTTTACCCCCCTGCAGAGATGTAAGCGAGAAAAATATTGGGGCGAAGTCGCTGAATCGGGCTTAATTTGTTAAATTTACGCGGAGCTAATAGCGTTCCCATTATTTCTACAAATAGGCGAGAGGGATATCGGTGTGGGGCTGAATAGCTCAGTTGGTTTAGAGCAGTCGTCCGGCAAGCGAAAGACTCGGGTTCGACTCCGGATTCAGCGACTTCGCCCCGATATTTTCTCGCTTACATCTCTGCAGGGGGGTAAAGAAGGGTCTTATATGATTCTCGAATGGAGAATCTACCTGGTTATGCACCAAGTAAAATATATGCATGTCTTATTTTCGCTCTTATTTTTCGCGATTTATTAATCTTTATAAAATTTTACGCACTATCATCCGCGGCTATCGCTCTTTTCTCGTATATCGGTTTAACACATTTCAGGCCTAATTCTTTATCTATCTTAATTTGTTAAATTTACGTGGAGCTAATCGCGTTCCCATTATTTCTACAAATAGGCGAGAGGGATATCGGTGTGGGGCTGAATAGCTCAGTTGATTTAGAGCAGTCGTCCGGCAAGCGAAAGACTCGGGTTCGACTCCCGATTCAGCGACTTCGCCCCGATATTTTTCTCGCTTACATCTCCAGGGGGGGTAAAGAGGGGTCTTATATAGTATTCTCGAATGGAGAATCTACCTTGGTTATGCACCAAGTAAAATATATGCATGTCTTATTTTCGCGTCTTATTTTTCGCGATTTATTAATCTTTATAAAATTTTACGCACTATCATCCGCGGTGGCTCTTATCGCTCTTTTCTCGTGTATCGGTTGATTAAAAATATATTTTAACTAATATAAGTTAGATTTATATTACATTCAGCCAATAATGGTTTTGCTTGAAGATATTTTAGGTTGAATAATAAATAAACACATCGTATAATTATTTGACTTTTATTTACATCTATTGATTTACAAAGGAACTGATAATATTGTTTTAAAGCTGTATTTAGTTCTCATACCTAGTATTTGCAAATGCAAAGTTAAACCATGTGACTTGGAAGTATAAGAAAAAATATCTTTTTTTATATTTTTTTGTATATGCTTTTGCAGTTTTCTGAGAATATAAAAATTTTCAAACTTATTAAATCTATCAGACAGTATATATATATATATATAACTGTCTGATAGATTTAATAAGTTTGAAAATTTTTATATTCTTTTATATATATATATATATATATATATATATATATATATAGAACTTCCGTTTCCGTTGCATTGACGAGTGGCACGTTAGTGTGGAATTTTTGGAATGAAAAATAAGGGTGTAGTAGAGGAGCAAGGAGAGTGAGAGTGAAGGAGTGAAAGTTAAGGTGAGAGTACGAGGAGCTGTTAGGGTAGAAGGGATAAGGAGGGAAAGGGTGGAGAAGAAAGTGGATGAGGTGACAGTGATTGGGCGAGGAGCATATGGAGAGAAACAGGAATAGGAATTGGACAGTAATGGCTGTAGAGGGCGTTGAGTTAAAATGGCAGAAATAAAAGATAAAGGGATGGCGGACGGAAGAGAGAGAAGAGAGAATTATGGGAATATAGAGGAACTGTTAAAAAGGAAAAGGGAAGGATTAGGGGATGAAGAAGGAGAAGGGATCTTTAGCAAAAGTAGGAAGACGGTCAGGTTGCCGGCAAGAAAGAAAGATGGAAATATGGAGGAGATGTTTAGGGGAAGGAGGAAATAGAAGAGAGGGGGAAATAGAGAGTATGAGAAGAGAGTTAAAGGAGAGGGAGGAGAGATGAAGTGTAGAGAGGGAAAAGATGAGAAAGAGCTTGAAGGGTCTGGAAAGGAAAGTGTTGGAGATGGAAAGGAGGGAGGAAGAGGAAAGAGCAGCAAAAAGGGAGCGTAGGGGCATAAGGGAGGGGAGTATTGAGAGAAGAATAAGGGAGATGGAAAGGAAGATAGAGATGAAGGAAAGAGAGGGAAAAAAGAGGAATATTGTAGTAAGGGGGATGGAGATAAGGGAGAGGAGGAGGATGGAGATGATAGAAGAAATTATGAAAAGGATAGGAGCAAAGGTTAATATAGAGGAGGTGAAAAGAATAGGAGGGGATAGGGAGAAGGATAGGGAGACAGTGTTGGTGAAGCTGGGGAGCGAAGAGCAGAGAAGGGAGGTATTAATAAAAAAGAGCAGCCTGAGGGGCAGGAGAGAGAGAATTTTGGAGGATTGGACGTGGAAGGAAAGAAAAATGAGATGGAAATTGGAGGGGATAGCGAGGAAGGAGGAGAGCGCAGGGAGGAAAATGAGAATAGGCTACGGGAGGATAAGGATTGGGAATATATGGTGAAGATGAGATGAAGAGGAGGAGGTGAGACGAGGCTGAGAGATGAGGAGTGGAGGTTAGAGAGGAGGAGCGGGGGAAAGGGACGGGGAGAAGATATAGGCAGAGGTTAGAAGGGTGGAGAGGACAGGAGGGAGCAACTAGAGCCGGAGAGAAGAAAAAGGATGGAAGATGGAAGGCAGTATTCTGGAATGTGACAGGAATGAGAGGGAAGGATAAGGACTTCTGGGAGAGCCTGAAGGAATGGGAGGTGATAGTGTTGGTGGAGACGTGGATGGATGAGAAAGGGTGAGAGAGGATAAGAGAGAGGCTAACAGGGGAGTATGAATGGGGGTTGCAGATGGTGAAGAGGGAGAGGAAGAGAAGGAGGCATAAGGGGGGAATGTTGATAAGGAAGGACTTGATGAGGAAAAGGGAAGTATCCTTGAGAGAGGGATGGAGGGATTGATGAGAGGTAAGATAGAGATTGGAGGAGAGGAATGGTGGATAATATGGGTTTATATAAGCGGGGGAATAGGAAGAATATTAGAAGGGTTAGAAATCCTTGTGGGTGGGAGATAGAGAAAGGAAAGTAAAGATATTAATAGGGGGAAATTTTAATGCGAGAACGGCGAGCGAGGGAGCAGAATGTGAGGAGGATGAGAGAGACGGAGGAAATGGTAGGGGGAGGAAGTCAAAGGACGCAAAGATGAATAGGGAGCGGAGGCTGCTGATAGAGTTTATAGAGGAATGGGAGCTAGGTATTTTTAATGGGAGGGTAAAGGGGGAATACACATTCACTGGAGAAAAAGGGAATACGGTAATAGATTACGTGATGGGGGATAGCTTGGTGAACGAGAAAGTGGAAAGAATCAGAATAGGAGATAAGGTGGATTCGGATCATCATCCGATAGAGATGTGGATAAGAGGGGAGGTGGGAGAGAAGGGGGGGAGAGAGGAGAAGGAAAGGGAGAAGAGAAAGCTGGCAGGAGAATGTAAGTAGGATACTTGGAGAGGAGGAGGAGGGTGAGGAATGGATGAGGGATTTGGAGAGGGAAAGGGGACTGGAAGAAGGGAAAAGGAATAGAGGACGGTGCAATTAGAGCAGGGGAAAAGAAAGGGAGAGGGCAGTTGGGTGGAAGAGAGAATTAAGGATGAGTGAGAAAGAGTGTATGAATGAATGGTGTATAGATGTTGGGAGTGAGGGCGAAAGCGAGGGGGGGAAAGAATGTAAGGTGAGCAAGAGGAAACGGAAGTCCACATTTTGGCGAGGGCGTATGTGTGCGTGTGGGGGGGAGGGGGCCGGAGGGGGGATAGCCGGAGGGAACCGGAAGGACATCGCCACCCGAGCTCCCCTACTGACTTAGGATAAGATTTAGGTTAAATTAGTAGGTTAAGTCTAGTATAAGAATTTGTGTAGTTTGTAACTCTGAGGAGATCGAATAAATTTCTATTACTACTATTACTACTCTATATATATATTGCGATGTTTTTCAATTTAATTTATAATTTTATATACAATTCCTCCTCGAGGTGTTAGTGAGGATGTAATGGGGGAGCGAAAATGTCAAAAACACAAGGCGAATAGAGAATACTCGCGCTCGGAGGAACAGGGATCGAGGATTCGTGCGCGGTGAAGTGAAGACCGTTTCGAGATCTCGCAATTGGACGTCAAATACAGTCTTTCAAGTATCAGTTTCGCTAAACGCTTCAAAAGAACGCGACAAACGCTAGCCCGTTTCGCCACGGGTCGACTAGCTCGCTTAACGGTAGAGGGGCAAGGTCTTTGGAAAAGTTAATTATTTTATGCGAGGTTCGAATTTTGAAATTCGACAGACACAACGAAATTCGACAATCATGAAGGCTAACATTTAAATAAATTACTCGGACTTAAAGACAAATATAATAGATTTATTAAAAAGAAAATAATATAAAGATAAAATAACGGAATAACAAATCGAATAAAAACAGATTAATAATAATAACAATTTAGAAAGTTCCAGACAATGTAATGTATGATATTAACTCGACAGCGGTAATAATAAATCAGATGGATCGAATGTTTGCACGAAACCGATAACATAAGAAAGCGTTGCTCTCGATACTTATTCTAGCTTGTTTTTATGGCTAAATTTTGCAAGGTTGATCGGCGCTTCGAAAATGTAACGGAAATTTTCGATCTACTCGTCGAATTCTTGTACAAATCTTTTCCTCTTTTCTTTTACTCGATACCTTAAACGACAGCAATATATTCGACAGATTGAGTAATAATTGTGCGAGAATGATTAATTTGCGAAGATGGAGAATCTCGCTTGCAACTAGCATGGTCGACACGATCAATATTTGACCATCGGACGCCGGTTTTCTTCTCGGTGTAACGCCCTTTTCTTTCGCGAAATTCTCAAATTTTGGCAATCTCTTGGAATTTTAGCAATCTCTTTTGGCAATTTGTTGGAATCTATTACGCACTGCGACACACTCCCACATACAAACAAAATCTCATGAAATAGACGCAATTCACACACGTAATGAGCGCGACAAGGATAGCACGATATTCGCAACGTCACAATACGCAACGGTCATGCACTTACATATACGCTAATTAATACATGGAAATCGCACAAAGATTGATTGCGGGAATGCTTAACGCGGCTTCGACAATTCTATTCGACAGCACGGATTGCGGACGCATTCCTCGCGATTTACCGCGCACGATATACGAAAGCAGGTCGTTACGCGTTTTACGACACTCCGAATCCCGGAGAGAGACAAACGGTACCTTATCAACTATGACTGACGTTACGATCGTCCTTGCTACCTCGGTCGCTTGTCTCCGGTCGCCCGAAATGCACGAAAATCGAAAGCTCGGTACAAAGCCCGAGCGACAACGAGACACAAAATGGCAACGGCGACAGAGCGGCCGGTCTTTCGACGGAATCGCGTACGTGGCTTACAATTTAGCGAAAGGCAACCACACCGATATTTGCTCCTATGGCCAGGGGATGTTCTTCGGTTCGTCCTCCCGCTCTGACTTCGATGGCGATACGCTTAACGACAACGACTTTTCAGAACACTTTCGGAAAACGACTGTTATCGAACGCCTGCATCAGAGCGAGTCTCTGAATCTCGCGATCCAGGGTCGATAGCAATCAATTCCTGCGCGCAGGGATGAGCGAATTCGCGGCCAATAGCGCCACGACACGCGAGGTATCAATGCGCCCCGCGAAAACGCCGTGTCGGGGGCCGCAACGGCCCCGAATGTTCAAAAATTTTTCTGTTGACGACCCGACTATCGGCGATCCTTTTGAGGCTTATCGTCCGTTTTTTATCCTTGGAGGGTAGCGCCGATCAGGCTCTGTTCTCTCGGTCCACAGCTTCTTTCCCCTCTGACGGTTGAAGCAGATTTCGCTCTCGACTTTGCGCTGTCCCGCTCTTCGGACCCTATCTCCGCTCTCGATTAGAAAGTTGGGCACGCCGGGTCGGCTGTCGCAAAAATTCCTCTTGTTCTTCCTTGGCGTGCGCTCCAATGGATTGCCCAATATACAAAATAAATAATAAAAAGAAATTAATGATAAGGAGAAATACAATAATCGTCTCTTCGGAGACTCCGATACGGCTCTCGTAATCTTTTCTTTGGCGTGGCCGCTTGGCTCGCGTTCCGTCAGGTTTCCTGGGCGGATAGACATCCATCGAGACGGCAACGTCACATTATTATATATATATTATATATATATATATATATATAATATATATATAATATATATATATAATATATATATATACAATATATATATAAATATATATATATATATATATACAATATATATATATATATATATACCAATATTCTTATTAGCTTTTCTAATTTAAGCGTTTCTAATTTATTAAATTTTATAATTGTAACTTGTTATATATAATAATTATACAGTGACGAATTTAATACTTCAGCCCAATTCAGTAACGTAAAATATCAGTTTTCTAGCAGTTTTTCATTATTGGTATTTTTTAAATTTAAATTTAAATTTCATTAATCCGGCAAAATTATAAGTGTTATAATTCTTATTTTACAACAATTTTTTTATTTGATTATTTCGCGTTAATAGATTCTTAATAAATTTAAAAAAAACCCGCTGAAAATATTTAGAAATTTTATTAATATTATATTTTTGTGTCCCAAAACTCTTTATTTATTTTTAAAAAATCGATAGATATCTAAGTTCTTTGATTATCTTCATCATCTTGTCTCATTTATTTTGCAATTATTTTTCAAGATTATCATTTCTGTTAATAAATTGTAAAACGTGTTACGAAAGTAATATTGATTATTTACGTGTCATCCTTAATCGAGTTTAATCCGTAGTTCTAAAATTGACAAATCGTAACTATTCCTTCAAAAAATAAATTACTGTAATTGATCAGCAAATTGTAATTAAAATTATGGATGTTAAATTTTATTAAGGATGATGTGTAGACATATTCATTGTTTTCGAAGGATCTGTTTATTGATGATTTTTCTTTAAATTTTTTATTATTCATGAACAACCGATATGATAAGTCCGAAAAAGAATTGTAAAATCTATAGGGTATAAACATTTAAGGTCTATAGGGTAGATTGAGCATTTTAAAAATTTAGAAACTGTCAATAAAATATAACACTCTGTGTTTAATAAAAAATTATAATTCATTGTTTTCAGTGAGGGCGCTGGGCGTAGCGGCGACGAAATGAAGCATGCAGCATGCGTAGTAGCAGTGTCACGGCTGCGCGGTCTTGCCTTCAACCCTTGGTGTCCGCTAGCCGCTATCTCGCCATACATACTCTTTCTGGTGATTCGTTTTACTTCATCGTTGAGGTATACTATATGTCAAACTATAAACAATTATTCAAACTATCATTTATCGATCAAGTAAAAAAAATATAAATTAATTTTTTTTAAATGAGTTAAAGAAGCTAATCATTGAGAAACGAGTGATTCTGTATATATTATTTCAAGAACAGAAATATTATTAGTCCTAATGGCATGTACAATGTGCCTATACATGTAATATGTAAATATATTTTGTCATAATGCAATAATTGAAATGCAGCAATGAAATTTGTCCTTTAAATATTTTTAAAATATTTTTTAATCTTCGCGCTAATACCATATTTTTGAATTAGGGTTTCAATGCTAAGATTAAAATATTGTTTATAAATATTTAAAGGCCAGAACTATCATTAAAATCTATCAAAATCATGGGAACTACGAGAAACTGCCGAAAAAACATAGAAATAGCACCTCATAATTTTTTAAAATGTAGTGTCAACGATAAGATTAAAAAATTGTTTAAAAATATTTTATTTAAAGGAACTATCGTTAAAATCTGTTAAAACGATGAGAACTAATGCGACAATTCTCGAGAATTACCAAAGAAATGATGGAAATAATTGGCATTCCATAATTCTTGAAAATGCGGTGTCGGCGCTAATGAAACTCTAAAATGAAAAACAAAAAAGTTCTGACCATTGTTGGCAAAAAATTATTTAATTATAAAAATAAGGTGCCAATTTGCATATTAAAAAATTATTTAAAATTATTTAGCGATTACTATTGTAAAAGTCTATAGAGAAAGAACTATAGGACTTTCTATAGAACTCTTCGAGAACTACAGAATTTCTTAGTTTAAATAGCATATTTCCCATACAATATCATTTGCAAGAGAAGTTGGCACCTCATTTTCAGATTGCAATTTCGCCGGAACTATTGAAACCTCAAGAACTATTTGAGTTGCAAATAGAACTTGCATAAAAACTTCCAATAATTAAGGTAGATCAACTTTATACATACTAACATGAGACTCATAACTAGGATTCAAAGCATATCTCTTTTTTAGTTTACATTCTAATACAATCCCAACAAGGAATTTGAAATATTAAACAGATTATTTGAAATTGGATAAATAAGAAACAATCCATTTACTATCTATTTATCTATTTAATCAAAATTTCTATATAAATTAGATTCCGAATTTTATAAATTAAATACATATAATTTATTTTATTTATTTAGTGTAATTCTATATATAATTAATATAATTCTATATAAATCATTTTTATGGAATATTAGAATATAATAATGATACATGATATGAATGTAATAATGATATATTATGTGTTACATTTATGAACACAAAAAAATTCAATTGATCAGTAACATGTCAGTAATACTTGCGAATATTAGTTATAACATTTTATTATTTTGATATAATATTAATATAATACTGTTTACATTATATGATGTATACATGTAGGATTTTGTTTACAACTATAATTTATTTACAACGGTATATAATAGAATGTAATTATAGAATTAAAATACATAAGAGTATGTCTCGACTCTTCAAGCAATCATTAGGATCTGACCTGCTCGAACTGCATTGCTGCAATTCACACTCCTCCTTCTTCATGTATCGTCAGTTATTAAAAAGGACAAATAATCTGAAAAAAGCTGAAAAGATAATTTTGTTAATAGTGGTATGAAAGTACGATTCACCCCCTCGACTTGTCCATTATCTCTAGATACTCTGGTAGTTATTAAGAGATGTTCGATATTCTCATAGCTATTCTCATAGTATATTTCTCTTTGGCCGAGATGGTTTTCCCACTTGCGTGATAAACTAGATGCATACTGTTATCCGAATCATTCTTCTGAAATAAAATTGCACCGTAATCGAATTTTAGAAGCATCTGTATGTAATTCCGTTTCAGCTCCGACTTTGTTTAATTTTAAAACTGGTTTAAAACTGGTGCTCAACGCGAATTTTAAATTTAAAAATGCCTGCTCTTCGTTTTTTCCGTATGGAAACTCTATATCATTTATTGAAAGATTCATCAACGATGATACTATCGTAGAATATCGGGGAATAAATTTTCGGAAATAATTCGTAAGACCGACAAAACTTTGCATCTCTGACGTATTTATAGGAGTTGGAAATCTCATAATGGCGTTAGTTTTACATTCAGACGGTGCTACGGTTCCATTAATTACAACGTGTCCTAAATATTCAATTTTCGTTTGGATAAATTGACACTTTACAAACCGGGTTTGCTACCTTTATTACATGTTTTAGATCGTCAATTGCTTATTTAATACTTTGCGAAAGAATAACACAGGCCCACAAAAAAAAGTACCCTGTGCTGGCGATCTGACTAGGCTAGTCTTATGTATTTTGGCCCGCTGAATTCGAATCTGACATCAGAATTGCTCCATCACGTCACAGTTTTTTTTTAAATCTCAAAAATAGACGAAAATTTCGTAAAAAACGACATTCTAGGGAAATAAGACTGCGCTTTTTGAAGAAAAAGTTACCGAAATCATATGTTAATGTATTTTCAGACATTGTAAATCCAAATCCGACCTAGAATATAAATGTTGTGCTCAATTTATGATGCGAGCTGGACCTAATACCCGAATAATGTGTCTTATGATCGTTTGCGCTTACGCATTCTTTTATCTTCAAATTTTTGAAATACCGCGGGGGAATTACAAAGTCCGAAAGACATCCGCATAAATTCGTACTAGCCTGTTGGAACAAGGAAAGAAGTGTATTTCCTACTTTCTTCAGCTTCGACATGGAAAAAACCGTTTTTCAGATCGAGTGTGCTAAAAATTTTCGCGCCTTATAAACGATCTAATTGATCTTCGATTAATGGATAGCAATCTTTTATTATTTTCTGAACTTTATAAAATCTATGTAAAATCTTGTGTCACCGTTTTTCTTTTTGACCAGAACAGGGCTTGCGTAGTCGAAATTAGAAGGTCTTATTATACCGTCATCTATCTATTCTTTTAACTGTTTATTGACTTCCTGCTTTTCCGGCTGAGATAATCTGCGCAGTCTTTGATAAATCGGGATTTTCATCTTTGGAAACTAATACCATTTTAGTACCGATTTCATGCGGTTTTTTTGGATTATAGTTTCTAGCAATAGTTTCTACTTCTTGTCGAACATCGTCGGAAATATGTGAAAAATCAAACGGGTCTTACTTTCTCTATTACGTCGATCTTTAATACTTCAAGTATATCTAGACTGTCTTCGGTAGTTTTTCGAATCACCACTTTACCTTTTAGCAAACAAAAAAAGATTAATCAAATTTAAAAAGTAAGCTCCGATCAAGACTGTATATGTCATACTTCATTATCAACGACATATGAAATATAATTTCAAATGTTTTGCCATCAATAACAATATTTATTAAAAAGGAATCACGCGTGCTATTATTTAATGCGCCTAGACCATTAAAATTTACGTCATTATTCAATTCGGGACAACCTAATTTCTTATAACAATTTCGATTCATTAAACTCAAATCGCTAGCGGTCTATGTCTATAATGCTGATGAAACATTGATTTGAAACGACTCCGCAAATTTCTTATGGAAAATGGCTCTCAGTCGATTTGCTTGAAATTAAAGTATGTTGCTGTTCAGGACCTACTGATGAAATGTTCTCATGGGTGCAATGGAAATAATGGGCCAGTTTCGAGCTAGAGAGCGCTGAACCGTCAACATACGTAATACTGCCGCAGTTGAAACATCTCTTCGTCGAACTCGTGTCGCCTCAAAATCATTCTTCTTCTTTTCCGGTTTTAATTGCCTCATCTTTGATTTTCCTTCCATTTTTTATAGCTTTATATTGAGTAAACCTTTCTTCCAGCTCGTATGGTTTTTGCAATATTGTATTATTAACTGCATCGCAATAATGTGTTGAATTACCGATCGCGTATCCACATCGGTTTGTGCTGCGATCTCGAGCATTTTGTATATATACGCTTAGTATGACTCGTTGGATGTTTTCTTTCGTCGTGATCATTCCTGATGCACTGCGTGATCATCTACAAATCATTGACAAATTCTTCTATTAATGCTGCACTTTTTTCCACGTCTTCGTGCACTTCTCATAGTTTACGAATAGCTTTGCTGAACCGCAAAGAAGATGTTTCGCGTATGCAATCTTCTGAATATTAGATCACTTGCACAATACGGCCATTTTTTCGAAATTTTTTATCCATCTCTTCACATTGACTTTGTCATCTTCGCTGAATATTTCTAAGGATTTTTCAACATCCTTGAATATCAATATTGATTTCTTCGAGTTTCTTTCTTAAATCGTCTTCTTTCAACGATTGGCACCTCATTTTTATCATTTGAGTCACTCGTATTACTTCCGCTCGTGTTCTTGTTTACGTATATCTTTGTCATTTTAAGTGAGTCCCGATTGCGCACATTCCCGATCGGACACAAACCTATATAAAATCGTACAATAGTAGACCTCGTTTCGCATTAAAAGAGCGAAAGCATGTGTCCGATCGGGAAATGTCATCGTGTCCGATCGGGAATGTACACAATTGGGGCGATCCCGTCGTCTTTACCTTAATTATCGTCGTCATGTTCTGTTTCGACGTGTTCACATTCGAGTTGCACGAATGGCAACAGTCTTGCGATAAGCTCGCTTTTCAGTCCAGCCGTCTTTAGCTTTTGTTTTTTGAGTTCCTGTTTTAATTGGAGCTTCATGCTTATCAACGTTGCACTCAGATCGTCATTTGCTGCGCTAGTGCCTAGTCCCATTGTTATTTATGTTTTTACGCCTTAAAACTTTTTATTTTGAACGCACTTCTTCGTCATATATCTGATATCACACTCTATACCGTAATCTGATCCTGGACAAGCCCTCAAAAATATATAGAATGTTGTTTACAAATATAGTTTATTTAAAATAATATATAATATAGAATGTAATTATTGAATTAAAGTACATAAGATCTCGACTCTTCGAGCGATCGTTAGGATCTGACTTGCTCGAACTGCATTGTTGCTATTCACACTCGTCCTTTCGTTATGTATCGTCAGTTATTAAAAAGGACAAATAATCTGAACGAAGCGCAGAATGTTCTAAGAACCATGCAGGGCATCCAAAAAGGACATACGCGGAAAACATAACGTAGTGCGAAACGTTTCGGGTTTTAATGCTATGCAACCGTGCGTAATACGTGATCAGGCTGGATCAACATATGCACTCATAAAATATCCTACATACATATACACAATATACATATATCATATATATATATATATATATATATATACATCATATATATATTCGACTTACGCATGTAAGGAAATGTAATAGAAGCGTAAACGAAGCTCTTAAGAAGCGTAAAACGCTTCGTTTACGCTTCGACGTTTCAATTTATGCTTCTTAGGAGCTTCATTTACGGTTCTATTACACTTTCTTACATTCGACATACGCTCCGAATATTCATTTTCGGGAAAGAAAGAAGTCTTGTACCGTTTAATGATTTTCACAATAATAATAGAAATATTAATCGCAAATTAAATGTAAAAGGCAATAAAACCATAAACACCGAACGTAGTGTGTAAAAAATTTTCTAAGTTATATTTCGTCATATTTATATCATATCGAAATTACAAAATGAAACGCAATTAATGTGTACAAAAATTCTGTCAACAGATGTTTCAACCTTACTCCAGATCCTTTTCAATGTCCAAAAACTCAGGCAATTAACCGAACTATAGCCCAAAATATACTTAAAAATTATAGTCCTCATTCAAAAGTCAATACAATAAAACTATTAAACATGAAAAGATCTGGTAGAGTCCTTAATCTTGCTGCGCTCAAATAATATAACGTAGATTTGAAAAATTTTTCTGATATTGAGAGAGAACATGTATGGTACAATTCCTCAAAGAAATTTTATTTACAGACACTCTAATGCAAAAAAATAAAAATATAAGCAATAGCTCGACGCTCGAAAATAGGAAGCTTACTTTTCTTACTGGTCCTGCGAAAAGATTATATACCACCAGATCGCATACTCTTGATATATTATTTAGTGCAGCAAAATGTAAGAATGATGAATTTTTTCCCCAAAATGTTCCTCGTATAACGTGCAAAAATTCGATAGGATAAATGAGAATGGACACTAGCAGGAGATCAAATATCTAAAAATTATAAAGCATAAACAGAGCGACCACATCTCACGCCAAAAGCACATGCTCAAAAAAAGAAAAAGAAAAGAATAACAATTTTGTTAAAGAGCAACCAAAACCAAGACAGTAATATAATATTCATAATCGTATACATCCAATATAGCGGTTTTTAAATTTATAAAGACGCAATTATAAAAGAACACGAAAAAGCACGCAACAGAAAGCGCCGGTCATGTGCGTCACACAGTCTCGCCAACCAAAGACAGAGGGAAGGGAGGAAGGGAAAAAGCGAAAGAAGTGGAGGAAATGGTGTTCGGGAATGAGTTGAGTGCGGGAAACACCGGAAGAGTATCAAAAGAAAGATGGCGTATAAGCAACGCGGGAAACATTAAATTATGTATAAAATTTTTCTGAAAAGTTTTTTATGTACGGTATGGTGAAAAACAAAAGACACGGGGAGATAGTATCTTAAGAAGTCATTGGCATTTATTAAATATCGAAAAATATATTTCATCTAATTTGTCTGTGTCACTTTGAATATTGGGACTGTAATTTTGCTGTATAATATGCAATATTTTCGAAATGATTCTCTTGTAAGATGATTCTTTATCTAGAATGATAGCTTCATTTTAATTAAATTCATGATCCTGTAACCTATGTAGAGATGACATTGAAATCATTATCTCTTTGATTGATATTTTTTTCATGTTTTTTAATACGAGTCATTAATTGTCTTTTCGTTTGGGCTATATATGAGACTTCGCAATTGTTACAATATAATTTGAAAACAATATTGGATTGATGCATTTTCGTAAGAGAGTTTTTATGTAATTTAACGACTGTATTTAATTTATTTTTTGCTGTAAATGCTAATGTTTTGCTAGTGTGAAAAATTTTTCTGAAAAGTTTTTAATGTACGATATGGTGAAAAAACGAAAAACACAGGGAGATAGTACCTTGAGAAGGAATCTCTGGAGAATTACTATTAAAAATTATGTTTTATTCTATTGTGAATCGTTTTGCAGATGAAATCTATTGGATAATTACTTTGTAATACGATACAAGTACATAAAAAATATTCCACCTTGTATGCAACAAAACATTTTTAAAAAAATAATCCTACAAATAATTTATAATAAAAATTTTCTTCTAAAAAATATATATTTTTCCTAAAAAAAATCAAAACTAAATATCCAATCAATTAATTAACCAAGTACATTGAAGCAATTGATAGGGATTTGTGATTTAAAATATTTGTCACAAATTCAATCTTGCATTTATGTATTAGATTCCTATTTTAAAAAAGACATGTTAAGTCGATTCTCGAAAGTCTCGAAGTATTGTTGCCTCTTTTCCGCGATGTCGATTGGTTCTTTTATTGCGCTCAATTCATGTTGTGAGCAGCTGTCATTTGCGATTATTACAAATTTTGACAGCTTGTGTGACAGTGAGAAATGTATATATAATAAAAGGGAATAAATGGCACGCGCGAAGCGCGCGCTTTGCGTTATCTAGTCTCGACAAAAAGAAAATGATTTTTAAAATAAGTTCAATACTTTGTATGCTATATAAAAATATATTATTATATTATTATTATGTATGATCCAAATAAATATTTTTACAATATATGAAATAGTATTAACATATTGCGGATTTTATACTGCAGATTATAAATAAGTGATAAAACTGTTTAATACTTACTACAATAACATCGATTGCATTAATCGTCAATTTTGAATTTAAAAGAGAAAAACTAATCGACTTGTTTTAAGATCATAAGTTTTATTATGTAAATCTGGAACTAAAAGATTTAAGAAGTTACATACAAAAATTCGATTCGAGTCATATTATAATTTATACATTTTTATTATTAGGAAATATTTAATTTTGAAATTAATCATAAGCTTTGCCAAGTAAATTTGGAACTAAAAAAATTAAGAAAAACTTACAAAAACTTGGCGTGTTCGTGTATTATAATTCACATATTTCTATAATTGAAATTCATTACAAGTTTATAATTCACAAACTTTGTAAAATTATGTCTATTATAATGTGATCCGAGCATGCCAAGTTTTTGTGAGTTTTTACCTTTATAAGGTTTTTCTTGGATTTCACAACTTTTTGTAAAATTTACATATATTTTTTGAGAGATAAATTATTTTTAGGGATATTTTTGGTGGATATTTTTTTATAATTGCATTATTTTTTATTATAAAATAAAATTTTGTTTCACGTTCCTAACAGCACATGATATCCATTCGAATATTCTATACTCATACTGTAAATATACGTTACAGATGTAATATATTGAGAATAATCCCATAACATCTCTTGTTGTATTTTATTTTTCATATATTCTCAGAATATACATTGAATATCTCGTATTAGTATATTCTTTCTCGTATATTTTCAGGATGTTCTATAATATTGCATGTGTTTCCTTATTTTGCCGCTACGCGCGCTACCAAACTCGTATTTAATTTTTGATGAAATGGACATAAAGGATTGGTACTAACATGAGTTCCAAAGTTTCTTCTTTTTTCTTTTTAGTCAGTTTAATTTATAATAAACTGACTTAATTAAAAATTTGTATAGTAATTTAGTTGTTCTGCATTCTTGGTTGGGATTCAGAATATTAAAAAGATTTGAAATTAAAATGAGAAATAGTGTGTGCGTTTACGGCATTTATCAAAAGTATTTATATTACAAGATATTCTCAGTATTTACTATTAATCAAAATAGGCGGACATTAGAGCATTCTTAGTATACAGGGTGTTCCATTTTAAGTGTCCACCCCAAATATCTCTCTCATTTTTTATTTTAGAGAAAAATAGTTCAGACATGTTTTACATGGTTTCGAGGGAGCCATAAGATGGTACCATTGGTTTGACCTTGAAGAGTCATTTGAAGGTCACGTAAAGGGTCACCTCAATTTTTTTAAACGGCACTCCTCATCTTTTATTACATACTAGAACAATACATGCGCGCGCTACGCGCGCGCTATTTATTTCTTAGAATTGATACTGTATGTATATATATATATATATATACTGTATGTATATATATATATATATATACATACAGGGTGTCTAATTCGTGAGGGACCAAACGAAAAGTGATAATAGATTGGGTCAAACTAAGAAGAATAGTCCTCTACCATTTTACAAAATTCGCAATAATTATTAAGTAATAAGCAAAAAGCGGTCTACCGCTTCTCATGCGCCAGGACATTTTTGCTTATTACTTAACCCAATCTATCATCATATGTATGTATGCATGTATGTATATATGCATACATACATATGTATGCATGTATGTATATGTACATTTTTGCTTATTACTTAATTATAACTATAATTATTGCGAATTTTGCAAAATGGTAGATGACTATTCTTCTTAGTTTGATCCAATCTATCATCACTTTTCGTTTGGTCCATCTCGAATCGGACACCCTGTATATACTGTGTTAAATATATATATACGTAAAATATTATTAATAGACATTAATAAAAAAACAATTAATATAATCATCATTTTGTTATTATCATTGTCATTATTCTTATTATGATTGTCATCATTCTCATTCTCATTGTCATCATTTTCATTGTTATTAATATCATTATCATCAATATCAAGATCTTCATTTATATATCATTTATATCATCATTTATCATTAATATCATTATTGTTCTTATTATCAATATTATTTATTATTAATAACTATATAAGAAAAGATACGAAAACAAATTATAACACAATAAGTAATTAATATAAATAATTATATAATAAAATTAATATAATTTAATTATATAATAAAATTATATAATTAAATAATATCGTAATATAATAATTATGTTTACTTTAAATTAATTTACTATAAATTACTTAAACTTAATACTTAATTATTTATTTAATTAATTAAATGAAGAGATGTGAAAATAACACAATAATTAATTAATACAAATATAATAAAAATATATAATTAAGTATAATATAATAATTATAATTATTTTAACTTAATTTACTATAAATTATTTAATCTTAATAACTTATAATTATTTAAGCAACGTCTACAATGAGATTTTATGGAGACTTAAGGCGTAAGACTTAAGGAATTTATCAATCACAGTCAAGTATTAAAAAAATACTCGACTGTGATTGGCCAATTTCTTAAAATCTCATTATAGAATAGCCCTTACGTACTTAATATTTAACTACTTAATAGTTATTTAATTATTGACTACGTAATTACTTAATTAATTAATACTTAATTACTTAATATTATTCTTGATTAATTTTTTTTCACTTTTTCTTCCTTTTTTTCTTTTTGTATTTGACTAAAGTTCCTGAAACAAAAACAATAATAAATATTAATATGTTTACATTTATTTTTTAAAATGTAATAATATATATAATAATAAATTATTATATAAATAATATATATATAATATAAATAAATATACAGGATGATCCGATGATCCCGAAAAACCTTCCGTCTGTAAAATGACACCATTTCCTGACACCATTCTAAGAAAATTTTTTCTTTGATTTGAAGCGTAGTTTTTGAGTTATAAGCAAAAATAGTTAGTAAATCACGCGTCAAATACAGAAGGCAGGCAGGAGCGGCCCGGCACGCCGCGAGCGCGGGCGCAGCTGATCGCCCGACGGGTGATTACTACTGCATGAATCATTAACTATTTTATCTTATAACATTATGCTTTAAATAAAATTTTGATAAAGAAGAAAATGTCTTAGAATTACATCAGGAATACGTCCTTAAAATAACGTAATTATTAAAAGTTATTCCGGATCGCCGGCCGTTGAACGCTGTAATCAGCTGATTGCTACACACGATGTGTGTATGGCGAAGTGTGTGCGTAACAGAGAGAGAAAGAGAGAGAGAAATAAAGAGAAAAAAAAGTGTATGCGTACGTGCGTGTGTGTGAATGTCTGTCTCTCTTACTCTCCCTCTCTCTCTCTTTTTCTCTCTTTTACGCACACTCCACCATACACACATTGTGTGTAACAATCAGCTGATTACAGCGTTCGACAGCCGGCGATCCGGAATAACTTTTAATAATTAACGTTATTTTAAGGAACACGTATTCCTGATGTAATTCTAAGACATTTTCTTCTTTACCAAAATTTTATTTAAAGTATAATTTTATGTTATAAAATAAAATTTTTATTAAATCCCCTATCTATATATACACGGTGAGTCATTTTAATGTCCCACCCCAAATATTTCTATTCCTATGCATTTTACAAAAAAAGTTTCAAACAAAAGTTGTCTAGTTTCGAGGGGGCCATAAGATAATACCATTGGTTTGATCTTGAAAAGTCAGTTGAAAGTCACGTAAAAGTCATTTCAATTTTTTTAAATGGCATCCCCTATTTTTTATATATTATATATTATATACTATATATAATTTTATTATATATATTATATATAGTATATTCTTGTAGCTTATCTCGAAAGCTTTTCAAAACGCTATATTTGAACCTTTTTTAACGTAGAATTTCCTGAGATATTTTAAATTTCATTACAATATTTATGACTCTTATCAATCAAATATCTCGAAAACCAAGACCGGCAGCGAAAAATGTTTTAGACAAAAGTTGTCCGGTTTCAAGAAGGCTATAAGATGGTACCATTAGTTTGACCTTCAAGAGCTAAAAATAAGTGCCATTAAAAAATTTATTTCAATTTAAAAATTTAAATTTTTAAATGACATTATGCTTGAAAGAACTAAGGAAGAACAATGGTACAATCTAATGCGTCGTCTACAATAGGACTTAAGACTTTAAGACTTAAGATTTCAGAAATTGACCAGTTACAATTGAATTTAAAGAAGAATAATAAATATGATTGGTCAATTTCTTAAATTTTAAGTCTTAAAGTCTCATTATAGACGCCGCTTTATAGCCTTCTTAAAACAATATTATTATAATATAAAATTTAAAATATCTCAGAAAGCTTTGCATTAAAAGACTTCAAATATAGGGTTATGGAAAACTCAAAGTCAATTACAAGAATATGTATAAAAAATAGAAGGTGCTATTTAAAAAAATTGAGATAACCTTCACGTGACCTTCAAATGACTATCCAAGGTCGAACCAATGATACCATCTTATGGCCCCCTCGAAATCATAAAACTTTCGTCTGAAACATTTTTCTCTAAAATGCATTGTTTCCAAAATAATTGCGTACGTTGATTAAAGTGACTCATCCTGTATATGTATATGTATATGTATATATATATATATATATATATATATATATATATATAAAGTATCTTTTATTTTGCTGACTTCGAATTTGTTTCATTATTTTAGTCATATTTAATAAATGCAACAACAATTTAATTAATTACAAAGGACTCATTTGTTGATGAATTTTATAAGTTAATATATTTAAGTTAATATACTTAATATTGCTGTAAAAACATACTTTTAATTAATCTGTCGATGTATCTAATAAAAAATATAAGTGTTAAAAATAACAAAATTTATAATGAAGTTTTTAATTTTATTTATAATAATTTTTTTTAATTTTATAAATATATTACATTTATAAAATTAAAAAAATTTTATAAATATAATATTATTATATTTATAAAATTTTTTAAATTTTATAAATTAAATAATTTATAAAATAAATAAATATTTTTCCATTATGAATAATTATAAAAAAATATTGAAATCATGAGAATTTTCGTGAATCAATATAATTAAAACTGTTGTACATTAATCTATCGAAATATCTGATAAAAAAATTATAAGTTTTACTTTCCATAATTAATTTTTAAAACAAAACAACAAAAAATTCCGAAGTCGATAAAATAAGAGCCATTCTAATATAAGTTTTATATATACTCTTTACATACATATTGTATAGAATTCTTTTAACTTTTGAAATTATTGATAAATTTAATTATTATAATATCATCTTTGTAAAATATAAATATGGAACAAATGTCTAAAATAGTATAATATTCTTTGACTCTTCTATTTTACATTAAATAAATACTATTTTCAGAATATTCTTATCGTAAAATATTAGAATCGTAAAATATTGTTGAAAAAATTCTTTTTTATTAATTTATTTTTACAATTAATTGTTTATATTATAGTATTATGTACTGGAGTTATGAACTGTAGTTTAAAACTCACACACTAAAGAAAATATGTTCTTATTTTTATTACGTACATATTAAAATTGATTCTACGCATTCTTAGGGTTAATGCCACTCTAGCGACTGGACCTGGCGCCCAACTTAATGAAAATTTAAAAAAATTAATACAGCTCGTTTGTACTTCGTTTGTACCTGTTTGTACCATTTGATTTTTCGTTTGTACCTCAAAGGGTTTAGAGTTAACACGGGGTTAAAAAATGGTCAGCGCCCAACTTTAATATATTTTTATTTCATTAACGGCATTCGATAGAGAATCGTTTGTATTCGTTTGTACCTCCCTTCAAATCGTTTGTACCTTAAAGGGACCGGAAGTACAGCATTTTCAAAATATGCTCAAGAGGTAGTTTCGTCATTTTTTGAGATATCGAAAAACGGCCAACGGCATTCGATAGAGAATCGTTTGTACCCGTTTGTACCTCCTGGCCAACTAATTAAAACGAGCCGGGAAAATTGATCGTTTTTCGATATCTCAAAAAATGACGAAACTACCTCTTGGACATATTTTGGAAATGCTGTACTTCCGATCCCTTTGAGATACAAACGATTTGAAAGGAGGTACAAACGGGTACAAACGATTCTCTATCGAATGCCGTCGGCCGTTTTTCGATATCTCAAAAAATGACAAAAGTACCTCTTGGGCATATTTTGAAAATGCTATATTTCCGGTCCCTTTGAGGTACAAACGATTTGAAAGGAGGTAATCTAGCGCTCGAAATAATAGCCTAATTTTGACAATTTTTTATGAGAATATAGTGAATGGAATACAAAATCTGTTTAAAGATTCTTATTGTACATACTTTGAAGTGTATTCACAATTTCTTTTTCAATTTTTTTTTTACAAAATCGGGTGTCAGAATTCAGCAAAGGAAACCTCTTCTCACGGATAGTGTTCCATGGCCGGAAAGATTTCTCCTGCAATTTTCGACTTAGAACAAAAGACCAAAAATTTTTAAATTTTATATAAAATTAACTCAGGAAATACGTACGCTAATTAAAAAATACCATTTTTTGTAAAAATAATGCACGTTTGAACAAAAAGTTTTATTTTTACATAAAAAATTACATGAAAAATTGTTTATAACGAAAAAAGTTTACAATGAAATTTAAAATCCGTACGTACTTCTCTAGATAATGTAATTTTGAAGCTAAAAGTTAAAATTTCAAGTAAATTAATGAAGATCTGTTAAAGTATATTTTCGGCCGTGGAACACTATCCGTGAGAAGAGGTTCCTTTTGCTGAATTCTGACACCGCCATTTTGTAAAAAAATTAAACAAAAATTTGTGAATACACTTCAAAGTATGTACAATAAGAATCTTTAAACAAATTTTATATTCCATTCACTATATTCTCATAAAAAATTGTCAAAATTAGGCTGTTTTTTCGGGCGCTAGAGTAGTATTACTCCTTAAATACATTGCAGGAAGATAGTTCTATAGTAACTATCTATAGTAACAGCAATGATAATACACACTGAAAATTAATCAAAAAAATCTGTCAATAATTTGTTACAAAAAATTAAAATAAATTGTACACAAGATACATAATTTATACAATAATTAATTTATTCAAAATATTTAGAATGGTCTCATTTTGACATTCTATGTAGATTCATGAAATACTTTTTCTTACTTTATTATACTTTTTTTACTTTAATAGAATATTCACTAAAGAATATCACAGACAATACAAATCTATTTTATAAATATCCTTCCGTGAATATTTTAATGAAATGAAAAAAAGTAGTTTATAAATCTGCATAGAATACAAAAAATGAAACTATGTTCAAAATCCTTCAGTGAATATTAAAAGTAGTTTATAAACCACTTTTAATGAAGGATATTTATAGAATAGATTTGTATTGTCTGTGAAATTCTTTAGTGAATATTCTAATAAAGTAAAAAATATAAAAGAATATGTATTCTTACATCAACTATATATGAGGCTAATATAAATAATTAACTTTAAAATAATTTTTTACAAGAGATGAAAATAAATTGTAAAAAGTACATTTCTTGTATACAATTCAATTTTGATTTCTTCTAGGAAATTATTGATAAACTTTTAATTTCCAACATGCATTGTCATAACTATAATATAGAAACTGTTATCTTCTGACACAATTTATATTCGAACAAAAAGTGCACGCAACCAACTTAGCCTCATATATAGTTGAACACATATTCTTTTATATATAAAATAAAATCGTCAAAGAATATATTGTTCTATCTAGGATTTTAACAATTAAAAATGTTTGTCTTTATAAATAAATATTTTATTATACGTATATTTATTATTTATACATAATACATACCTTCTCTATTTAACTTTCCTTCTTCTTCCTATTTATTTATATCAATTTCTAATAAATAGATATCACTCTTGACACTTATTATGTACTAAATGTACACACGTGGTAAATATAACCTCACAATACACAGTCGTAACGAAGTCGATACTACGTCATCGCTTACACTCCAACCTCGAAACGCGCGTCAACCAATCAGCATCACTATAAAGAGGCTTCAACGCTTCGAGAATCGATTTAACATGTACTAAGATAGGATTCTTATAGCTTATGTCGAGAGCTTTCCAAAACATTATAATAAAGTATTTTTTCATTAAGTATTTTTCGAGTTATGAGGCTTGAAATCATTTCTTAATTTTGCATAAACGATAAAATATCTAGTAAAATATTCATTTTTCGATTATCTTATCTTAATACTTTTATGTTCAAAATAATGTAAGGAATTAATTGGTGTAAAGAAAAAACATAGTTGTTTCGAAGAAAAAATATGTAATTGTTAATTGCAAATTAAAAAATGATAAAAGAAAAAGTAGATATCAAGAATATGGCTGTAATAACAAAACTAAGAAAAGGAACAAAGGAATGACAAAACTAAGAAAAGCTGGGAATAACAAAACTAAGAAAAGGAAACAAAGGAACAGTTATTCTGGGTTGTGAGACAGAAGAGGAGATGGAGAAATTAAAGATTACGGTACAAATTGGGTGAGAATTTCAAGATTTTATTTACGGAGTCACCGCAAATAAAATCGAAGTTAAAGTTTGTTAATATTAATGAAGAGGAAATAAAATTGAATAATGATAATTTAATAGATACAATTAAAAAGCAAAATAAAATGGTGGCAGATGAAGAAGTTCAAATAAGAATTGTGAAGAGAATAATTAAAGAGAAGAAAAATGATGATAATAAATCCCGAGAAAGAAGAAAAAAAGAAGATTTTGTAATAATTGAAACGAATAAAAAAATGAATTAATATTAAGTAAAGGAAAACTAAGTGGAGGATAGAATAAATGCTCTGTGTTAATCATGTTAGTGTTAAAAAATGTTTTAAGGGAGGATTCTCAAGTAAACAGCCAAAAAAAGAAGCAGATTTTTGGAATTTCTTAAAAAGAAATATTAAGTATTTAATAAAAGTATCTCAAACTTTAGTAGTGTAGTTACATAAGAAAATAGAATATAAAAATATTTAAGAAAAATATCTTTAAGAAGATATCTTTAAGAAAAGTATGTATCTAAATATAGATATTGACGCCTGCCTTCAGTGCCTTTCGGCGTCGCAGGCGGTAACGACGTGCAATCTGCAGCATCCGCTACAATGGTCTAAAATAGAAAAATAAAAATTATTTATTAATTATAGATCATTACGCATCGCTTGAACGATTGAGCAAGAAAGAAAACTAAATTGAAAAAAAATAATAATATTTAAATAAAAACTTGCAATTTTTCCATAAAAAGGGCCTAGCGAAGTAAGCAAGTAAAATCTGTCCTTGATCATTCAGAGTTGTCATTAATGTCACAAATTAGTACCAATATGATAAAATTTTCCACCAAATATTATTTTAAAAAATTCATTTTTTCAGGAGTTATGGAGGGAGAAAGTAAAATCAAAAAATGTATTTTTCTCGAAAACCACTTGACCGATTTTGATGAAAAAAATATATGTTATGTAGACTAATAAAATTAATTAACAAAAAAATTTCCAAAATGTTTGCCAAAAAAACATCAAAAAAAAATTTTTGAATTTTTGAATATTTTTTTTGAGGGTGATATTTTAGAGGTACCATTTTGAAATTTTTACGAAAATTTCTCTTAAATGTCCACTATAACATACATTTTTTTCAAATTTGTTAAAATGGTGGAACATAGTTAAAAATACGAAAATCGTAAGCGTTGCGTCACTCCGGCTTAAGCACAGTGCAGTACCATTCCGCGTTGCGGGTGTTCAATATGACTTTAATAGCACATATGTACGTCTGCAATTAGCCTATAATATTTTTTATGTATACTTTTTAATTTTTATAGTTTTTAGGGTTTACCACGTGGAGGTTGCAGTACGGTTTTAAACTACGTATCGGGGGCGGCTTTTTTAACGTGAGTCTCCTCGCCTCTCACTATGTTTCCGTAAAATCGGGATGCTTTTTGAATGTGAGTCTCCTTGCCTTTCACTACATCTACGATTTATCACTAAAATCAAATTCGTAAAAAATGAGAAAAAGGTGCTTAAAGTTGAAGTTCAGTCTCAACACA
Source organism: Camponotus fellah (assembly GCA_030586385.1). Classification (NCBI taxonomy): domain Eukaryota; kingdom Metazoa; phylum Arthropoda; class Insecta; order Hymenoptera; family Formicidae; genus Camponotus; species Camponotus fellah. The sequence goes on along the minus strand of JAPIVC010000274.1, from coordinate 323,596 downwards.
TTTCTCGCACAAAATACCGGTGTTTTTTAAGGTATACACCTAACAGCACAGAAATTTCTGGAGTAACACATTACGCATGTGAATGCGCTAATGGGCTACGAACAATTGGATGCTGCTGTCATATTGCAAATTACAATTATATATTATTTATCTCATGCAAGATATTTAGCGAAAATTTTAAAACCAGCAGAAATACTGAGCGATCTGTTTAAGAAAACAAATAACATTCCAGTAACAGACAGTGATAGTGAAGAAGATTAAAAAAATCGTAGGTGTAGTGAGAGGCAAGGGTACTCAAGGGTAAAAAAGCTACCTCGATAAGGAGCTTAAAACCGTACTGCAACCTCCACGTGGTAAACTCTGGAAACTATAAAAATTAAAAAGTATACATAAAAAGTATTATAGGCTAATTGCAGACGTAGATATGTGCTATTAAAATCACATTGAACACCCGCAATGCTGAATGGTACTGCACTGTGCTTAAGCCGGAGTGACGCGACGCTTATGATTTTCGTATTTTTAACTATGTTCCACCATTTTAAAAAATTTGAAAAAAATGTATGTTATAGTGGACACTTAAGAAAAATTTTCGTAAAAATTTCAAAATGGTACCTCTAAAATATCACCTCAAAAAAAATATTCAAAAATTCAAAAATTTTTTTTTGATGTTTTTTTTGGCAAACATTTTGGAAATTTTTTTGTTAATTAGTTTTATTAATCTACATAACATATATTTTTTTCATCAAAATCGGTCAAGTGGTTTTCGAGAAAAATACATTTTTTGATTTTACTTTCTCCCTCCATAACTCCTGAAAAAATGAATTTTTTAAAATAATATTTGGTGGAAAGTTTTATCATATTGATACTAACTTGTGACATTAATATCAGCTCTGTATGATCAAGGGCAGATTTTATATCCGCTTACTCCGCTAGGTCCTTTATGTTAATTTTTTGTAGTTCATTCGATGAAAAATATAATTTTCTACATGTATAATACTGGAAGAAACCAATTGTAAATATTGTCAAATATTTTTTTAGTTATCCTGCACACCAGTTTGAAAAAAGTGCTTTTGAAAAAAACACGTTTAAAGTTCTTGGTTATAAAAAATACTTTTTAATACTTACAAAAGACATAGATAATATAGATTTTGAGATAGTAGATGACATTAACGGATGTAACATAGATAAATTCAACATATATTACGTACAAAATATTAGTAACACAATGAAATCTATAAATATTGTTCTGATGGAGGAATGCGATCCAATCGCTCCATTGAATTTCTTTCCTAGATGTTGTTGTTTCTTTTCTTTTACTTCACTGTTCATTGTTAATATTATTATTTAGCACAAACTTTTTTGTATCTCACCGCTGTCATCAAAATTATATCACGTTTTCGATTCAGATTGATCAATTTTTGAGTCAAATCATTTAAGAAATTTACCTGAGGGTTGTTTGTACTTATTTTTTAAGTTACTCCAAGCCAAATAAATATCGGATTTTATAAATTTCATGTCGTGGATTGATTTTCTTTATTAATTCATAATTTACTTCAAAGTCTATTTTTATTAATTTTTATTAATTTTTAATTAATTTTATTTATTTTTATTAATTTTACAGATTTTATTGATTTTATTTTATTGATTCTGGTTTGGATTTATTGATTAGGAAAAGTTTAAAGAAGAGAGAAAGAGAATCTTGTTCGGTTAATAAAGCTTACTTAATTTGAAAACTTAACCCTTTTTAATTGAATACTGATTTTGACGGCCACCTTTTTTGGGCATTTAAAGGTGCGTTCCGTTTCACACATGGATCACATGGATTACAGCGCATCACATGAGCGCATTGACGCATTTCCTTTTTTCCATCATTTTTACTGCGCATAAAAAAACAGTCAGAACGGAACAGTCTTATATGCGTGTAAGCTGTTATTAAACAAACATGGCGGATAAAGTGCTGATAAATATGAATGCGAATACACGGACAATTAGTGTGATGTCTTCCCTTATTTTATACAGCCAGATTAATGTTGATGGAAAAGATGATGCTGACGAAACCTCTTTGTTAATATCTAGTAGCAGTGAAGATTCTGATGAAAAAAGTGAAGGTATGCCATGTTAATAATGAATGAAACGCGTGAAATTCCTCAAGTTGAAAAGTTGACAGATTATGTGGAGCAAGTTCCAGGATATTATAATAAATATAAATGCACTATGTAAATAGAAAATACAATCCTTACATATGAATATTACACTGCCTGTTTTTTAAAGAATCTGAAGTTTGAGGTTACAATTACATTAATTATTTAAATTTAAATATAAATTTCTTTTTCTACGATATTAATATTTATTGCCAGTTGTTGCCGCCTGGAATTCGATATGTCCAACGTCAATAATTCATCATTGACAAAAATTGGTAACTTCTTCGAAGCCATGTTATCAATAATATCCAAACAAATTTTAAAATAAATTGATTCTCGCCTTTGCGCATGATCAGCGCATGGGCTGCCTCAGCGAGGTGAGGCAGCCCATGCGCTTTCATGCGCTGTAATGTTGGGACTTGCGTTGTGGTGGAAGATCATTCTCATGCGCGCATAAACTGCGCATGGAATAAAATAGAACGATTCTCATGCTGTTCATGCGCATCATGCGTGAAATGGAACGGACCCTAATATCGAAATTTTATTATTGATTTAAAATTTGACTATTTAACTGTTTCATTCTCTTTGGCAGCGACACCTAATCAGATTTAATTAAACTTCCGAAAAATATTAAAAAGGATTAATCTCAAATTATCAAATTATTAATTAGTATACCTTTAATGATTTCCGAAATTAATTATGTTACATTAGCCATTAGAGGCTAAACAATTGATTAAGTTATTATCACGACTACTACTGCTTCGACTGATGACCGTTTCTACCAACATCGCTTAACTTTACTCTTAGCTTAACTTATTCTTTGTCTCTTTCTAAAGGAACATTTAGAAGGAGACAAAGAGTGAGTTAAGCTAAAATTAAAGTTAAACGACGTTGATAGAGACGGTCATGATTTCTCTTTTATTTATACCAAATGGCAAGAATCCCCGCGCTAGGTTTTCACCCTTGTTTCTTAGGAATTTTTTAAGTGGGAGGTGATTCTTGTCCACGCTGAAATTTAATAATCAATTAATATTTCTCACGATGATATTTACTAATCAATAATTCGCGACGATGCTACCTATCGGTAATCAATATATTTAGTAATCAATATATTAATTGCGTTTGGTATTTAATTTTGGAAAAGATTATTAGGTTTAATTTTGGAAAAAGATTTATTCTAAAAAAAAGATCATTAAGATTTAATTTTGAAAAAAAGATTTATTCTAAGAAAAAATATGGACGTTACATATTTCGATAACAAGGCAGTCTAAGAAATACACGTCTGTATCTCTTTTGTAGATGTACAATAACTTTATTTCCTTTATTTCACATTTATATGTCGATCTCGTGCCTCATGCTTTTCTATTTTCATATATGACTATCGACCCACTTCACTTCTCTAGTCTCTCAGTATTGCCAATGCCCCTCCTTTTTAATAGAATACATAGTTATTTAAAAATTCGGGCATAGTATGTCTTATTTTCTTAAAACGTTCTTCCAAGATTTCTTCATTTAATGATGATATCGAGGCTTTGGGTGATGCAAACTTCTTATTTTGCTCATTATCCACATGATTGTCATCCAAGTGGTCAATTCGGAATTCTTCCATCAATAAATCCAGCGATAGCTTTTTATCGCATTTAATTTGATGATCTTCATCAGAGTGTCTGCTTATAAGGTGATTAGTGTGGCAATGGACAAGTGGTCTTTCATCCGAGTCCAATAGAATATTATACATAATACTGCTGATCCGTTATAACGATATCAGAGGTTCAATTCGGTTCCGTTGTTCATGTGGATAATGAGCAAAGTGTAGATTAAATCATCACAACCGAATTTTTTGTCTCTTGCTCTATGTTGTTTATTATTGTTATTGTTTAAATTGCGACTCTTATTTAATATTATGTTATGAAGTTTCTAATTGCTTGATAAGTTTAAATTTAATACAATAGATTTAAAATGGTTCTCATTTTCTGCCAATGATCTCTACAGGTGATTTCCCTTCTATATATTTATTCAGAACATATCGATATGTTGTGAAAAATGTATTTAATAATTCTTCCTTATCTCTTAATTTTCGTCATACTTCATTTTTAAAAATGTCCATGAAGATTTTCGTTTCAATTGAGAATGATATGATGCTGATCGAAAGTGTTATATGTTTGCTTCATAAAAATTTTGAAATGCTTGGCTTGTAAACTGTGTATCATTATCTGATACATGTTTTATGATAATATCTTTATGATCCTAAAACTTGAACTTCTTGATATTTACAACTACATCAGAATAGCTCACAATAAATTGTATTCTATATTAGATTTAGAGAAATGTATTCCGCTGCCTATCTGTGTTTCCTTCTTCAATAGACAAAGCGGACCGCTATTTACATATTATTTGAGAGAGCGTGACAGATACAATGGTAAGTTCCGGTTCTTGGTCTCGGAAAAGAAACAATGAAAACAGAAATATTCTTCCGATACACTATTATTACTACGTAACGCCTCCGCAATCTAGGACTGTTATTGACTTCCAAAAAAATTATGATTTTAATTACTCCACGAAAAACAACTACCACGTAAACTCTTCTGAGGTTCTCGTTCTCCCCACAGACTTCACAGACAAACAGTGTGAGATTGATAATAAGAGTCTAAACCTCATTGACAAATGGTTCGTCAATCTGTCCTCCTCCACCATTCCTGAGGATGTGATTAGCTTTTTGCAGTTGGGGGATGATTTCAGTTTACCAAGTAAAAACAAAAAATTATTGATTCTCGAGTTCGTTAAAAATTTTGAATAGCTTAAACAAACTCCCACCGAATAAACGTTGCGAATTGAGGAGTAAATCCATAAACTTATTGAATGCGGTTTCTTCTTATTCTTATCCAAACAACGCCATAAATAACCATCTTCTTGATTTACACCACAAAACAAAAAATTTTTTAACTGAGAATCCAAACATTGTTGTTACTCGGGCTGACAAAGGCAATACCACAGTAGCTTTAAATAAGGATGATTACATAAAAAATGTTGAAAAATTGTTAGAGGACAGAGACACGTATTTATTAGTTTTAAAAAATCCAATCAACAAAGTGATTTCCAATCTACAAGAACTCTTAATTAGATGGAAAAACAAAGGCTTTATTTCACAAGGCACTTATCGTTCTCTATTATTGACAGATGGCTCACTTCCCAAAGCTTATAGCCTACCTAAAATTCATAAAGTCAATTGTCCTTACAGAATTATTATTTCTTCTATTAACAGCCCTCTTTACAAATTATCTCTCTATTTGCATAAATTAATGTACAGTAACTTCTCGACAGCTCACAGCCATATAAACAATAGTTTTGAACTGGAGAAGTGGAGAAATTGTCATATGTTAATATAGAAGATGGTTTCAGTTTAATCTCTTTGGATGTGGTATCTTTATTTACAAATGTTCCCACAGACCTCGCCATAGAAAGTATTTCGAGCAGATGGCAATATTTAAGTGGAAAATGTGACATACCAAAATCCGAATTTCTTAATGGAGTTAAATTAGTATTGAGTTCTACTTTTTTTACATTTAATGGTGTAGTTTACCGCCAATCGTTCGGGACCCCCATCGTTGGGGTCCCCCTTGTCTCCCATTATCGCTGATTTAGTAATGCAGGATTTGGAGAACAAGGTGCTAGCATCACTTTCTTACGTTCCCTCCATTTACGTAAGATTTGTTGATGACATACTAATGACGGCTCCTACTGACTCAATTGATGAAACATTTAATATCTTTAATTCTTTCCACATCGATTGCAATTTACTCTTGAAATTGAAAACAATAGATGTCTGAACTTCCTAGACATTAGTATTATAGTTGAAAATAACACCTTAATTTATAATTGGTATCATAAACCTACCTTTTCCGGGAGATACCTCAATTACTATTCACAACATCCTCTTTGTCAGAAAAAAGGTACTATCGTCGGCCTCACTGACAGAACGTTTCGATTATCACATCCTCGCTTTCACACAGCTAACTTCAAGATAATTATTAACATACTATTAAATAATAATTATCCTCTACCACTAATCTTCCGAACGATTACACATAGATTACATTTTTTAATTAATGATTCTGTCAAAAAAACTCTACAGAATTCTCCAGATGAAAATTGCTTCTACCTCACCATACCGTACTTATCAGGCTTATCCGAGAATTTAAAAAAAAAATAACTCGAAATTCCGACCTAAAACTGGTCTACAGTATGGATAAGCTGAATTCGATCATTAAAGTGCATAAAGATACGGTTCCTGGACTGCAAAAGACGAACGTTGTATATAAGATTGGTTGTGCAGACTGCGACGCTTCTTACGTGGGCTAAACCAGCAGAAAGCTTAGCACTAGAATATCTGAACATCGCCTGCATATCGGACGCAATACGAATTCTAGATCTGTTATTACAGACCACAGATTATCATATAATCATGATTTTAAATGGGACGACATAACAGTGCTAGATAATGGCCTAATTTTTACAAAAGAATATTATCTGAAGCAATTTTTATTAAAAGACAAACCAACGGTAAATTTTCAAACAGACACTGAATGTTTACCTGACTCGTACAACAGTTTGATAAACAATCTAAATAAGCTCTGACGACATTGTTACTTACATTTGTATATAAACGTCGTACTTTTGGCTCATCAAGCGACGCGGTAGCGTCGCGACGCCAAGTACATAAAAAACAGGTCCAAGCATTGAGTTGAGAGTCTGTTCTCGACGCGGCGCTACCAAGTAGGCACTACCTTATCCGGAATTTCGCGTCAAGTAAACTTTCGGTTAAGATATTTCATAAACTAAAGACGTAATTAAAAATATAACCACATTTTTATAATATAATATGAGTACAAGCTTTCGATTGCGACCTGTTTGGTCGCAATCGAAAGCTTGTACTCATATTATATTATAAAAATGTGGTTATATTTTTGATTACGTTTGATAACAAAATCGGTGCAATCAATCCTGAGAAATGATGATCAAATATTAGAATTGTGACATTTTTCGTTCCTTCATTTCCTTCATTTTCAGTATAACTCACATACATGTGTTTGCACGCACACACGCAAAGCGATTTTGTCCCTCAAGCGGCGTTCACATCGCTGCGTATACGATTATTGCCTCGATATGTACAATGCTTTAAGAGACAAAATCATATGTGTGCATGTGTGTAAATACGTGTGATATGTATACGTATGTGTGTACGTACATATGAATGAAAGATAAATTTATATTAGAGTATAGTACGGAATAGTGTAACAAGGAAGAAATTAAAGGTTATTATCAAGCGACGCGATAGCGTCGCGATGTCAAGTACATTTATTATAAATTATATAATATAATAAAAAGACAGAGATTTGTGTGTGACACTCAAGTTAACAATCAAGTGGATTGTGAATTTTGCAATATTCATCAAAAGGTAAATATTTAAAAATTTTTTTCATTGTTATATATTAATATTGATAAAATCATTTTGTGGAAAGTCTAAAAGAGAGCAGGATGAAACTCTTTTCCATCTTTAAGTGATACTGAAAATAAACTTTCTTGAAACAGATTGAGAGAATACTATAAATTTATATTTAATATCTATTTATATTTAATATCTAATTATCAATCTATAAGGGCTAACGCACAAACTTTTTCATAACATGTTTTATTATATTAAGTACTGATTGCAACTTAGATTCATACATAATTTTAAATTTTAATCAACGCTAAAGAAAATTGTAATGTAATAAGAATTTGACATAATGTATAAACTTTAAGTATTGACTAAAATTTAAAGTTACGTACAAATCAAAGTTTATAGTCAGTACTTAATATAATGTGTGGAGGAAAGACTTGTGCGATGGCCCATAGAGTCTGGTAATCAATTGATATAAATATCTTCAATGTATCGCTTCAATACTTTCCAGGAAGTTTAATTTTACTGTTTTAAAGATTTATAAATATTTAAACTTAATTATCAAACTGTAAGAGCTAATCGCATAAACTTTTTCATAATATTAAGTACTGATGGACATTTATTACATTTGCCTACGTAGACACAAGTATAGTTACGCAGAAATATTCCTTATATGTATAATGATAATTATATATATGTGTGTAGAAATTTACATATTTGACTTCGCAACCATAATTATAGTTACATAGACATTTATTACATTTGCTTGCGTAGACACAAATATAGTTACGCAGAAATATTCTCTACATGTATAATGATAATTATATATGTATATATATATATATATATATATATATATGTGTGTGTGTGTGTGTGTGTGTGTAGAAATTTATATATTTGACTTCGCAACCATAATTATATAATAGTTACATAAACATTTATTACATTTGCCTGCGTAGACACAAATATAGTTACGCAGAAATATTCTCTATATGTATAATAATAATTATATATATATATATATATGTGTGTGTGTGTGTGTGTGTGTGTGTGTGTGTGTGTGTGTGTGTGTGTGTGTGTGTGTGTATAGAAATTTATATATTTGATTTCGCAACCATAATTATAGCCGACTTACCGATCTGTATGTTGCGGAAGCACCCTGTACATACATATTATACATACATGCATATTATAATGTATATTATAATGATATATTTTAAACATCATATAATAATTATAATTTTGAAAAATAATAATTTTCCACATCACCCATGAGATACTATTATAGATACGTTTTAAAATAATTTTCCCAGTAGTGGTTTCACTACACTACTAAAAATCAAAATAAAGAAAAATAAGATAAGATATGTGGCTTGGTGCAGGAATATTTTATATCATAAGATATAAAAAATATTTTATATCATAAGATATAAAAAATATTTTATATCATAAGATATAAAAAATATTTTATATCATAAGATATAAAATATATGAAAATGGAAGAAGAAACAGAAAAAAATTTAATGCAATTTTCTAGGTCGTTAACACGATTCTACTAGAGATGACATATCTATAGGAAGTTTAGAAGTAGTAGTTCTCATCAACGAGGATAATGATGCGTCACAAAGAAGATCGTTTTTCCGTTTTAATAATTTTCATTTTTGGAAAAGAGTACTTACATAAATATATGGATCCAAACATGGAGACAATTCGAAAGCCGATTCGCCGAAATTTTTCGCTTCACTTTTCTAGTCTCTCAGTATTGTCAACATATTTCAAATACGGATTATGTTAGGTTAATCCTTTCAGGGTGCAAGGGGAGGAGTTTCGCCTCTTCCTCGCCCACGCGTTTATTCAAAGAAAAGTATACATATCATCTTTTAAGTAAATCCTAGACAGGAGAGGAGCTTCACTCCTTCCTCTATACTCCTATCTCAAAAAAACCTAACCCAACTCGTGTCCGAGGTATAATATATCGTTTGCATGATTCCATATAAGTTTATAACATGTGTCTGTCCTACCCTTATATTACTCGAAAAATATTAACTCAATCCAAACTACTTTAAATTTAAAAACAAATCCCTCATGTGAGTGGCTTCGTCTTTCTCTCCTCCATGCGTTTACTCAAAGAAAAAATGTATACATCATTTTTGAAATAATCACATGGACGGGGGAGAGATGAAGCACCACTCTAAAAGAACTTTTTTTACAAGGGGAAAAATTCGCCTTATGCACACTCCGTCGACCTGAGAGGTAGCATGAGACTCTCCTGAACCGTTACGGTTTAAGCATAGCCACTAAACCTTTGCGTCTCCTCATTATCGACCTCTAGGGAACCTAGCGTTAGGATTACTTTCAGAAGTCGATTGGAACGCGCCAGCGGTGACGAACCCGCTGGCGCCCTACTCTACTTCCCCCGCGTTCCTATTCTGCTTTCACCATCGCACGCGAAAATTCCCCACATCTCCCGAAGCTCCACGTCCGATATTCTCATCACGTGGTGACGAGTCCGATCGCTCGGACGGAGAGGATTCCTCGTCAAGGCGGGTCCCCACCGTGGCAGATGACCTATTTTTCCCAATCTGAGAGGAGGAAATCCCAGACTCTTCATGAGTCAAAGATGCCTCCCACCTTCATTTGCCCTTCTCAGTGGGAGGCTCGACAACCCCAGAGGAGGGTCCACGAGGGCATATAATCTCCAAGTATGGAGATCTGATGATCCCTATCTGGCTCCTTATTTTTATCAGGGAAGAAGGAGTCGGATAGGGGTACTGGATTCTCCATACTTGTAGATTTCTCTCCCTCATCATTGAATCTCTCATTCGTTTGGAGACTCGGAAAAACCCATTTCTAGAACACCTGCAGTCCTTCCTGCTTCCTCCTCTTATGCCCTAAGGGAGGCTCACACTCGGCCCCAGGATATGTCCCACCGGATGCCCGACATCCGCACATAACGGACATCTTAGGTTTGTCCAGCAGGTCCTTAGCCTATGGAAGGGGACGCTGCATCTATAACAATGCTCCCTCCTGTTCATTCCTTTACAGTCAGCAATATGGCCCGATTGCAGAAGTGAAGCACCGCGTTGGCACCTCATTCGGTAAAACCGAAGAGGGCTGACCCATTCGGCGCTCCATTTCTATCTCCCCTCCTTTGCAGCATTCAAAGCCGTAATTCTCACTAAAGTATTGTCAGAGGTATCCATAGAGGTACCCTTCGACAGTACCCTACTCTCGTCTCCGAAGATCTGAATGCACAGATTCCCGAAATCGTTTTTATGGAGCGATTTCGAGAATCTGTGCTCCTCGAAACTCCTCACTTCTACAAGCTCGTATGCGCGAATAACAATTCCGCGTTCCGAATGGCCGCACGTAGCGTCGGCATATGTGCGTCGTCTCATTAGGAAGTTCACAGATAATAGAGTGGATCTTTTTGGATTGCATCCTCCTCGCGGGAGGAAGCGCTCAAGCCTCCTTGTCCTTCTTATCCCCCTTCAATGATAAAAGTATGCGGATAGGAGAAGGAATCGAGAGCACATTGCTCGAGTCTATCCCCTGTTCTCTCCCTTTAACAGGAATTTCCTGTTGCCTTTCGGATGAGGCAGGGGGTTCGCACTTTCTATCTTTCTTTGGGGCAGGCGGTGAAGGATTTCTAGCGAGACCGTTTATGCCTAGCCATCGCTCGTTCAGGGTTCGAGTATCCTTGCCCAAGCCCCGAAAATTCGTAAGAGACTCCTAAGAAAAAGAAGACTGATTGGAAACTCCTTTCCCACAACTCACCTATACATATGATGACCCCTAGGAGCACCATTATATCCTCGGTGAGCCCAAAGAATGAACCCCTATCCATCGCGTGTGCGGTGATATATATCCTCCCCTTCCCCTGGTACCCATTCATGATATCGAGAGTAGCCCGTCGTCGGATGACAGGGAGAAAACCGTGACAAGTACAGGTACGTTTTCTTACTTTTTTGGTGTATCCCATTTTTCCTATTCTTTGGTGCACTCTTAGTGAATGATCCTCTCCGCCCGGCCCGGTCCATCAGCTCTATTTTCGGCGCGCGGACTAAAAATCCAGCTGCGCTGGCGAATATTTGAGCCTGGGGTAGTTCGGCGGGTCGGTTGGGCCAGGAGATTGCGGCTAAGTTCGCAGGAGATCCGACTGGTTTATTCTGTCCCCTCACGCATCACCCTACAAGTCCTAAGGCCACACTTGTTACTTTGCTGCGTTTAGTAAAAGGACTCATTGCTTCCCCGGTACTTGTTTATGCATTACTTCAGTGTCCCTGCCTGTAATTTTCCTTTGCGCTTTGGACCCGACTATTTGTGTTGTGTTACCGGATTTTCTTCCCAGGGAGCGTATTATTTACTCTTCCCTCCTTTCTCGCAACTGCTGCTGCGAACAGAGAACGTAGTTCGTCTGCCCTTCCTCGAGGGTCCTTCCTCGAGGGTCCGTTTTTAACCAATCCGAGTCCCCACCTGAGCCGATTGGACTCCGAGAAAACACGCACTATTGTACTCCCCCCTAGTACTGAAGGAAGTATTGTGCGTAGAGGGGAGGAAGAGTTTACATAGCTCCCTCCCCCTCTACAATCTCGCGGCCTTCCTTAAGTGAGACTTTGTTCCGTTGTCCGATTACGCTTTGGATATAGCCTTAGCTTTCCCACTCGGTCCTTCCCGCTTGTAAGTAATTTCGATGAGATAATTCTCACCGAGTCCTCCCCTTATCATCTCCCTTGAGCAGGAAACGAAGCCTCCTCACCTGACTTCTTCATTCGGATGAATGGGGAGGCAAACTATCAGCCCCTCCTCTTTCTCAATCTCCTTCTCTGCCTCTTCATCGCCATGAGAGTCTGCCTCCTAGCGCTCACGCCTCAGTATCTCTCAGCCGTCTCCTTTTGGATCATGACGGACTCGCAGGAAGTGATTGCTTTCCTTACTGCTAGTCATTTCATGATCAAGACCAGCACGAGAGGTGCTCTTCCGCCTTCATGGAGGGAACCCCTAGAGAACATTTTTGATTTACGAAGGGAAAATGCGTTATGCATACCCGCAGGATCGCACCGTGGGTTATGTGGGAATCCCAGGACGGTGATCCGAGTATATCCACACACTAAAAATCCCTCCCTTGCAATGCCTCATCCCCTTCGCGCTCTGGGAACTGCTAATTACTTCTGAACTGGCCTACGCCAATTTTCCGGCGCCCACTCATACTCCTCTCCTACGTGGAGTTACTGTGCTGTCGAGGGTCTAATAGTGGAATCTGTGAAATCACACCTCTCCCTTACTATGACCCTCCCAGCCCTTTCTTTCCCCGATTAATTCCATAACCTTATCAAGGGATTCACCGAAAAAGGAAGAGCTCGATGAGCAGTTGGGTTTTCCTAGCATCCTCCGGTACCTTCCCCCCCCTAATCCGTTTAGACGTAGGACCTCCTATTCTTCTCGACTAACGGCCCTATTTAGCGTCCATCACCACTGTTATTTGACACGGTGAGGATATTAATATTTACCAGAAGGATCTTAAGAGATGTGGTCACTCTACGGCGTTGTGCTTTGCAGTGCCGTTTCTTACTGAAAGCCAGTCGGAAGTCAACATGCAGTGTACGCGAATATATACTTCACAGGCACTTATGTGATCAATGAGCGGCCTTTTCAAGAGTCCTCCATGGCAATCATCGCTTTGCATCCATCGCGCAAGATATTAACATCTGGAGACGCATATTACTGTGTTAAAAAGCAGCATTAAATGTGAGATTTGGATAGCATAGTGGTCTAAAGCAATTGCCCGAAGGGGAGGGTAGTGAGATACCCTTTCCTAGGAAAGAAATACGGCGGCTACGCCGCCGGATCCCAAACGCGGAGGGGAGCCTACGGGATTCCCGGCAGCGACCTGGCGATTCCCATAACTATCACCCGATTCCCATAACTCTCACCCGATTCCCCTAGGGTGAGGGTAAATAGAATCCTATAAAGGATTCTCCCGGGTTACCAAAAAAAAGAGCAGTTGCCCGGAAAGCGAAAGACTCGGATTCGATTCCCGATCCAGCCACTTACATCTTACATATTTTTCTAATCGAGTTTTCTAGTCGAGTTTTCTAGTCACAAATATTGTTTTATAACAATTATTCGTTGAGCTGAAAAGTGTGTGAATGTTCTCTTCACAAAATATTGCCACGGATGGATTTTGTCACTCATTGATCAAATGAGCATGTAGACACATTCGACTTCCTTCCACATCTTTGTCTTTACTAGTCTATAGTTTTTTTATCTCACAATTGATGAATCAAAAATTAAAATTTTGTGCCATTAAATTTTTTTAAAGTAATTATAATAAATTAATAAAATTTATGTGCATGTGTGATTACACACACACACGCGCGCGCGCACACACACACACACGCACGCACGCACGCATGTATAGAGTGCTTTCTATTTAGTGATACAAGTCGACACAAACGTCATTCTATCTTTTTTTAGTGAATAATAGCAAATAAAGATAGAATAACCCTTGTGTCGCTAAATGGAAAGCACCCATAATTTTTAATAAAGCACATAACAAAATTTTTTTATTATAATTATATATTTTTTATATAGTATTTATATTTGATGTCATTTTAAATATAAAATCTTATAAAAAAAACCCGCACAAACCTTATGGAAAACGGTCCTCGATCAAATTAGCTGAAATTTTAGTATAATATAATTAATGATGTCCTGATCAAAAGTGTCCATAGGCATTATGTCCAAAAATGGACAGGTTTTGAGATATCGAGCGATAAATGCAGAATAAGTACGTCGATTAGCTTGACATAGTGATATTGTGTTTCCAATATGTAACGGGAGTGCTATGTGTGTGCGTATTTGTATATCTATCTCGTGGAAGTGTACGTGTATGTATGAGTGTGAGAGTGGATGTGAATATGGGTGTGAATGTGGGAGTGAGTGTGGGTGTAGGCGAGGATATACGTGAGTGTATCGGATTCCGTGTGTGAGTGTGGAACTGAATGATGAATCTGCGTGAAAGTGTGTGTGGGTCTGTGTCTATGTCTGTGTCTGTGTGTATGTGTGTCATGTTAGTATTGGTGTGTGCGAGGGTTCACGTGAGTACATGCGCAAATGTGTGGGATTCTACGTGTGAGTGTGCATCTGGATGATATATTTGCGTAATATATAAATTGTGATATATATTAAGATATATATTAAGATATTGTTTCTCATGAATCTTGACTTTTCTCCGAGTATCACATGCTTAGGATATTTCAATCTAATGCAGTTTTTTCAGTGTGAACTGAAATGAGTGACCGTCGTATCTTTGACGCATAGTTGTTATCATATGGTTACATTAGATTTGAGATGTATTTCATTATATTAACGGAAGATCGGAAAATAATAAATTCGATAAAGTGATCACATAATAGTCATACTCTCATTGAAACTTCTTCAGAATAGTAGCCAACGTTTGATTTTATTCAGTCTGAGATCAAGAACGTCTAATCATTAAACATATTTATGTGCTCATTCCTTCGTATGTAAAAAGAAAGAAAGAATCACACAAGTTATTGATATTGATAATCTGTTTCCGAGTCTTTTTGGAAAATATGACATTCAGAAATTAAACTTTTTAATTGTTATGTTTGCGATAATCGATTCTCACCACGGGTAATAACTCGAATAGGTGGAGACGAAAATGCCAATAAATGTGAAATAAGTATTCGACGACGAGAAGAACGATGACTGTGTCGCATGTACTCACGTGAACCCCCACACACACCAACACTAACATGAACACACATACACACACAGACACAGACCCACATACACTTACACGCAGATGCATCATTCAGTTCCACACTCACACACGGAATCCGATACACTCATGTATACCCTTGCCCACACCCACACCCACTTCCACACTCACATCCATATTCACATCCACACTCACACTTATACATACACGTACGCTTTCACGAGATAGATATACAAATACGCACACACATAGCACTCCCGTTACATATTGGAAACACAGTACCACTATGTCAATCGACGTATTTATTCTGCATTTGTCGCTCGATATCTCGAAAACTGTCAATTTTTGGACTTCGTGCCTATGGACACTTTTGATCAGCACGTCATCAATTACATCATACTAAAATTTCAGCTAATTTGACCGGGAACCGTTTTCCATAAGGTTGTGCGGGGTTCTTTATTATAATTATTTTTCGAAAACAAATTACGTTTCTCCGTTTAAAAATAAAAAATAAAATAGAAGCTTCAATTTTATAACATGTGTTTACATACATTAATTCTTAGAATAAAAAATCTTGTTTCAAAATTTTGTTATAATGAAAAGGAAGGCAAGAAATAGAGACCAATAGAGATAACTAAATATGACATAGAAAATTATTGTTGTAATTGCAAAATCATTTTTTTGAATGAATTTAATAATTAATCATCAATGTTCTAATGATTCCGTATGTATATTTTGTTATTTCAGGTTAAATCAAGAGTGAAGGAGGTTTATATACAAACATGCATACTTCTCAGTCAACAGGGCATGCGAGATTGTGAACTTTTCGGCCTAGCAATATTGTCCGGTGAGTTGTAATCTAAAAACTTATCTTTTTACAAAAAGGTAAAGAAAGTCACGAAGTTCATGCGTCACAACAAATTAATTTAATATAATTTTAATATATCCTACAAAAATATAATGACATTAAAAAATTGCGCCATGAATATGAATCTTACGCAATAAATAGTTCCTTTTATTATTATTATTATCATTATTATTATCATTATTATTATTATCGTCATTATTATTATCATCATTATTATTATCATCATCATTATTATTATCATCATCATTATTATTATCATCATTATTATTATTATCATTATCATTATCATCATTATTATTATCATCATTATTATTATTTATTTATTATTACAGAAGAATCATAAAATTATTAATTTTATAACAATGCACCCCGTAATGCATCGTTCCCGGCGAACACCGGCTGGAAACTACCATCCGATGAACATCGGTCAGGCATAGGCAGAGGCGCGATGCGCCCATTTTTAATAGCAACATTCGGGTAGGAATCGAGAGATCGATTATTGCGACACTGCCATCGGGAGTCGACACTGGCAGTTGAGAATCCGCGCTCGGCACCCTCGAACTCCCTCCGGGCGGACTCGAACCGCTCCAACATTTTTACCGCCATTCAGTGAGAGTAATTACCGGCGCGGTAATTAACCGAGTATAAAACGGGCTTTCGACAGCACAGAAGGACAGATCCTTCCGATCCTTCTTGCACATCTAGTTAGAAGGTACGCAAAGCGAATATCGAGAAATCCTTGCAAAATTAAAAGGCCAGAAGGTAGTGCGAATGCGGCCTTTACGAATCAATATCAGCGCCTTAGAAATCGCCTCTGAACCAACATTCGAATATTAGGCCTATTCGCACCTATCACGAGATGGAACATGAGCCACCTCTGACGCTTGCTAGCGTCGCGACGCCATCTGTAAACCCTACATCCATCGGGGAAATAGACACGTTAATAACTGGACTTTAAATTTCCAAACAGCTGAAACACCGGACAAGAAACGCGGGCAAAAACACGTCCGACAGTCCGCAAAAACGTGAGCACGCCGTACTGGGAATCGTGCAATCGCATCTTGCATATATTGTAAATTGCGTTATTCTGCGCAGCGAATTGTGAACTGTTATCTCCACAAGATCCTTGACATGTCCACGGCCGAATTACATAACGCGGACGCATTGTTAAAATGCGACTTCCACCGATTATAAACTACGGCAATTACTTCGCGCTTGGAGATCCTCCCGCGTTTATCGAACCTATCGATTACTTTACGCGCTTACACATACACACACGCACACACACATACATAATAATTACACATATTCACATACGCATTTACACACACACGCACGGGAGTGGCTCATTGGCGAACAGTATAATTGGACACGTTTGCGCACCGTGCTATTAGACACATAAGATTGCGCACGATTCGTTCGATTGGATATGTTACATTTGTTCATCGTTCAATTGCACACAGTTCTTTTATCCATAGTTCTTTTACCCACAGTTCTTTTGCCCACAGTTTTTTGCGCATATATACTTTTCCATGCAAAGGAAGGTTTCACATGGGTTTGCAACGGGGTGTAGGTCTGTGGGTATAGTTTGCAACGCAAACTGGGATTCCACATGGGTTTATAAAACTGTGGGCGAAAGTAATGTGCACAAAAGTAATGTGCGCAAAAGAATTGTGAGCAAAAGAACTGTGCGCAAAAGAACTGTGTCCAATCGAATGGTGCGCAAAAGAACTGTGTCCAATTGAATGGTGGGCAAATGTAACGTGTCTAATCGAATGATGCGCAATCTTATGTGTCTAATAGCACGGTGCGCAATTGCAATATGTCCAATTGTACTGTGCGCCAATGAAGACTTCTCCACACTTACTTTATACATTCCAACACAGAGCTACAATAAATACATTTCTTATACACATACACGTAATCCGTTTATTTTATCTCAGCCATCTGGATCCACCTTCGCAAATAAAGATTCCGCGAAAAATCGTACGTTACAATTTTAATTATATAGAAAAAAATATAATAAAAATAAAAGTCCGTTAGATAAAAACACTAAAATAACAGAAGATAAAGACCAGTGCAAAGATGAAATTTATGCGAAGAATTAAAAGTTAGTTACAAGTAGTTAGTTACAATTTAACAAACCGAAAGAAATGTTTATTTAACTTAAAACAAGACAAACGCTGCGTTTCGATTCAATTTGGATCCTTTTCAATGTAGGATAACAAAGTAATAAACAAAAATTAAAATTAAAATTAACGGTCGTTGATATCATATAAATAAAGTTCAAGAAAAACGCAACTCAAAATAAAAATAAACGGCAATACGAAAGTCAAAAAAATCAAAAAGGATAACACAGAATAACGGATGGTTCAAAAAATCAATTAAAAAAATCAATTAAAAAACGCGACACATGAAATGAAAATAGTCGGAATATCGCTAAGAGTCGAAAGCGAAATACGCTCCATATCCCCAATGTACCGTGGAAAATCCACTGCTCTCTTCGGAAGATAAAAACGCAAAGAAAATTCCCACAAAGGTCCAAAATCATTTCCAAAATAGAAAAAAGTCAGAAATGACTAAATCAGTGAACAGTTGGAAACTAATGGTCCATGTTGTGTGTAAAAAATCTTGATTAGCGTGATAATCTAAAGAAAAAAGAAAAAGAAAAAAAATAGATTGAGCAATATAACGTATAACTAAATCGTCAGAAATTAATAAAATAGGAAAATTCTACATACATGTAAAATTGAAAATAATGTCAAAGAAAAATTACTTAAATAAGGATTAATTACATATCACTCTCTAAAATGAAGCAAGTAAATATTCACACAAAGAGAGAGCAAGTAAAACACGACTTGACATTACAATATAAAGCGCCGAACTGAGGTATATGAGCGTGCATCGACGAGTGTCGTAAAGAATCAAAGGAGGGAGGGGAGAGCAAAATGTCACAGAAGGAAAGAAGATAGAACAAAAAACAAAGGAAATTTTCCAAAAACATTCAATGCGAAAACTTTTTAATAATCAATAAAGTTATAATACAGCTTATCTAAGAATTCAGTATCACTCTGAATGTTAATGTTATACTTCTGGTTAGAAATGTGCACCATCTTTGCGATTAACCTTTTGTTATATCCAGGTTCTTCTTCCAGAATAGAAACATTCTCCCAATCAAATTCATGAACCTCCAATTTATGGAGGGACACAACCGAGAGAAAACCCGAAGCTTTATTAATATCAGAACGATGTTCTTTCATTCTGATCAGTAACTTCCATTTGGTTTGTCCCACATATGAAGCATCACAATCTAAACAGTTGATTTTATAAATAACATTCGTGTGGTAGAATTTAGATACCGGATCCTTATACAATTTAATAAAGAATCTTAATTTGTTGTTAACAGTGAAAGCCAATTTTCTGTTCGCATATTTCTTTAAGTTAGAAACAAAACCTCTTCGAAAACTTGAGAAAAAAGGAATGGTGAAGAAGGGATTGGAAGAGGAGGAGGATTGAGAAGGAGCACTAGCATAATTATTCCCATTAGAAATTAGGAAATTTAATCTTTGAGAAATGGAACGAAAAATGAAATTAATAGCCATTACTTAATAAAGTTGAAATAATAAAAGAGAAATTATCATTATGTAACTGTGGATGGGAAAGTTTAAAAATCTTATCAGTCAGTCAATGATGACTCCTTTTTTATGTGATAGAGGATGGTGTGAGAAAAATGATAAAAATCTCCCTGAAAAAG
Organism: Camponotus fellah; assembly: GCA_030586385.1. Lineage (NCBI taxonomy): Eukaryota > Metazoa > Arthropoda > Insecta > Hymenoptera > Formicidae > Camponotus > Camponotus fellah. Next base: position 303,646 of record JAPIVC010000274.1, on the reverse strand, counting down.
CTAGTTTCTTGTACCAATTAAATTCTATATAATTGTTGTTAATAATAATAGTTGTGTCTAAAAAATTTATACTGTTATTTTTTTAATATTCAATGGCGTAGTCTATTGTGAAGTGAGTTAAAAACATGGAAAGTATGCTGAATGAAATGTTGAGGAGCAGCAAAGATAATATCATCAACATAACGCACATAAAAGGAAAAAGGAACGGGGAGAGAAATTGCTCTATCTTCCAAATCCGACATAATAATATTCGCAATATCGGGGAGAGTAGAGATCCCATGGGAGTGCCAAAAATCTGCTTATAAATAACATTATTAAACTGGAAGTAAGTAGAGTCCATGATTAGTTTTAATGAAACCAAGAATTCAATTATATCAATATTAATAATTTCAAATAAAGTAATGACTTGCACCTATATAAATAAACGATAAATAAACGGGCTTGAGGAGCAAATATTAGTAAACAATAGTTGTTAGGTTAGTTGATTAGATGTTTAAAAACTGTATTTAATATGTAGAAAATATAACATATAATTATATCACTGTTATGATTTAAACTAATGCGTATATTTAACTGAATAACTTCGCAAAAAATTGATATCAATTATATTCTAAGAATTAACGTAAACGTTTCGGTCCTCGACTGGACTCTCTTCAGTACGGCAATAAAATTAGATTCAAATAACAAAAAGATAAAGGAAATATACAAATTAACGAACGATTATGTTTGAGCGTCGTAACATAATATGTGGTGTAGGTGAAAACACTCTTCCAACGATGCATCAAGGATCAACATGTGGGAATTATTTGCTTCTTCATAGAAGTATCTCTCTCTCTCGTTAATTCCTTCACATAGTTTTGGCAAAAAACATGTCAAGAAGGATACAAGAGGAGACCGAAATTTATCTAAAATTCAATTATACCCAAGCACATGCAATTAAAAATTAAAATTAAAAGGAGAGAGTTAAAGTTGTTTTCGCTTACCCCATGCGACACTATCAAAAACAAATTTGGTACGGACGCAACTAACAATACGTCTGTCTCGATGAAAGACTGTTAACATTTGAGAATCGAGACAAACAAAGCACGCAATGATATGAAAAAATATGACGCTAAATAAGAAGATAAACCTTTACATAAATCAAAACAAAGAAAATACATTGATATCTAAAATATAGTTTTCTATTATTAAAAGTTTCAATAAATAGCAAATAAGACTCATGTAATAATTCAGTGTCCTCTTGCATATTAAGTTCCGAAGTCTATCTTTTAATAAACAATATTTCAGATATTAGTCTCCTGAAGTAGCACGGCTCATTGTCTAGGATTTGAACATTCTCCCAATCAAATTCATGATTATCAAAGAGTCTATATGTCTCAGTGATAACTGACTTTTTTTGGGAAGGACTTTTTATCTGATTGCGATGTTCTGTTATCCTGGTTTTTAACAGTCTCTTAATTTGGGCCTACATACGATGCCTCACTGCAATTGATGCGATAGATAATATTATTCTTCGCTGATTTCGGGAAAGGATCTTTTTGTGCTTTGATGTATGGTTTCAAGCTATCCAATCCTGTGTAGGCCGGTCGAAAACCAGCTTTTTTAGAGAGCGAATTAAATTTTTCAGACACAGATTTTACGTAAGGCAACAAAAAGAAAGGACGAGGGTCAGACGTGACGTTTAACTTACTTTCTAAGGGATTATTATTATTAAATAAATAGTTTAAACGTGAATTGATTGTGTCAAATATAAGATCAAGCGGATAACCATTGTCGATGAGAACTGCAATGATAAAGGAGAAATTTTTTTGATGGAAAATGGGATTGGATAGGAGAAAAACTCTGTCTGTGAGGCCGATTATAGTGCCTTTTTTCTGACATAATGGATGTTGTGAAAAATAACTTAGATAACGTCCCGAGAATGTAAGTTTATGGAACCAGTCAAGATGACCATAAAAAATGGTCATCTTGTAAAATAATAGTTACGTTTAGAAAACTCAGTTTGTTGTTTACTCCTATTTCCATAGTAATTGTAGTCTGAGGTGGAAAGAGTTGAAAATATAAAGTACTGTCTCAAATTTGTTCGAAGGAAGTGTCAACGCTATGTCATCCACGTATCTAATATATATAGGAACCGGGAACGATAAGCTGGTCAACGCTTTACATTTTAAGTCTTGCAGAACTATGTCTGCTAAAACCGGTGATAAGGGGAACCCATTGGTGTGCCAAAGGTTTGCTTATAAAAAGTGTTATTGAAAGTGAAATACGTAGAATTGAGAATCATATTAATAGCTATAATAAATTCATCCAAGAGAATGTTAGTGTTCACCAAGATATGGCTCCATCTTTTTTTAATTCCGTCTAAGACCAAGTTATGTGAGATGTTGGTAAAAAGAGAGACAACGTCTAACGAAACTAATCTGAAATGTTTGTCCACCGTGATCTTTTGTAATTTTTCGATTAAATGAAAACTATTTATTACTTGATTATTAGGAGGCGGAATGCTTTTATGATATCATGTATAAAAGCCGCTAGAGAATAGAGTGGGATATTGATGGATGACACAATGATTCTGAGCGGGTCATTCTCCTGAAGAGAGTCCAGTCGAGGACCGAAACGTTTACTTTAATTCTTAGAATATAATTGATATCAATTTTTTCCGAAGTTATTCAGTTAAATATACACATTAGTTTAAATTATAACAGCGATATAATTATACGTTATATTTTCTACATATTAAATACAGTTTTTAAATATCTAGTCCCTAACAACTATTGTTTACTAATATTTGCTCCTCAAGCCCGTTTATTTATCGTTTATTAATAATTTCAATTTTGTGGATATCAATATTAATAATTTCAAACGTCAATCTAAATAACAAATAAATAATAACAACAAATAATTTAAATTATATTCCGCGCAGAAAAAAATTCTCTAAGATTTTTATTCTTTGTTAAGACCTAATCCGACATTATTAAGTGTTGTTTTTCTTTATAGGACATGTACTAGTCTATCATCAAATGTCCAACATAATGAGGAGGATGGTGAAAATATCTCTGCTGAAGTCAGTAAGTCTTCAATGTTAGTGCCCCAACCAACATGCAGCAACGTATCGAACTCATCATTATCAAGTATAGAAAATGATGATTTTAATTCAAGTAAAAGTATGTCATATTAATATCCTACATTAGTATTTAATTTACTGAAATTTTATGAAATTTATCTCAAATTGAAAATTAATAATATTACAGAAAGAAAACTCGACAGATCGAACAAAATAAACGAAGAATTTCATGAAACCGTTCTTATAACATTACGGGAGAATAAACAACCTGATGGAATTGACGGATTTTTATTTCTATTAGGTGAAAGATTAAGAAAACTGTCTTATAGAGAACGAACCAAACTGGAAATGAAATATCTTGCCATGCTTATGGAAGAACAAGATAAATTGCACAACATACCGACATAAAATATAAGCTTTCTATATATATTATAATGTTATATTAATATTAATTTATTACTTTATATTTGATTACATTAATATATATTAACTATTATTATTACTATATTACATCATATTGTATTCTCTTACTTTTATGTATATATTAGAATACAAATTATGTATGTTATGAAAATATTGTATAACAGTATTATTGTGACAAATTGCTTCCTATAGTTACATTTGCAACCAAATAAAATATAAAAAATTTATTTTCAAATAAAATGTATCATTACACACACAAACACACACACACACACACACACACACACACACACACACACACACACACACACACACACATACGCAAGCCTTACGAACAACTTTTAAAGGGGTATATATATATATATATATATATATATCAAATATTTATTTACATATATAGATATGCATATTTATTTACATCTACGTTTTATACAAACTACTAGTTCTATTTACATTTATTTACTATTTTTAACATATTTTTTAAAAAGACAATTAAAAATCATTTTGCAACGCTTTTTACAATTGGTAACATAACGCACCAGTATTTTAAAAATATCTCGAATATGCCTCTCTGATTGCAACAGCACTGTTATTACTTTTGTTATTATTACCTCTACAAATTGGCATATGGCAAACTTCATGACTTGTGCATATATTTTCTGAAGATAAATGTAAATATATTTTTTTCCGGTTAATTGCCCTTCATTTTTGATGAATAAAATTGTGTAGTGCTACAGTTGCTTGCACAATTTTGCGTACGTTGTTAACATTTGCAATGATTGACCTTCGATATAGTCTCCACCGAGTCACTAATCCCAAAAGCGTTCTCCACAACTCTCCTTGCACGACTAAGTCTATAATTAAATATTTTTTTCCCAATGTCGAGTTTTCCACTTCGTGGATATGGCCTCATCATGTATGTCGATAATGGGAAAGCTTCATCCGCTACTAGTATACATATATGGCAATTCTGGTCCGTCAATTTCGATTTGTTTCGGATTTGGCAATTTGAACGAATTAAGTTCAAAGCGTTTTCCAATCTCGCTATTGCGGAAGACTCCTCCATCACTTTGCCTACCTTCGGTACCGATATCGATTATTGTAAAACAATAGTTTGCATCGCTGATTCTGAGAAGATTAAATGCTATGATGACCTTTATAATTGTAATACATTGATCCACTATTTGGCGGAGCCAAATATATATATATATATATATATATATATATATGTGTTCTGAAACAAGAACACATATTGTCTTTATCATAATTTATACTACATATAATAAAAATAGAAAAAATATTTTTATATTTAACAAAACCTTTTATCTCTTATTAATAAAGTTTTAATATTTAATTTTATGTAAATACATACAAAATTCTGTTTGAAATGTATCAGAATTTGAACATGCTTTCCATCGATAGCTCCTATACAGTTTGGAAAGTTCCACAATCGTTCAAATTTATCGGTTACAGATATCCAATTTTCTTCATTATCCTTAAGAAAAACTGAGTCTTTTAGACAATTTCAAATAGCTTCACAAGTCTCGGATATAATTTTTAAGATTGTATTATGTGCGACTCTGAAGGCATATGACAGGGATTTCATACTATTCCCTGATGCTAGATAACGCAGCGTAACCTGAAGCCGAGCGTCAGGCGAAATAGGTTTACGAATAACATATTTTTTATCGATGATTGGTCCAACTAATGTCAATAATACTTCAAATAATTGGGGTGGCATTCTAAAATAATCCGCATATTTTTCCCTGTCTTCAACCAGCATTTCTTTCACAAGATTCTCACTTGCTCCTTGTTGTAATCTTCTCTTAATGCTAAATATAGGTCGCACCCAATGCTTTCGTTGCTTTTTATTATTTTCAATTCTTCGTGCAATTATGTATAATGAATATAATTTTATAATCTTGTGTCGTAGCTCCTGCTTTTTAAATACATATAAAGTTTGTTTTAATGCACTCAATAATCCGCAAATAGCGATAAATAATTCTTCAGAATCCATTGAAGAGAAAAAAATTAAAGAAATTAAAGAAAAAATTCAAAAATAAAAATATAAATCCAAACAAAGAATATTCCACATCCAAGTTGTGCACATCCGATTATTTTCAGTTTGTTGAGAGGTTATGTGAATTTTAACAAGTATGTATATGCATGTGTTCCGATCCGCATAAGTTATGTCTAATATCCCATGGAGCGGAAAATGCGGAAGCGTAATCTGTATGTGCTAATTAATATGCATTGTTCCAACAGAAAGATCTATGGGAAAGATCTTGTGATTGGCAAACGTCAGTTGCACTTCCGCGAGTTCCGCTCCATAGACATTAGAAAATACATTTCAACGGAACGCAATTGCCGGAATATCTGCGATTAGACGGATTTCGTTCCGCCAATTCCGCATTGCGCATATGTTTCGCACTATGGGACCACGTCATTAGTCTCCGATGTGGAAATGGACTTTGAGAATTGCGCTAACTACCTACCGTATCATGGTGTAGTTAAGGAAATAAGTTCGAATACAAAGCTTCGCGTCTTTAATGCATCGAGTAAAACTAGTTCGGATAAATCGCTCAATGATGTACTCTGCGTCGGACCGGTTCAAAGCAATCTATTCGATATTGTTATTCGATTTCGTTTCTACAATGTCGCGTTGACCAGTGATATTCGCAAAATGTATCAGCAGGTGCTCGTGCACCCGGATAACCGCGATTATCAGTACATACTCCGATGATTCGTCTCAGAAGAGTCCGTGCAGGCTTTTCATTTAAATACGGTTACATACGGACAGGCAAGTTCCTCATATTTGACTATGAAATGCATTCACAAGCTCGTCGTAAAAGCAAAGGATGAACTTCCAAGGGCCTCTTAAGCATTGAGTGAGCAGTTGAGTGACGTATGTGGACGACATACTAATAAGTGCCGACAATATCGAAGATAATATATTGCTACAAGAGCAAATTACCAACGTGTTACTATGCGGAGGATTCGAGACTCACAAATGGTGCTCCTGTCATTCAGAGGTGTTGCAGCAAATTCCTTCTCATCTTAAAGTAGAGGACACATCTCACTTGAACATTGGTGATAGCAACGTTATAAGAACTCTTGGGAACGAATGGAATCCCCAGGAGGATCAATTTCAATTTACGGTTCGTAGAATGCAAGCAGTGCGAACCAAATGAGGAATACTTTCGGAAATCAGCAAATTGTTTGATCTTCTCGGTTTCATAGGACTGGTGATAACAGCTGCAATCCAAACTTATTATGCAAGAAATCTGGCGATTTGAATATCAATGGGACGAGCCTCTATCCAACTCATTTATGGAAAAATAGGATAAATTCCGAAAAGAGATGCATGAAGCAAATCATCTCTACATTCCCAGGCGAGTTATTCCAAGCGCTACCACGACAGGGGTGCACCTTCAAGGTTTTTGCGACGCTTCAGAAAGAATGTATGGAGCCTGTCTATACGTTCAAGCAATAAACGAGCACGATAAAATTATTTCAAGATTATTATCCAAATCGAGAGTTGCACCTATCACTGATTACTGTGCCGCGGATTGGAGTTTTGCGGTGCCATGTTGCTTGCCCATTTAATTGCTAATGTCTTACGCATTTTAAACATACGCGTTAACGCAGTACAAGCATGGTCTGATACTCAAGTAGTTTTTTGATGGATCCGAGGCGATTCAACACGATGGAAATCTTTCGTGGCGAACCGTGTACGTGAAATTGTCGAATTGTTGCCGGCGAACCATTGGCATTAAGGGGAATTGAAAATCCCGCTGATCCTAATTTCAAGGCGCTACTCTGAGTCAGCTCAAGAATTTCAAGTTGTGGTGGTTCGGACTCCGATGGTTGCAAGAACCCGAATCTTCGAATGCCGAAGAACTTCAAGAATACGAGTCCTTTAGTGAAGTATTTGAAGAAATTCGGATGGAAGAACGACGAAATATGCTTGTTTGTACTCTCATCAGTGAAGAAAACTCTATGTTACAAGAAATGATTGATAATTGTTCTTTCTCACTCGAATCGAACGTGTATTGGCCTATTGTTTACGCTACGTATCTAATTTTCGAAAGGGCCGGGATAAACGAATTTTATCTAGCCTATCGATTACTGAGTTGCAGGAAGCTCACAACCTTCTCATTCGTCACACACAAGGATCTGAATTCTCTGGCGAAATTGATTTAAAGAAGGGTCGTGCCATACCTTCGACAAACAAGATTCTGCAGCTGCATCTTTTTTTGGATGATCAAGACATCCTCAGGGTAAGCGGCAGACTCCAGTACTCTTCCTAGACGGCAGAAAACATCCCATTATTTTACCCGAAGGACATCGTTTGTCGAAACTGATATTTGAACAAGAGCATCTTCGTTTGCTTCACGCAGGTCAACAACAATTGTTATTTTCTATAAGAAAACAATACTGGCCACTCAGGAGACGTGACTTAGCCAGAAGAATTTATCACGATTGTGTTCGTTGCGTAAGAGTTAAACAGGGAACATCGCAAATAATGGGGTCTGCTATCTAACGAACGGATAAGCCTCGTAGTAGGCCTTTTACAGAGACTGGCATAGACTACGCCGGCCCCATTACTACTACGCTCAACAAAGAGCGAGGAAAAAAGAAACTGCCAAGTCCTACATCGCATTGTTCGTATGCTTCGCAATGAAAGCCATCCATTTGGAGGTGATCAGTGAGCTTACTTCGGTCGTCTTTATCGCGGCACTCCGTCGTTTTGCAGGCAGAAGAGGACGTCCTCGTGTAATCTATGGTGACAATGCCACTAACACATAATTATTTCGATAAAAAAAATGTAATTTGCAATTAACAATTAACACTTTAAATTGATTCCTCTCATTATTTTGTACATAAAAATATTAAAGATAATTAAAAAATGAATGTTTTACAAGATATTTTACGGTTTATGTAAAATTAAGAAATGATTTCAAGTCTCATAACTCGGAAAGTACTTAATGAAAATTAACTTAATTATAGTATTTTGAGTTTAAAGATCTCGAGATAAGCTGCAAGAATGTGCAAAAATATACAGGGTGTTCCATTTAAAAAATTTAATGTCACCTACAAATAACCCCCAAGATTAAGTTCAAAGTCAAGTTCAAGATCACCACAAGATAGTACTTTACAACCCCTACAACCCCTTTTATTCAAGTCATTTTCCGTGAAAGTGCGTTCTTTTTGAGATAATAGGAGGATCCCACACTTTTCGAATATCCTGTATATATATATATATATATGTGTGTGTGTGTGTGTGTGTGTGTGTGTGTGTGTGTATATATATACATATATATATATATATATATACAGGGTGATTCAAAATAAATATATTGTCCGTGAAATGACACATTTTTGAGTCAATTCTAAGACGATTTTTTCTTTGGCAAAATTTCGTCCGACGCTTAATTTTCGAATTATTAAAAGAAGTAATTAACTTATAACAGGTCGAATACAAGAGGCAGGCAAGAGTGGCGCGATTCACCGTTAGACGCCGGTGCTTACGCGGGACGATCGCTGCGATCAGCTGGTCGCTACATACACATAAATTATACGAATACATAATTCTCATTCTCTCCCTCTCTCTCCCTCTCTCTCTCTCTCTCTCTCTTTCTCATTTGCTTACTCGAAGTTATTATTACTTTTACTAAAATTATTATTTACTTTTTATTGTTACATATTTTCACTTTAATTATTTTTTTATATTGTATCGTTTTTTTTTTACGAGAGCGGGGAAATGCATTTTATGCATACTCATCCAGGGCGATCCAGTGAGTTATGTGGGACTCGAGTACCAAGTCGAATTACCAACTCGATACTTCCTAAAAACCCCCTCTAAAAACCCCTCTCTTTCGCTAATTTTCTCCAACTGTTTATTTGACCGAAATTTGTTTTCATACAATACCAAAGAATAGTTATTATTACTTTGTTGAATGTATTGCTATAATTTCTTGAGAAATGAATTTTCCAATAGATCGTACTTTCACTCAAATTGAACATGGATATCACGTTCTAAAGGACAGAGATCCACACTAAATAATTAATCGAAAATTCTTTTTTCTTTTATAAACTGTATTCTTTTATATACTTCAACATAATCACATTCATTCACTCACTCGATAAGACGAAAAATTTACCAATGACTCTATCACTAATCACTAGCAATCACTGTCGAATAATCAGTGTTGGCAATTAAAAATCACTCGATTAAAGAAAGATACACGTTATTATACGACGCGACGACGCGACAACGCGACGATATTTATCCGGCGACAACAAACAGTTTTTAGTTATGCTAGGTTGAGGTAGGTTAAGGTACTATCAGCGCTGTCGAACATGAACATGTGCTTGATTGAAGACGCGACCATTTAACGTATAATATTATGATATGATATTTATACATCGTATGATATCGGTTTTAAAATTAATTAGAATAAATAAATGTTCAATACTTTCACTGTTAATGTTAAATATTACTTATTATTACCCCTATTAACCTGGCACCCCCACCATAAAAAATCGAAGGATCAATGGAAAATAATATAATCGACCAAAACTAGCAAAATTTGTTTATTGATTACGTAATCAATAAACAAATTTTGCTAGTTTTGGTCGATTATATTATTTTCCATTGATCCTCTGATTAATCGACTAGCGATATTAAGACAATTATCAATAAAAAATCGAGTTCAAATATAGTGTATAATTAAGTGCTAATTTGTTGCTAATTTGTTGCCCTAAGCGCGAATTTGTTGCTTCTACCGATTAGCAGGAAAATCGTATCAAAGATGGGGGTGCTAGCTTAATGGCAAGCTAGCACCCCCACTTCCAAAAAACACTTATAGAGAGTCGCAAATTAAAAAAACAAATAGACTAGAATTTGTTGCTAATTTGTTAAAGATACTGCAAATAGATTTTAAAAATATTAAATTTTTTAAAAATATTAAATATACCAATATAACATATCATATACATATAAGCGTAAAATCGTTAAAAATGAGTAATTAACAATACTAGTTTGTTACAAAATTATTTCCCGCATAAAATAAACCATTTTTTAATTTATTGCCTATAAATGAAAAAAATCAATCAAAACGAGTGGTGGTGCTGGCTTGCCACCAAGAGTAAAGTATATTAACGCAATTAGTTGCTTCGATTATTTTTGTCTTAAAATGTTACTTTAATTTGTTGCTCGAAGAATATACAGTATCGAATTTGTTGCTCCACAATTAACTTAAAAAATTCGACTCGAACAGGTGGTGGTGCTGACTTGCCACCAAGAGTAAAGTATATTAACGCAATTAGTTGCTGCGATTATTTTTGTTTTAAAATGTTACTTTAATTTGTTGCTCTAAGAATATACAGTATCGAATTTGTTGCTCCACAATTAACTTAAAAAATTCGACTCGAACGGGTGGTAGTGCTGACTTGCCACCAAGAGTAAAGTATATTAACGCAATTAGTTGCTGCGATTATTTTTGTCTTAAAATGTTACTTTAATTTGTTGCTCTCAGAATATACAGTATCGAATTTGTTGCTCCACACTTAACTTAAAAAATTCGACTCGAACGGGTGGTGGTGCTGGCTTGCCACCAAGTAAAGTACATTAATGCAATTAGTTGCTTCGATTATTTTTGTCTTAAAACGTTTCTCTAATTTTTTGTTTTTGAGATATGTAATATTAAATTTATTGCTCAATTTTTGAGGTAGAAGTGAGTAAGGCGTATTATTACTATGTTCACGAGCGACATTTTGTGTGAAGTTGAACTATTTTGGCAGTATCAGAGAGGGAGCGCAGTTCGCATACATTTAGTCAGAGGCACGGTCTTACATACAGGTCTGGAAACTCAGGTCTTTTTTAGTGGTGGGGGAGATCTCATTTAGTGTGTCCGTTTTCGGGTGTTCATGGCTTGCCTGCTAGGTTCGCTGCGATCTAAAAGTCGCAATGCGAGACGTATGTTAGAGAGAGACCGACTACTGCTTCTTATCTCTGTCTCTCTCGCTCGTATGCGACTTCTAGATCGCAGCGAACCTAGCAGGCAAGCCATGAACTCTCGAAAAACAGACACACTAAGTGAAACCTCCCCCATCACCGGAGTTTCCAGACCTGTATGTAAGACCGTGGTCAGAGGATTGCATGCAGAGCGCTTTGTGCAGCACATATTTTCTTTAATTGTGTGATCTGCGCCATCTTGTGAACATTGGTTATTACTGTTCATTAGACTTTGTTGGGATATCTAATCTAATGGATAATACACAAGATAAAATATGATAAACTATATAAAGTATATATTAAAATAAATAAAAAAGTAGGAAATAAAATATATGTGTTTGATTGAATTTTTGATACATAAATTTGAATAAATATATCTCAGTATCTAAGTATTTACTTACAGTTACTCTATTTCAGGAAAAAAACATACCCCTGGTAAAACAGCTTTAAAACGTTCGCGCAATAAGACAAAATTGCGTCGCAAATTGAGAAAAAAATTAAACAAATTAGAAAATAATCTCTCACAATCACAGACACGTGGCATTTTTCCAAATTCAGATGTAATTATAAAAAATAAGGTTCTAATATGTATTATTATGAAAATTTATCATTTTTCTACAAGTTTTATGTTATTATACATATCATTAAATAAATTATAAAATTAATAAGGTTAGGTTAAGTTAGATTTTATTAGTTACTTTTATGAATTCTAAATTTATTATTGAGATTTTACGTTATATGTTATATCTATTATATTTAACTTTTACTAATAAATTTAATAATAATTCTTTATTTTGTATAGCAGATAAAATTTAGTAATGATAAAAAAACGAAAAAACACGAAGAAATAGAATCTGAGCCATCAGAAATGTATTTAGAAACTGAAAATGGAAATAAAGAACAACTTAATAATAGAAATAATAGAAATATATAAATAGACGAAGAAAATCACATACAAACATCAACACATCATCACACACAAAATCCCGATGGTTTTACAATCGCATACCGAAAAAAATAGAAAATATATTATATATCAGTATAATTGTATTAATTATTTTAATAAAAACGTTTAAGAAACAATATGTATTATGTATTGTTTTTGTTATTATTATATGAACTTCTCATCATTCAATGATATTCAACATAACCAATAAAATAGAATGAATTTCTTATTCAAACTTTACAAATTATAATAAATATTATATTTTTAGCATTATGTCACTTACAATATCATCATTAAAAATATTTTCCTAAATGATGCAAGATTAAGAAAAGGATTTATGTTAAAGATAAATAGATAAATAGATAGATAAATAAATAGATAAATAGATAAATTAAGGAAAGAAATTATATTAAAGATAAATAATTAGATATTTCAAAATTGTTTTTAATTAAAATTTATTGAGCAATTCCTTTGATATATTATATAACGATTGCCACGTCCTCGTCTTCTGTCTCGACCACGACCACGGCTACGTCCATAATTTTTATAAATTTTTCCTTCTTGTAATTTGAATAGTTGTTCTCGTAAATCCTTAATTTTTTCTATTCGTTGCTCCTCTGTTAAATCATTTAGTAAACTATTCTGTAATATTTTTAGGAAAAAGATATATATCAATTCGCAAAAAGATTCTTTTTTAAATTTAATTTGGGAACAAATGAAAATAGTTAAGATATATTGTTTGTGATATAAACATACATACATATTTTTCTCTATATTTTACATTACATGTAATATCGCATAATTAAATTTTAATATTTTTGAATATTGATTTTTTAACACAAATTATAGTTTCAGACCTTATAGTACAAAGTTAGATTGAACATAAATGTAGATATTGTAAAATTTTATCAATAGATTCAAATATTATGTTCTGCTTATTTTATTTTAGAATTCATTTGATCATTTGTTTAAAACAATATCATTATTATTCTCAATTAAAAATCATTTAAAAATTTTTCTATTGCATATACTCATTTCATTTCACAAAAAAAAATAATGTAATAAATGCAATTTGTAGAGTGTATAAATAAGTGTCATCATTTGATTATTATTTATGTTACATATTCTTACTTTTGAAAAAGTGGAAACATTTTCTGTAGTATTCTGTAGTATATTCTCTTTGGCTGGTTGAGTCGATTCTTCAGTTTCCATTGAAGAAGTTTGTTCTGGTTTTTTTTTAGCCACTCAATCAATTCTAAAAAAAAGTTATTAAAATTAATTATAATACGGATGTTTGTCTTTCTCTTTCTGTTCTTTCTGTTTGTGTGTGTTTGTATCATTTTATAAAAGACAAAGTTTTTTTAACGTAATTTATTACAAAAACTAATTCTATTAATTCTGAAATGACTTATTGAAAAAAAGATAATCTTTATATTTGTAATTATACAGAATATCCCAGAGCACTACAGTTATCAATGCTCGTGAAGAGATAAAGCGCAATGTAAACTGAACTAAACAAATTCTATACTGTTTAACGATTTTGCAATAATAATAAAAATATTAAATATGAAAATTAGGATGAATGTGAGAGAAACGCTTGGCCGCTCAAACTGTATCACGGTCCAGCATGTCAAATATTGTCTTCTGCACCTAAGGCTCGTTTCTCGCAGCGAGACGTAAAAGCGACTATGATCATGTAACTATAGGTAATGGCGTATTGTTCTTTCCCTCGCTACACATCGAGAACTTTACTCACACATTCGTCTGATATTAATATTTCTTTGTTATTGCAAAAATCGCGTAAAATGATATAGGACTTTTCCGTTCAGTTTACTACGTTGTACCTTTCACGAGCTTTGCTAGCAGTGTTCTGCGCCACCATATGTTATTATTAATCATCGTAGAAAATATTTTAAAACTTACCTTTATTTTGCGAATATGACATTTTTGTATCCTATTCGATTTTCTTACTTTCTCACTTTCTCACTCTATTACTTTCTACAAGAAAATTTAAGAAAGAATGCAGGAATATAGGAACACAATAGATGCAGTATATATCGCAGCAAGAACAAGGCAGAAACTAATGTATTTCTTTGTTTAAGGCCACAATCGGGAAGATCAAAGTCTATGAACTCCTTTGTTAAAATGTATACGAGCGTTAGTAACGCCATCTAAGAAGTTAGGTTAGGTAGAAGTGTGCTTTCGGATAATATGAACTATCTTCCGATAATCAATATGGTCGATCAAAATACGATAGATCAAATGTGAATCAAATACGCTTGAAGACACGTGTTGCAATATATTGTCGTCAATTGTAGTATTTATTAAACAGTGTTAATTTTATTATAAACACATTCTCAGTTGCATTACAGTTCAAGTATATATTTGATAAAAATTAATTATACATATATGCATTTTTATGGGAATATTAATATTTAAATATTATGCATATTACATGAGAGAAAAGTATAGTGAATTGTAAATATAGACAAAAGAAAATATGAATAATACAATCTTAATAATTTTATTTAATGTAAAAATACTAATATTTATTATTAATTTTCTATACATTGATTTTTTGAATTTATTGAATTTTTTCCCATTATTAATTTTATTTATTGCTAGAGAACATCTTATATCAGGAATAAGAAGAAAATGATAGGAGGAAAAAAATATAAACTATAATTATTTATGTAAATTTATATAAAATTATATTTATATTATATTATTTATTCTACTAAATACAATATGTGTTTATGAGTGTATGTTTATAAAATAAATTTTAAATAATATATATGTATATGTATATTTTTTAAATATTATTAAATATTGAATATACATGATAGTATATAAATCTTTCCGAATATTTTTAATATTTAATTGTTTTTTTATTATATTTTAAAAATATATACTCCGCATATTGCTATTGTTTTTAAAAATATATTACGTATATTATAAATAAAATTGCACTCTCACTCAAAGTTATCCGCGAACTCATGATTGTTGTCACAAGAAAGTAATTCAATATATATATATGTACATTAGAAATTACTATTGCAGTTCACGCTCACCAAAGTTATTCGCGAACGCATTATTATTATTACAAAAAACTATTCAATATATTACAAATATATGTATATATTGGAAATTACAATTGCAGTTCACGCTCGCTCAAAGCTAATCGCGAATGCATAATTATTATTGTTTTAATTTCGTTTATGTTAGATGTTCTATAATATTAATTAATACGAAAATAAGTTATTTTTTAAAATTTTATGTAAAAATTTAAAATATTTGCAAAGTATAAATTATATATTAATATAATTATTTACAGTATATAACAATATGTGGACATGCGTTGTAATTATCATCTAAAAATTTTTGTGCATCTCTACAGTCATCGTATTTTACCCACTTATTATTTTTTCTATAACATATTGCTGTGTAATGTCCTATGTCGGAATCTGTGGCTTGTCTAGTTTGTATCACCGGTGATTTAAAATTAACTACCAACTAAAGAATAGATTTGTTCCAAAAAGGATAGATTTAATTCTGTTGGAAGTTCTTTCAGTGGAATTCGTTGTTCGTCTGTATTTTCTGAATATAATTCAAATATAATAAATGGACCTGTAAATTAAATCATACATAATTAATAATGGAAAATATATGTAGTAAATAAATAGAAAAAAATATAAATTTATATATACCTATATAAGAGATAGTTGTTGCTTCAAATCCATTACAATCTTTTTGATAGCAAGGTCGTGTTCCTTGAATAGTTATTTCATTTTCTATTCGATCAAATTCTTTTCGTTGTAATAATCCAAGTTCAACTTGAATTAACGGTAATATTTTCTCTCTGGTAGGACAACCGCAGCTACATCTAGATATTTCTTTAAAAGATGGGTATTGCTTAAATAATTCTTTGCACAAAAAAGTAACTTCACAATTAATCAATATACAGTCGTTACGTACATTTGAACTTTTAAAAATTTCACACAATATTAAAGCACGAAGTCTATATGAAAATTTCTTTATTCCATGTGTTACTATATTAATAATAAGTTTAAATAACATATTGCTGCTTTCTTTATGTATTATATCTTTAATATATTTTTTATCAAAATAAGCTGAAATAAAAAGCTGCAATATGCTATCAAAAGCACAAGTATTATTAAAAGAATGTCATTCATTTCCTTTCATCTTTACTGCTTTTACCGATACATTACATTTTTTTATAATTGGTATTTTTTGAAGTTTTTCCAATAAAAAATCTTGTTTCGGATTGCCACGTTGAAGATATCTGCTTCTGGATAAAGTTTTAGATGCGAGCCTTCTCCAATCTTCTATTTCTCTCATTGCTATTATTTCATTTACATTGCCAAATATTTCACATTTTTTGCAAATACGTTTTGACCATATCCTTCTTCTCCCATTGGTGTAAAGCAAGCATCAATAGCGTGAACGTTTTTGTGACATATGTAACATTAATGCGCACCTGTAGGTTCGTCTCCATTAATACAAACAGGACATTCAATATTAATTTGCACATTATCATTCTTTGAAAATTGTTCTGATAAAATTCTTGCCGGAAATTCTTCTACAATATTTTCTCTTGTCTGTGCTATTTCTGTATCCTTATCTTGCAACATTGCATTTACAAGTTTTACACGACCACTAAGAAATTTAACATGTTTTGTTATAAATAAATCAGCGCGCATCGGTGTTTTGTTCATTTTTCAAAAATATATTTTTTATTATATGAAAATCTCCTTCAACAGATGCACTACTTGCTGATATTCTTCCAAAATCAAATTTATCACGACATATACAAGACCATAAAGGCAAATATTTCGTATCTGTTATTAATTTATCAGCAAATGCAGGCATATAATGTGCATTTTCTCGATCGCCTATGTCAGTAATCTTCAATTGTATTTTTTCATCTATGCACTTTGCCCACTGGTACCATGCATTTGTTATATCCTCATGATCCTTATTATCGTCAACAGAATTCGTATCTTCTGCTTCTAAAAACGGTGTTTCTTCATTAGTTGACATGAATAAATGTTTTATCTTTATTTTATATTCTTCACATAGAGTTGGTTTGTTTTGTTAAGTGTTGCCTTCAGTTTCACTCCTAAAAATTATTAAAATACAAGTTAAAATTTCTTCCGCTGTTTCTATGTTACGACATAAAATTAATTTGTCCTAATAAAGATAAATAAAATTTCTTAATTCTCGGCCGTGTATTTTTTAAAAAGTTACTATATTTTTTAATAAAATGTGCTACATCGATCCGTTTGTAACACCTTGGTAGTTGACTATTTTTGCATGCATCAGAATAGTCTTCTAAAGTTAAATATCCTGTGGAACAGCGGATGGCTGCTGTCAAAAGTGCTCTCGAAAAATCATAAACAACTTCTTGTGGGCGAGGTGCACCTAAACGGATCCACTCTAATAACCAACATTGGATTGCATTAGTATTGTGACTCTCTGATAACATTAACATACTGGAAAAAGCCACTATTATCACAATTAATAACAGAATTATAAAGAAATATATGTTTTGACTTAGATCCATCAGGCCTTTTATTTTTTTTTTATTATACTGTCGGTCGCATCAATATAAATAGCTGGTTCGGAAATTGCATATGATCTGTACACGTTTATTTGATAATTAGACCAATAATGTATAAAAAATGGATTTAGGCCAATATTATATATAACATCTCGTAAAAATCCCAACTGCATTAATAATGCTTTTAAGGGATCTTTATCAAGATAATCTTCTTCTATAATTTTGTTTTTCGCTACTCGCAAAACATTGGCGCTAAATAAATGTGGAGGTTCCGCGGTGTCGCTTATATTCATTAAATCATCAGCTAATTCTGTACGATAAGCCATTGTCGTAGTTATTTTTAATTTTTCTGCGATTTTATCTCTAATAGGACGTCTAAGATCGTTTCCCACAACGACCTTTCTCTTCAATAAAGATACAAAATTTTTCGTAAGATCATTTGTAGAATTATTCCATTTATGGAATTATCTATGTCACATTTAATTACAGCACCACATTTGCATGTACCATTTGCATACCCATGTTCTCCACTACGCAATAATTTATATTTTTAAAATTAAAACTGCGTTATTTTAGTAGCTGCCCAAATTTTTTTCGTTAAATACATGCTGCCATATTCCAGATCTTAATAACGTATATTCACGTGTAGATTCTGCTTTACCTTTTCTTCTCCGCCGATATATTTTACGCATAATCAATGACAAAAATTCTTCTTTGGATATAGTAATAGTAAACTTGCAGTGCTGACGTTTAACGATTTCGTAGTATCGGCTGATGAATCGATGCCTACAGATGTTTCTTTCTATATTTTCAATTATTTCATTTTCCGGGGAAAAGAGGAAAACGATTCATTAATTTATCCCTTATATTGTATCGATTATAGGTCACAAATGCATATAATGAAGCGGGTGTAAAAGTATGATCTAATTCCTTTGCGATTGTAATCCAACAGGAATCGCACTTTGAAATAATAGTGCCCTTCGCTGTAATGATCTTATCCTTATAATCCAGAATTTTTGTATAAGCAAATCATTATTTATTCTTGCTGGTCTTCCAACACGCATTTTGATTTAACATGTAATGCACAAAATACACTCAATATACAAAAAAACACTACAAAAAGAATGCACTTGACGAAGAAAATCACGCAATACGTAATACATAAGGAAACGATTTACGAATCACTTCTATAAAAGAATCTTGTCTGACACAGATGATCACTGTTCGAGTTCTTGAGAACGACTGCGATCAGCGCTAGTCTATACAACAATAAACCATACGCTTTTGTTCATATTATCTCTATTTGCGGCACGCTTTTGGATCTAAGGTGTCCCTCGATACACATCACACAAAGCTGCTACAATGCAGCGCGGTTTTTATACTATCCGCAAAGCATGAGCGCACCAATCAACACGAAAGTATCAAAACAAAATTTTATGTCAGTGTATTTATTAAAACGGAAGAAAATAAAACGGCAGATTATACATTTTAAAGAAGGATACGTCATAACTATTCACGATTTACACAAAGAGTGATTTTCCTAAATAAAATGTTCAGCAACAAATTCGATATTATACATCCTTCGAGCAACTAATTAGGGAAACATTTTCAGATAAAAATAATCGAAGCAACTAATTGCATTAATGTACTTTACTCTTGGAGGCAAGCCAGTATCACCACCCGTTCGAGTCGAGTTTTAAGTTAATTATGGAGCAACAAATTCGATACTGTATATTCTTCGAGCAACAAATTAAAGTAACATTTTAAGACAAAACTAATCGCAGCAACTAATTGCGTTAATATACTTTTACTCTTGGTGGCAAGCCAGCACCACCACCGTTCGAGTCAAATTTTTTAAGTTAATTGTGGAGCAACAAATTCGATACTGTATATTCTTAGAGCAACAAATTAAAGTAACATTTTAAGACAAAAATAATCGCAGCAACTAATTGCGTTAATATACTTTACTCTTGGTGGCAAGTCAGCACCACCACACGTTCGAGTCGAATTTTTCAAGTTAATTGTGGAGCAATAAATTCGATACTGTATATTCTTCGAGCAACAAATTAAAGTAACATTTTAAGACAAAAATAATCGAAGCAACTAATTGCGTTAATGTATTTTACTCTTGGTGTAAGCCCTGCTCATTTTGAATTATTTTTTTTTTTTTTAAATTATAGGCAATAAATTAAAAAATGGTTTATTTTATGCGGGAAATAATTTTATAACAAACTAGTATTGTTAATTACTCATTTTAACGATTTTACGCTTATAGGTATATATGATGTTATATTGATATATTTAATATTTTTAAAAAATTTAATATTTTTAAAATCTATTGCAGTATTTTTGAGCAGTCAAATTAGCAACAAATTCCAGTGTATTTGTTTTTTTAATTTGCGACTCTCTATAAGTGTTTTTCGGAAGTGGGGGCGCTAGTTTGCTATTAAGCTAGCATCCCCATTTTTGATATGATTTTCCTCTAATCGATAGAAGCAACAAATTCGCGCTTAGGACAACAAATTAGCAACAAATTAGCACTTAATTACGCACTATATTTGAATTCGATTTTCATGGTGGGGGTGCGATTAGGGGGTCTTATTATTAATACTAAATATTATTATTAAATATTCTTAAATATTATTATTAACATTAAATATTTATTTATTATGATTAAATAGTATTATTAATATTAAAAATTTATTTATTATTATTAAATATTATTATTAATATTAAATATATTTATTTATTATTATCAAATATTTATTAAACTATTATCTGATTGAAAATCAATAATAATTTGAAAATAATATGAAAAATATCATTAAATTCTAGCGTTTCAGTCTCTTGGTTTTTTTTATGGTTTTGAAAACGAATTCGAGTGACCAATATTTTGGAACATTTGGGACTCTTCTTATGTTTATATATATATAATTGGATAAAATAAAATTTAATAATTAAAAGTATAATCTACCATTTGTGTCTGTTGTTCCTCCTCTTCCTGCTGCTGCTGCTGCTGCATATTTGGTTTTTGAGATCGAGCGCGCCCATTTCTGCTTTAATTTCCTCTAAAATTTAGAAAATTGAAAAGATAAGTTTCTATAGTTTTTTTATACAGTAAAACGTTTTGTGTTAAATTTAACATATTTCACATATTCCAATTTATTGACTCCGAATTTTAATGAAGTTAATTTCTAATGTTAATTTAACAGAAAACAAATATAAAAATAATAACACAAGTAATATGTAAAAAATTAACTGTAACATTTTTGTCGCACGACCCCGTGCGCTTATGCCGTCGGATAGGCGAAATCATGATCAAAATTCAATAAGCGGCGGGATGCAAGAAAATATACTTTTTTTATCAAAATAAGCTGAAATAAAAAGCTGCAATATGCTATCAAAAGCACAAGTATTATTAAAAGAATGTCATTCATTTCCTTTCATCTTTACTGCTTTTACCGATACATTACATTTTTTATAATTGGTATTTTTTGAAGTTTTTCCAATAAAAAATCTTGTTTCGGATTGCCACGTTGAAGATATCTGCTTCTGGATAAAGTTTTAGATGCGAGCCTTCTCCAATCTTCTATTTCTCTCATTGCTATTATTTCATTTGCATTGCCAAATATTTCACATTTTTTGCAAATACGTTTTGACCATATCCTTCTTCTCCCATTGGTGTAAAGCAAGCATCAATAGCGTGAACGTTTTTGTGACATATGTAACATTAATGCGCACCTGTAGGTTCGTCTCCATTAATACAAACAGGACATTCAAATTATTATTAATTTGCACATTATCATTTTTTTGGAAATTGTTCTGATGAAATTCTTGCCGGAAATTCTTCTACAATATTTTCTCTTGTCTGTGCTATTTCTGTATCCTTATCTTGCAACATTGCATTTACAAGTTTTACACGACCACTAAGAAATTTAACATGTTTTGTTATAAATAAATCAGCGCATCGGTGTTTGTTCATTTTTCAAAAATATATTTTTTATTATATGAAAATCTCCTTCAACAGATGCACTACTTGCTGATATTCTTCCAAATCCAAATTTATCACGACATATACAAGACCATAAAGGCAAATATTTCGTATCTGTTATTAATTTATCAGCAAATGCAGGCATATAATGTGCATTTTCTCGATCGCCTATGTCAGTAATCTTCAATTGTATTTTTTCATCTATGCACTTTGCCCACTGGTACCATGCATTTGTTATATCCTCATGATCCTTATTATCGTCAACAGAATTCGTATCTTCTGCTTCTAAAAACGGTGTTTCTTCATTAGTTGACATGAATAAATGTTTTATCTTTATTTTATATTCTTCACATAGAGTTGGTTTGTTTTGTTAAGTGTTGCCTTCAGTTTCACTCCTAAAAATTATTAAAATACAAGTTAAAATTTCTTCCGCTGTTTCTATGTTACGACATAAAATTAATTGTCCTAATAAAGATAAATAAAATTTCTTAATTCTCGGCCGTGTATTTTTTAAAAAGTTACTATATTTTTTAATAAAATGTGCTACATCGATCCGTTTGTAACACCTTGGTAGTTGACTATTTTTGCATGCATCAGAATAGTCTTCTAAAGTTAAATATCCTGTGGAACAGCGGATGGCTGCTGTCAAAAGTGCTCTCGAAAAATCATAAACAACTTCTTGTGGGCGAGGTGCACCTAAACGGATCCACTCTAATAACCAAAATTGGATTGCATTAGTATTGTGACTCTCTGATAACATTTAACATACTGGAAAAAGACCACTATTATCACAATTAATAACAGAATTATAAAGAAATATATGTTTTGACTTAGATCCATCAGGCCTTTTATTTTTTTTTTATTATACTGTCGGTCGCATCAATATAAATAGCTGGTTCGGAAATTGCATATGATCTGTACACGTTTATTTGATAATTAGACCAATAATGTATAAAAAATGGATTTAGGCCAATATTATATATAACATCTCGTAAAAATCCCAACTGCATTAATAATGCTTTTAAGGGATCTTTATCAAGATAATCTTCTTCTATAATTTTGTTTTTCGCTACTCGCAAAACATTAGCGCTAAATAAATGTGGAGGTTCCGCGGTGTCGCTTATATTCATTAAATCATCAGCTAATTCTGTACGATAAGCCATTGTCGTAGTTATTTTTAATTTTTCTGCGATTTTATCTCTAATAGGACGTCTAAGATATCGTTTCCCACAACGACCTTTCTCTTCAATAAAGATACAAAAATTTTCGTAAGATCATTTGTAGAATTATTCCATTTATGGAATTATCTATGTCACATTTAATTACAGCACCACATTTGCATGTACCATTTGCATACCCATGTTCTCCACTACGCAATAATTTATATTTTTAAAATTAAAACTGCGTTATTTTAGTAGCTGCCCAAATTTTTTCGTTAAATACATGCTGCCATATTCCAGATCTTAATAACGTATATTCACGTGTAGATTCTGCTTTACCTTTTCTTCTCCGCCGATATATTTTACGCATAATCAATGACAAAAATTCTTCTTTGGATATAGTAATAGTAAACTTGCAGTGCTGACGTTTAACGATTTCGTAGTATCGGCTGATGAATCGATGCCTACAGATGTTTCTTCTATATTTTCAATTATTTAATTTTCCGGGGAAAGAGGAAAACGATTCATTAATTTATCCCTTATATTGTATCGATTATAGGTCACAAATGCATATAATGAAGCGGGTGTAAAAGTATGATCTAATTCCTTTGCGATTGTAATCCACACAGAATCGCACTTTGAAATAATAGTGCCCTTCGCTGTAATGATCTTATCCTTATAATCCAGAATTTTTTGTATAAGCAAATCATTATTTATTCTTGCTGGTCTTCCAACACGCATTTTGATTTAACATGTAATGCACAAAATACACTCAATATACAAAAAAAAAACACTACAAAAAGAATGCACTTGACGAAGAAAATCGCGCAATACGTAATACATAAAGGAACGATTTACGAATCACTTCTATAAAAGAATCTTGTCTGACACAGATGATCACTGTTCGAGTTCTTGAGAACGACTGCGATCAGCGCTAGTCTATACAACAATAAACCATACGCTTTTGTTCATATTATCTCTATTTGCGGCACGCTTTTGGATCTAAGGTGTCACTCGATACACATCACACACAAAGCTGCTACAATGCAGCGCGGTTTTTATACTATCCGCAAAGCATGAGCGCACCAATCAACACGAAAGTATCAAAACAAAAATTTATGTCAGTGTATTTATTAAAACGGAAGAAAATAAAACGGCAGATTATACATTTTGAAAGAAGGATACGTCATAACTATTCACGATTTACACAAAGATGATTTTCCTAAATAAAATGTTCAGCAACAAATTCGATATTATACATCCTTCGAGCAACTAATTAGGGAAACATTTTAAGACAAAAATAATCGAAGCAACTAATTGCGTTAATGTACTTTACTCTTGGAGGCAAGCCAGTACCACCACCCGTTCGAGTCGAATTTTTTAAGTTAATTGTGGAGCAACAAATTCGATACTGTATATTCTTCGAGCAACAAATTAAAGTAACATTTTAAGACAAAAATAATCGCAGCAACTAATTGCGTTAATATACTTTACTCTTGGTGGCAAGCCAGCACCACCACCCGTTCGAGTCAAATTTTTTAAGTTAATTGTGGAGCAACAAATTCGATACTGTATATTCTTAGAGCAACAAATTAAAGTAACATTTTAAGACAAAAATAATCGCAGCAACTAATTGCGTTAATATACTTTACTCTTGGTGGCAAGTCAGCACCACCACACGTTCGAGTCGAATTTTTCAAGTTAATTGTGGAGCAATAAATTCGATACTGTATATTCTTCGAGCAACAAATTAAAGTAACATTTTAAGACAAAAATAATCGAAGCAACTAATTGCGTTAATGTATTTTACTCTTGGTGGCAAGCCCCACTACTCATTTTGAATTATTTTTTTTTTTAAATTATAGGCAATAAATTAAAAAATGGTTTATTTTATGCGGGAAATAATTTTATAACAAACTAGTATTGTTAATTACTCATTTTTAACGATTTTACGCTTATAGGTATATGATGTTATATTGATATATTTAATATTTTTAAAAAATTTAATATTTTTAAAATCTATTTGCAGTATTTTTGAGCAACAAATTAGCAACAAATTCTAGTGTATTTGTTTTTTAATTTGCGACTCTCTATAAGTGTTTTTCGGAAGTGGGGGTGCTAGTTTGCCATTAAGCTAGCATCCCCATTTTTGATATGATTTTCCTGCTAATCGATAGAAGCAACAAATTCGCGCTTAGGACAACAAATTAGCAACAAATTAGCACTTAATTACGCACTATATTTGAATTCGATTTTTCATGGTGGGGGTGCCAGATTAATAGGGGGTCTTATTATTAATACTAAATATTATTATTAAATATTCTTAAATATTATTATTAACATTAAATATTTATTTATTATGATTAAATAGTATTATTAATATTAAATATTTATTTATTATTATTAAATATTATTATTAATATTAAATATATTTATTTATTATTATCAAATATTTATTAAACTATTATCTGATTGAAAATCAATAATAATTTGAAAATAATATGAAAAAATATCATTAAATTCTAGCGTTTCAGTCTCTCTTGGTTTTTTTTTATGGTTTTGAAAACGAATTCAGAGTGACCAATATTTTGGAACATTTGGGACATCTTCTTATGTTTATATATATATAATTGGATAAAATAAAATTTAATATAAAAGTATAATCTACCATTTTGTGTCTGTTGTTCCTCCTCTTCCTGCTGCTGCTGCTGCTGCATATTTGGTTTTTGAGAGCGAGCGCGCCCATTTCTGCTTTAATTTCCTCTAAAATTTAGAAAAATTGAAAAGATAAGTTTCTTAGTATTTTTTTATACAGTAAAACGTTTTGTGTTAAATTTAACATATTTCACATATTCCAATTTATTGACTCGAATTTTAATGTTAATTTAATGTTAATTTAACAGAAAACAAATATGTAAATAAATAACACAAGTAATATGTAAAAAATTAACTGTAACATTTTGTCGCACGACTCCCGTGCACTTATGCCGTCGGATAGGCGAAATCATGATCAAGGTTCAATAAGCGGGCGGATGCAAGAAAATATACTCGGTGATTATTTTAATAAAAGCAAGAGTAATTTATTAGTTAAGTCTTAGGATTACAAAAGGTGCGTGTGTGTATATACGAATGCGTGTATGTGTAAAAGCGTGTAGATAAAAGTGCGAGAATACAGTGTGTATGCATGTGAATGTACAAGGCGGTATTTAATTTGGCGCGAGCGCGTACGCCGGGTGTTTATGTGTGGACTCGATCAATGGCCGTGTGACATTCGTGAGTCGCTTTTTCTTACCGGCGTCTAGGTTGATTGTCTAGCCTCGGAATTTACGGCCCGATTCCCGGTAACACTGGTGAAATTCCTGCGAGTGTTTACGAGATTCGCGCAGGGTGAGTTTATATGCTTCTTAGAACGTCGGGCGCCATATTATCGACATAGTCTCTTTAAATGCAATCGCGCTTTTACTATTGTCCTGAAATTTCGTGGTTCTGAAATTTGTGCGGTTCCCGATAGTAGGTGGTGAAATTCGGGCACTCCGTGCCGACAAGAATGACTCGTCAGAGCTAGCTCTCCTCTCTGTTTCTGGAATAGTGCTACGGCGTATAGGCGGTAGGATTTTGGACCACAAATCGAGATCTCTCGATAGAGCCTGCGTGCGCTCAGGTTCTCTATATCGGTCGGAGAGATTTGGAGTTATGGAGACAGCAGAGCTGAGAACCGAGAGCGCTCGGTCGAGGAGGAGTTCTCTCCACCTTCTGTCTCAACTTCGCAGCTGTTCGTTTCTAAGAGCGGTCTAGGTTTCTGAGATCTTCTCACCGTGCAGCAGTGATCGGAGCAGGAAAAGGTGCCTATTCCATTGGTGGCCGCCTTTTATACCGCCCTAATTAGCTCGCGTCGGCGCGCAGCGGTTTTAACCCCTTTCAAACGAGTTGTCGGTAAGCGGTACGGTCGGGCCCGTTCGGAAGGGTTCGGGATCTGCGCCGAACGTGAGCCTCCGGCGGTGGCGGTTCGGGCCCCGTCGACAGTGTTCGGCGGCGCTCGTTCGGCTCAGGCCGTTACTTCTTTCTATGTTTTAAAAAATGTGGGGCGCACGGCGCCCCTGCCTGTGCCTGGCGGGTGTTCTGCCGGGCGACAGCTTCCGGCGGATGACGGTGCCAGGAATACAGTGCGGGGTGCACGGGGTGCATCCTCACAATTTGTCACGTTATTGTGTTGTTTTAACTCTTAGGAACGGTGAATATTAATTCAATGCAGAAAAGTCAAAATAACACAACGACAATATGTTACATTATCATAAGAGTATTTTAAAAATTTAACTAATAATTTAACTTTATGATTTACTTGCGAGCCATTATGTTGACGTTCAGTCCAAATCCGTTTATCGCCGTTCTTTCGTATACTACGAATGAGGCACACTCGGCATTTGTTTATATACGTGCTTTATGAAACTTTGGTGTTCAAGAGACTATCACGATCTCGATTGTGAGTTATTATTTAAAATTCTAATATCTTTATCCTTTTGACTCTTTATTTTCTTTTATTCACTTTTCTTTAATTCTTTGTACCTATTTTTTATTTCATAAAAATGTGCGATGAATTAAAAAAAGAAATCTAAGCGAAGCTTTTCCGAGTACTTTGATGAGCGAATTAAATGTTGGATACGCAAAATATCCTTTGATGAAATATCATTGTACAATATGAAATAAAAATATTTCGTGCAATACACATGTTTTCAGACATGCGAATTCTGCAAGTCATAAAAACAATATTAAAGAAAATACTTCATCTTTAAATACTGATAATAAAAATTCAGATAAAGAAACATCAGAAAAATATAAATTTCAAGAACAATTAGCTAGATATTGAATTATTTAAGCCATAACTACGCAAAGTGTCACATGACACAAATTTATTCTATTGTTCATTTTGTGATAAATCCATGGTTGCTGATTTATCGAAAATTTATCGTCTCGCAGAATCCAAAGCAGATATAGAAATATCTAAAATTAACAGAGAAACAAATAATATAACGAACGAAAATATAAACATAGCAGATGATTCACTTTTGTCGTTTAAAGAGCAAAAGAAAATAGCAGAAATTCGGTATGCTGCATTAATTGCTGATAAAAATATTTCACATCAAACGGCAAAAGAAATCCTCCGTTTTTTTCAACATATAGGAGAAGATCCTGATGTGTTATAATAAAAAGCATAAACATGAGCCGAACAAAATGTAAATACATTATTATGTTTTGTGCTCGGTCGAAATATAGTAGATCATGTTGTCAATAAGCTTCAAAATACAAAATTTACAATTTTTATTGACGAAATAAAATCTGCTGTAATAAATAATAAATGGATGACATTTCTTGTTCGATACGTTGATCCAGAGACATTAGATATTCGCTCACAATTAGTTATTAATCGATATTGATGCCAAAGATTCAAGCGCAGAAAAGTTGTTTGAGGCATTTAAATGTGAAATGTGGAAATTACAGATACCATTTTTAAATATCGTACCCTTATCATGCGATAATGCATCTGTTATGACAGAAAAACATTTATTGTTTAAAAAGAATTAGAAGAAATATGTTCGCATTTATTAATATTTTCATGCCTATACCATTTTTCCGCATTAGCAGCGTATGCTGCTTGTTCTAAAATACCTGCATATTACGAGGAATTTCTAAAAAAAAATGTTATCTCAATAGCAGTCCAAAACGTATGGCTATTTTTCGTGAATTTTGTGTTTCCAAGAAACAAATCGCAAAATATTGAAATTATGTTATACGCGCTGGCTTTCGCAGTTATGCATCAAAAGGCTTCTTGAATCTTAGGATACAATTAAATACTTTCTTACTGAAATGTAAGTGAAAAAACAAATTCTGGAGAATATCTATTGTCTATGATGGACAACGTAGAAATGAAAACTTATTTCCTGTTTTTAAAATACGTTTTAATAAAATTAAATTTCTTTAATGCATTTAATGCATTCTTTCAAGCATTAGAAACAAGAATTCATTTATTACATCCAAAATCTCTCTAGAAACTTTCTTTTCCAAATCTGTCGAAATTTTTTAAAAGAAGAATATTTAAAACCATTTATAACAAATATTATATTCTCACTAAAAAAAATCAAAAAGTTATACATGAAATTATTTTGGGATCAGAATGTGAAGATTATCTAAACGAATTAACACTTAAAAGTCACATAAACATAGTTAAAATTGTTCAAGAGAACTGTTTAACATTTTATGTGACCGGAAGAAATTCGTAAAAGATTACCTATAAATAACATGTTTTTATCAAAGTTACAAGTTTTTCGACCATACATAACTTTATTTGATAATAATAGAGAAACATCATTCAATGATGTTTTCTTTTATAGCTAAAACTATTAGCGATTTTGATGAAAATGGCTTAAAAGAATGAATTGCTTTACCATTAGATTTTACAATAATGGAAGAAAACCGAAGCTTTTCTAAATTAAATTTTGACAGCATGTGGAAAAAAAATTTACAAAATCGGCACAATTTTACTAAATATCCTAAGTTAACAAATGTTATAAGTACTATTCGATCTCTTCCAAATTCAAATGCCGATCCGGAAAGATTGTTTTCTCTTTTAAATAATTTAAAAACGAAAAATCGTAACAAGTTTTCGTCAACTACTGTTAATGCTATTTGTGTATTTAAATCGATATTAAAAACGAGGAGCGAAACAGTTATAAAAATGAAAATTGACAAAAAGTATTTATCTCTTATGTCAGCGGATAAATTATATGCTACCGCTACTAAGAAAAATAAAAATAGTTTAAGGTTACATGTTACAGATACTGACGTAGCTGACCTCTCATCTCATAAATAATGAATTTATTAAAGACATTACACTTGTGAAAAGCATCTTGTCTGTCCAACGGACACCATACTTGTAAGAAGCAAGAATATAAAAAATATCTTGTCTGTCTAACAGACACCATACTTGCAGAAAGCAAGAATATGAAAAACATCTTTTGTGTGTGCGTGTGTGTGTGTGTGTGTGTGTGTGTGTGTGTGTCTGTCTATCTATCTATCTGTCTGTCTGTTTGTCTAACAGATGCCATACTTGTAAGAAGTAAGAATATAAAAAGTATCTTGTCCTGTATAACGGACATCATACTTGCAGAAAGCAAGAATATGAAAAACATCTTGTGTGTGTGTGTGTGTGTGTGTGTGTGTGTGTGTGTGTGTGTGTGTGTGTGTGTGTGTGTGTGTGTGTCTGTCTGTCTGTCTGTCTGTCTAACAGACACCATACTTGTAAAATATAATAAAATGCAATGTGGTATGATAGGGCTCCAGACGAAGGTCCACATAAAAACCTAAACCGCCATTGGTGATACTTCATAGTTGGTATGGAAAATCGGCACTCATTATTTTTCTTAATTTCATATTTTAAATATATAAAAAAATTAATTATATATTACAAAACGTGTGTGTATGTGTGTGTATAAAAAAAATATGTAAATATGTAATGGTTAATTGCAAATTACATATTTCTTCGAAACAACTATGTTTTTTCTTTACACCAATTGATTCCTCCCATTATTTTGTACATAAAAGTATTAAGATAAGATAATCGAAAAATGAATATTTTATTAGATATTTTATGGTTTATGTAAAATTAAGATATTATTTCAAGCCTTATAACTCGAAAAGTACTTAATGAAAAAACATTTAACTATAGTGTTATTTTGGAAAGCTCTCGAGGTCAGCTACAAAAATATGTAATAAAAAATAGCAGGTTGCATTTAAAAAATTGAAGGTAACCTTTATGTGACCTTCAAATGATTACACATGGTCAAATAATGTCCCCCTCATAGTCAAAAAATTTTGTTTTAAACATTTTTTCCGATCTAGCTTACTATACGAGATATTTACGTCCGAAGATTAAAATGGCCTACCCTGTATATATATGTATATATATTACAAGGTGTTCGTCGATTTTCGACCTTAACGAAATAAATAAGTAGATTGGCTGGAATTAAGAAGGAATGGCGATTCTTCCGAAAACGGCCGCGCTCCGATTTTCTTTAAATTTTGTAAACAGCTTCCATTTGGATAGAAAAGAAGTATATTAAAAGGATTTTTGGCGACTCAAAGGTTAACACACTTTTTAAATTATTTTTTGTATTTTCTGTATATTTTAATATACAACGTTTTGATGATGTTTACTTTGACATATATTAACATAAATGTCATTCTAAATAAGTATTTAAAAGTTTTAACCATCGCTCATCAACCATCGACCTTCAAAGAACCTTTTTCCTCTAACAAAATCGTCGCTCTGCCACGCGAAGCGAGATATTAATTTTTTAAGATTACACTGGAACTATCCTAATTACATGATTTTATATAACTTTATATAAAAAAAAAATAACTACTTTGGGCGATAGACATTGGGCTACGCTACCGACAGTGCCGCTCGACCCCTCTCCGCGGGGAAGGCGGCTAACGAGCGCTAAGCGCCTACCGCCTTCCCCCTCCGAGGGCGCGCTCGCGCCTCTTCCTAATTGCGTAAAAACAGTATGTTCTTAAAATACAAAAAATAATTTAAAAAGTGGCTTAACCTTTGAGTCGCCAAAAATCCTTTTAATATACTTCTTTTCTATCCAAATGGAAGCTATTTACAAAATTTGAAGAAAATCGGAGCGCGGCCGCTTTCGGAAGAACAGCCGAAGGAATAACCTGTATTATTTTGAGATTGTCGCAATAATTAAGGAAAAATTAAATGAAGAAGATCGGCCAATCTGCGTGAGTAGAAGCGCGCGACAACGAGAGTCGTCCCACTGTAATACTAGTCGCGCGGCGAAGCGGTGGACGGGTCGCTCTCCGAGACATGATGGTGGTTTGCGATATATCGCAATACCGTGCCGAAAAATGACGTGTCCTTTTAGTGGCGAGAAAATGATGCGCTATCATTTCCACACCATCTTGCGGTAGATAGCGTGGTGCGCTTTTTTATAATGGTTTCCCTCATAGGCCTATT
Source organism: Camponotus fellah (assembly GCA_030586385.1). Taxonomy (NCBI): domain Eukaryota; kingdom Metazoa; phylum Arthropoda; class Insecta; order Hymenoptera; family Formicidae; genus Camponotus; species Camponotus fellah. The sequence continues at coordinate 271,439 of JAPIVC010000274.1, read as the reverse complement.
CCACTCTCAATTTGAAAATTATTCAAAATGCCATTACTATACGTTGAATACATCGTAAATGTAAAAAATTAATGGTGACAGTATCTTTACAAAAATTGATCCGTGATTGAAAATCTCTTGATAAAATGTATTGCTCACGTTGATAATGATACGATGATAAAATGCTTCACGAATCCTTTCTTCATCTCGTACACGAAGGCGCACTGCTGGACCGGTTATCTCGATATTATGCACGACACCCAGTTTCACAATTATTGCACAACACGTAAAATTGTACGGTAAAATTGTACGTAAAATTGTACCACTTGGTTTTCGCGCACGCCCAAAAAATGATTCCATGTAAATTGCGGCCGCACGATAAGTATTTTCTCCCGCTGTATGCCACAGTCATATTTATATATTCCTGCAGAGAATTCATTTTCACTGTTAATTTATTACGCGAACACAAGATTTTTATTAAAACGTCTAAATCCAATCATATGGAGCATCTTGGATCGAGTTACACTTTAATTTCTTTTATTGGAAAAGTTTTTCTCGATAATTTATTGTTGAATTGCAGATTTTACAAGAAAAGTCCCATTTTGTAACATTTTCATCAAAACAGTATAACATTATTAAAAAAGGTCGTAGAAAATTGTACAAAATATGGATTTGTTAAGAAATAAATGAGTTTCAAAACTCATACGTTTGTGTATTAGCGTGTAGATTCACCTGAGCAACGTAATAGTTTAAGGAAAAATTTGTTTTCCATTTTTCGAAGGTTATCTTCAACGTACACCATTTTATAAAAAATTTTTGTAATTCAAATTTGGTTTTTATGGTTTTTAAGAGAAATGTTTAAGCTTTAATTTGAATTTTGTTTCATCTTGATAAGATGATATTTTGCTAATTTATCGCTATTTAAAAATGTGAAAAAACTGTGTTAAAATTTAGTGGCCCATTTTTTTGCGGATGAGTGTTCTTGCAGAAGCGTATGTACGTGTCGTACAGAATAGACCATCCGTTTTTATCAAAATCCAGATTCATATCGTTGGATAACATTCCGAATTCAGATAGATTTTCACGTTGATCAATTTGCAATTGTCGAATCGACTCGTATCTTCAGATATGACATTCTTCCGACCTATTTGCAGAACGAAGATAACGTATCGTGGTTGAGTCGCGATTTTAATGGTCCACGAATGCTTGGTTGTAAACTGCAATAGCGGATACTCATACAGATCCCACGAGCGAAAACCCATGCTGAAATATCGTCCGCTTTCCAGAGCACGCAACATCGACAGCTTTTTGATTTCGCTTAACAGCACGTGAGGCATTCGTCATTGTATCTTGAATATGTTGATCACAAGCTCCAGCGTTGAATTTCCAAACAGACAATTGTTGTCTTTGCGCGATCATATTAGATTGCGCAAAGACAACAATTGTCTGTTTGGACAAGATCAATTCGTGACGAGCGTTAATCACCACGCGTCTATAATCCTCGCAAAATCCCAACAACATGTAGAGCGGTACGCAAAAATTGAAGTGTCCATTTGCATTGGTCAACGCATCCCAGTCGGCGTTTCTCATAATCATGTTTCTATCGGATGATACTGTTACATAGTTTTTGAGCGTAGTAGTTATTCCTATGTTTCTATTGCGATCAATCTCAACGCCGTCGAGTTCGTATCGAATCTCATCGAACATGAATGCGACGCAAATATTTCCTAATACCACATCACCTTCGTCAGCTGTTAGTCTTTTTCGTTAGTCCCTCGATGTATAGAAAACTCTCATACGTCAGCATATACAGATCCTGTTGTTGTATAGGTATTCTTAGCTCGTCATTGTGTCCGAACGTTGTATTGGCGAACGGGTTGTACGTCTCGATCTTGATGATACGATCGTCAAAGATTGGTTCATCATCGATATTGAGAATATCGGTCATCGTTCAGCTGTTTCGCATCGCGAATCCCAAAGATTGCAAAAACGCAACGTTCGATGCGCTGAATTTCTTTTTCTTGGATAATTGAATATTAGCGAACGTCGATATTGTTGTCGCTGACCTCGTAAAGATTGCGTTATCTCTCACGTCTTTCGATCCGTTCAACAAGAGCATCTCATACATCGTATACGTATGTTATGACGTCGTAACCGTCTTACGGTGATCTTTTCTCCTTGAAAATCGAGCAATCGTCCGTTTTGTTGACAACGCGTAACGTTAAATCTGTAATGCCGCGCGATGATCGACAGGTAAGTGATCTGTGCCGGCGATATCTTATATCCCGGCGGTACCCTCGGTGAAAATTCGTGTATTGTATGAACGAGTTTGCTGTTGTTGTACGCGCACGCGATCACGTTACATTCTATGCAGATAATATTCACGTTGATAATGTTAATCGGCATGTTCGATTCGTATCATTTCCGCGACTTGAGAATACGATTCGGGAATCTTAGCAGCGATCCACTGTTGTCGGTAAAGTTTATTCTATATGCGCATTTGATCTCGCTCCTTATCGTATTGTAATTAGCGCGGAGCACTATCGGATATTCACCATCTTCATAGTCACCGCCATCAATGTGTTTCTTATCTCGATGTTTCCGTGAAATTGCACGTTTCAAAAATTCATGTATATCTCGTAACTCATACGATTCCTAGAGAATAATTTTCACGTCATTTTTGCCAAAGTAAAATTTATTATTCGAAAAATTCACATTTGGTATCGTGTGATAAGTCTCAAAATCCGTTAAATCAAGTTCGTATTCATCGTCGCACAAATCTATGGTGGGAAAGAAGTTTGCCGCGAGGACTTCGCTACTCTTCCTAGTCAACGTGAATGTCATAGACATGTCAACAAAACTGTTTAATGAATACTGAGCTTAATAACGCAATATCTGTCTTTAAATTCGCATGCATCGACCGTTCGAAGAAACAGCAAGCACAATGTCCGCAGATGTTCTGATCGTAAGTTTAAACAGGTGTGCAATTGTACTGTATCTTTATTACGTTTCGTTCGAAATATCGCATCAATTCATTCGGTGATCGAAGATTGCCGAAACTGTCGAAATATATAACGCGATTCCCCCTCTTTGCGTACGCTATCCCAATTTACGATGCCGCTCTCGTTTTGATAAATACCACCGATCGATATAGAGTTGTGCATGAAAACGCCTCTAAAATATGGAATGCGCATAAGTTTTGCCAATTGTAGTAATTGTATGTTGGTAGTTGCGCCCTGCGGCATTTTTAGCGTCTCTTTGACGTTTTTTCTTTTCTCGTTGAGGCTCTTCGTCCGTATTTATAAGGAGCGAGATATAATCCGCGACCTTCCATGGCGCGATTGTGACGTAGCATCTCTTGCAACTAATGTTGCGCGGCTTTTTCTTCGTTCACCGCCTTCGCTACACCCATCGATCCACCAATCAGAGATCCGAGCGCACCCAGCATTGGTAGAATCGGCAATGCACCGTCGCATTTAGCTACCAGAAATATCCGTTTCTTCGCTGTTTTTTTCTTCGTCTTCGTCCTCTTCAGATCCATACCGAGCTTCGTCTTGACTTTCATCGTTACTCAGTTGTGGCGGCGGCTCTCTCATCGAGAGTCGAATCTCTCGCATCGATGCGATTTCGCGCTTTTTCAGCGAGTATCCTATCCGTCGCATGTTTCTCGGTGGGATCATTGCTCCAAGAGTATATATCGTGCTTGCGACACGTCGCGTCAAATGAATTGATTCCTCGATTGCCTCTGCCTAATCACTTCAGCAACCGCGTGCCTGGACAGCAAAACTAATAGCCGGGAATATGAAATTCAAAAGCGCGTTTATTGTGTGATTTAAGAGACCGCTACCTCTTACGATTCTCGCTAATATATGTCGCAATCTTTTATCAACGGTGGCGGACCATCGATGTGTGTTCACTGCTATGGCTGGTTGTAATGTCGCATGCACGAACGATATTGTTAAACCTCCGAATCAATCTTTATATATTCTGGAAGCTTGTCCCACAATCGTTCCGTAATCACCAAAATTTTGCAGTAAAAGAATCTTCGGGATATACTGCAGTTGTTTGGCGGTAAGCCGGATAATGTCTCTCTTATCCGACAGAAGGAAAAACATTTTTGATACTGAGCGGTTTCGAGTCGAGACACTTCTATAAATAGGTCTCCCCTCGTGATCATTCGCAAAATTGATTTCGAAAGAGAAAACATGCGGTTAGTACGACTGTCTTTAACGATATGCGTGACGAATTGCGATTACGATTAATGGAGGACAATGTGGAGATGCGCAGACACGGTGCTACCGACTATACGCGCGATCGTTTGCGGTCCCTCGAATTGTAAAACCAACGTTCTGATAAGTTTACTGGAAAGTCCACACGGTATACGTTTCGAGAACGTGTACGTGTATTCGAAGTCGTTGCAACAGCCGAAATATCGATATCTGGAGAATTTATTGACACCGATCAACGAAATTGGCTACTTTATGTTCTTCTATAACACTTACGTCATTCCACCGAGCGAGACACGTCCAAACTCGATTTTTGTCTTCGATGACGTGGCGTGCGACAAGCAAGATATGATAAGAGAGTACTTTTCAATGGAGAGTACTTTTTCGTCACTCGAACGTCGACTGCTTCTATCTCTGTCAGACGTAAGCGAGAATACCAAAACATCTTATACGCGACAACGCGAATCTACTGATCTTGTTTAAACAGGACGGTACTAATTTGAAACACGTATACCGATCACGTGAATACCGACATGTCATACGAGGATTTCAGTGAATTATGCCGTACTTGGCAACAAAAGTATGGATTTCTAGTGCTAGATAAGGACAGCTCGTTTACGAACGGGCGATATACAAAAGGATCTAATATGTTTTCGCGATACCGCAAAACGATTAGTCGCTGTCGACATTCTGTCGAGAGGGGGTGAAACGTTCGACATTCCGTTGACATGACTGGAAGCGCGAGCATGAAAAGATTGCGAGGGAGATTGAGAAAACAAGCGAATCAAAGAAACATCGCGCTTTGAAGACCGGTAAGATCAACGAAGATATTGCGGTCAAGACTCATTTTAAGCCTATTATGAGCCATTACAAAAGATCGTCGATAACTCTAGTTCAATCGGTGAAAAACGAGCCGAAAAGAAAAGCTGACGGGAAGATTAAAACGTTACCTAGATTTTAACGTTACCTATCAAGCGATACAAAGAGGAAGAGAAGGAAGAGGATGTGACACCGAAAAAGAGGAAACGATGAAAGGCGAATCATTTATCGACGCCGCGTGTATCCGATCTATCGGATGTTTCACCGGATGAACCACTTAACCTCTACACCGTCCGCGACAACGAGAATCGTATTATCCACGATACCCGAATCATTCGCAATCGAATAATGCACATTTCGAATAATGTAATCGGGGCACATATCATTTGGTCGATGAATCGAAACAACGATGGATCGATAATCGGAAATAACCGAGGAAGCGAAGAAACAACATAGTTTAGAGAAATCGCAGTTGATAAACGAACTGCACGCATCGGCTAGAAAAAATTTTCCTCGAAGACACGTCATAGTGCGAGGATACGATGACCTGTGGCAAGCTGACATCGTCGAGATGCGTCCGTACTTTCATTTCAACAGAGGTTACAACTACATATTCACAGTCATCGATGCGTTGAGCAAACACGCGTGGGCCGTACCACTCAAGAGTAAAGGCGGAAGCAAGGCAGCTGATGCTATCGCCGAGATAATTCGAGATAGCAAGAGGTGTCCGAAAAACATACAGACCGATATGGGGAAGGAATTTTATAACGCCGATATGCAACGGCTCATGCAAAAATACGACATTAATTACTATTCTACGTATTCGGTATTGAAGGCATCGATCGTTGAGCGATTCAATCGCACGCTGAAAAATGACATGTGGGAAAGTTTATGCTAAACGGTTCTTACAAGTGGATCAACGCGTTGCCGCGATTCGTATCGGATTACAACGTGCGCAAGCATCGAACGATCGGCATGCGACCCATCGACGTTACCCCCGTGATCTTTGAAAGACTCTTGGCTCTTGTGTACAACCGTGTAAATATAGCGATTCCGGCGGGTCCGGCGAAATTCAAAGTATGTGACTCGGTACGCGTTAGCAAGTACAAGACAGTTTTTGAGAAAGATTAAACGCCAAATTGGACAACTGAGGTGTTTAAAATATTATAAAAAATTAAAAGTGCAACATACTAATCCCGTAAGTTATCTACTTGAAGATTATTGCAAAAAATCTATTGCTGGAGCGTTCTATGAGCACGAGCTGCATCGCGCGAATTATCCGGACGTGTATCTCGTGGAAAAAGTACTGCTCAGGAGGGGTGACGAAGTTTACGTGAAATGGCTGAGATTTGACAATTCACACAATTCTTGGATATTTGGAAAGACAATATGATTTATACAGTGTTTATTTTTCATTTTCAAGAAATGAAAATATACATAAAAATTTATAAAATATAAAAAATGTTTATTAATATTTTTTTCAATAGTATTATATGAGTATTTATTCTTAATATAAATGTGTTAGATATGCATTACATAAAAAATATATGAAATATAAATGTGTAAAATATGCGTTACATAAAAATATATAAATTATAAAATATAAAAAATCTTTATTAATATTTAATAGTATTTAATAGTATATAATACACACACACAATTTACATTACAGTTTACATATTATAAAGGTATCCGATAATGTCCCCATGGTAATGTGTCAATCGAATCAGATACGATATACCGCTTGTCATCGTACGGACTCAGAGCAATTTTCATCTCGCGGATGGTATACACTTTGTGCAATTTCGATCTTATACACGACTGCTGTCGCGTCATTTCAATCTCATCGTGCACACACTATGTGTAATCGTCGAAAGTTATATTACACACTACATTTACTACATTACTTTTGACGCCTTTAATCTTTTTCGTATCCTTTTTCCCGTCCACTGCGTACATCTTTGGTCTAAGTCCGACGAATTCGGTCATTATCGCACCATTATTTTCATCTTTCATTAAGCCCGACACTTTTTTGTTTGCGAGCAGTACACCGTACGCATTATCTATCGTATAATCGCTCGTATCAAATCAGTTAATGTCACGATTCATGTTTTCATACACATCGACACATTCAATATGATATAACAAACTATCTGTGTCGGTGTACATTTATCGTGATACAGAGGACATGTACTTGTGGCGAAATGCGAACAGACACTCTTTCGATATGTCAAGTATGCACATACCGACGTAGATTGGTTTATAAAATTTTACTTCTAGTTTACGCAATTTTACCGCAATCAGATTCTCCAAAAAAATACTTCGACTATAGAACTTTAGTTTCGCGATCATCGCTTCTGCGCCGTATCGTCCGTCCCACTTTGTCAATAATTTTACATCGACACGATTACGCATTTCCCATCGTTTTGCCAAATACCGCATTGTTCATTAATTTGTATAAATTTTTCTCGAAATCGTTTTTTGCGAGTGTTCTAAACTGTGTATTTAATTCGATATAACTGCGAAGTCACGGAGATTGTGTAAATTGTAGTATTCGATGTATTTTTGTTATACGAAGACCATGACGCGTACATTGCTGTAGATTACGATAGTGTATCACGTAATGCTTTTTATTAAAATATTGCGAGGAGCTTGTTTTGCCGCTTATCGGGCGGCTTGTCGCGTGTCGGACAAAACGGAAGGTCAGTGTGCGTATCGTGAAGATGTTGCAAATATTCGAGATCGACTTTGAGGATATAGTCTGTAGGGAAATCTAGTGCAATCGATGCTACGTCAAAATTCGACACGTCATCGACTTGTCGAAAATCGACGTAAAGCAACGATTGACATTTGCCTATTCGTATAAATTATTTACATCGAAATACATCAAGTACGACGATGGTTTCGACGATGGATCGTACAATTGTTGTATGTACTTGTTATTAGCGCATCCGTATCTGTTGGAACATTAGCTCAAATTATCGCGTAATAATATCGGATAATGGCTCATTGGCGCACAATACAATTGGACACGTTGCAATTGCGCACCGTGCTATTAGACACATAAGATTGCGCACCGTTCGATTGGACACGTTACATTTGCCCACCATTCAATTGGACACAGTTCTTTTGCGCACAGTTCTTTTGCCCACACTTCTTTTGCGCACATTACTTTCGCCCACAGTTCTTTTGCGCACATTACTTTTGCCCACATGTTCAATTGCGCACATATACTTTTCCATGCAAAAGGAAGTTTCACATGGGTTTGGGACAACGGGGATGAGGAGGAGGTGGGGAGGGGGTGTGCAGTCTGTGCGTGTACTTTGCAAACTGGGATTTTATATGGGTTTATAAAATTGTGGGCAAAAGAACTGTGGGCAAAAGAACTGTGCGCAAAAGAACTGTAGGCAACAGAACGGTAGGCAAATATAATGTGTCCAATCGAACGGTGCGCAAAAGAACTATGTCCAATTGAACGGTGGGCAAATGTAACGTGTCCAATCGAACGTTGCGTAAAAGAACTGTGTCCAATTGAACGGTGGGCAAATGCACCGTGTCCAATCGAACGGTGCGCAAAAGAACTGTATCCAATTGAACGGTGCGCAATCTTATGTGTCTAATAGCACGGTGCGCAATTGCAACGTGTCCAATTGTACTGTGCGTCAATAAAGGCTTCTCGCGTATATCGCGTTCGATAAACATGATCATATCGATGTCGGTAAGCAACTCGAACGTAATCTTTGTATGCTTTAATATGACGTCCTACGTGTATCCCGGGAGAGTATAATAATACGCGGGATCGAGTCCGTTTTAATGCAACTATCGTGAAATTTTTCAAAAATATCGGCTAATAACAAGACATCGATTTTCAGATACAAATCGTTATCATCTCGTTCAGCGTTCGAATGAAGAATCGCGTTCAGATGATTCTTGACGTGCACGTAATCGTTCTCTGATATAGTTTCGCTGGTCAAGGAATTGTAAAACGATTCGCGCGGTGGTAAACACGTATCTTACAACCTATCTACAGAGTCGACATATTCGTACGGAAAGACGCTTTTCCGTGTTAATAAATTGAAATTTTCTGCAGATAAATTCTGAAATTGTGAATGTAAAATTTTGAGTTTATCTTTCTCTAAAAAAGATGCCAATTTGTCAAAACTTGTCGAGAAATTTATACGAATCGATAAAGCGTAATTTTATATATTTTTTCCAATTGTCTTGTGCGACTTTGACAGTTTTTGTAAACAATATATACTTTCTTTAGTTATTGGAAGTAATTCGATTTCCCCTTCGAACGCCGTAGCTATATCGATAATGAAATGCGTGTCGTAACCTGATAAATTATGAAAGACTATCAGAATATATAATGATTCTTTGTAATTTAGATTGCAATTTGAGTGCGCGGGACCCTTATATCGCCCGGTCAGATGACAATGATCAGGTACGCGTGTATCGTCTTCTTGCAAAACGGTTTTTCGCATATACGACAATGCGTTGCGCTGTGAAATTTTTCTCATTCGTCCGATGTTAAATTTACCATGGGACATTTGTAGTCATTAAAATAGTCTTTACACATAACACTAAATTTCTAAGTTCTTCAGTGAATCACAAAACGCAATCAGTGATACGGCGAGAATTATAAACACATAACGAGTTATCGTACAAACAATGCATATAATATGCTACATTAAATACCCAATAGTGCTGGTACGCGTTCTTTTCTTCCTCCTTCTCCATCTTGGTCAAAACGCATTCCAAGTCGGTATAGACCACAAATGAAAGCCGCTCTTTTCTGTTGTAGTTATTGAATTCGAGCCACTTGTCCTTATCGCTCGGCAATCGGATAGCGCAGTCGTTCATCTCACCGCAATCGATAGTATGTAACTGCAACTTGTCTTCTGAACCGAAATAATGCAAGCATCTGTAAAAGAAAAATTTTATCATAAGATTTTTTATTTTATATAAATTTTATTAGATATTTATAAGATTTTTTTATTTTATATAAATTATTTGATATAATTGTTTTATATTAAATATATTTACATACCGATGCATACCATCGCAGATATATTTCTTATGATCTTTTTTCTCAATTGAACCGATAAATTGCAACAGATTCTTGATCCACGCGAAATGTTCGATGTTGTTGCCGTCTTCCACGTACAACAAGTTGACGTGTTCTCGCTTCTGCTCCGAAAGACGTACCGGGGCAATGCTGTTCTCTTTCTCGATAATGTACACGTTGATTGAGATACAGTTTGCAAGTTCAAATTTCTTAATCTGATTCAAAGTCACTGGAAACTCAATGTCTCGGAAATTCAGCACTGTCGCGTAATGCGGTTACGACGATTCCCGTTCCGTATGATTTTCTGCGGGGTATAGAGCGGCGACCACTACCCACGCGAAACATTGTCTTTAGATTATACGTTAACCACCGCTCTCTTCATCATAATTTCCCGCGGCAATTTAATGTGACATCCCGCGCACATAGGATTATATTTATTTACATTAACAGTCAAATTCTGTATTCGCGACAATGCCCACTCACTATCGTATTTCTGAAATTCTTTCAGTGATGCTAGGATAGACTCGATAACGCTGTGCTCGTACCACTCGCGTAAATCGGATGTGTGAAAGAGTTCACAGTTTCTCGTATTGATACTTTTATTTGCACGCTTATCACCCGACACAAATTCACCGTTAAACATAGTATTTACTTTTACACTGTTGTGTCTTTTTATAACATCTTGCACTTGCTCGAGCGTAATGTCTTCGGCATTCTTGAGAAATTTACAAGATTCAATATAATTTGAGTTAATCACAACACCGGTCAGAATACGGTTATCGAACGGTATCAATCTCTCGCCAAATCAGTCTTTCCGCGTTATTGTCGCGTAATCAGTCTTTCCGCGTTATTGTCGTGTAATCACTACCATTAGATATAAACCGTCTCTGCAATCGAATCTTTGCACCTTTGAGTCGCGCGATTTTAGCCACCAGAGATTGTCTACTTCCGATCGAGAATCGCGAATGCTTGACACGACTACGTTTGTGGCGTCCCTGACGCTCGCCACACCGAGCGCGGTATCGGGAGATATTTACTGGCATAATGAAGTTGGCACAATCTCAATTATAATTAATGCCGCTGGAAAGCGCGACAGATAAAGATACATCTCTTGCATATAAAAAACATCGAAAAGAATATTTAAGAAGCTGTGATAGATGACTTTTCACCCCTCTTGTAACCTCGCAGAAATAGCTTCTAGCCATTCAGCGAATAACCTTTTTAAAAATCATCGAGATCTTCCTGATCACCGAGATCACCTTCGGAATTCTTGAGACCTTCCTGATCATCGAGACTCTCCAGATCCTCGAGATCTTCAAGACTTTCGATATTATTTGAACCAGTACCAATGACAACTGATCCTCGGAAGGTTATTCAATTTCTTTCCTGGAGACTGATCCCAATTGATTTTTTTGAAAAGACATTTTCTTCTGCTCCAGCAACTCCTCGTTCTTCTTCGCCAACAACTCCTCGTTCATCTAACAAACGGTCAACAGGACTCAGACCGAATTCTTCACTAGCCATGGAGAAAAACTTGGAAAAATAAATATAACTAAGACTTCACCAAGAATAACTTGGCAAAAATTGTAAAAATTAATAAAATAAAATAAAATTTTATTAACAAAAATTCTACAAATTGGTGACCCCGATATGGACAGAGACAATCAACAAATTGGCTGCCTCGCAATTAAAGCACTTCCTTTCTGGCCAGAGGAACCGGAGCTCTGGTTCGCACAACTGGAAGGACAATTTGCACTAGGAGGAATAACGCAAGACGTAAAATATTTATATGTTATAGCGCATATTGAGACAAAGTACGCTCGGAAGTGAGAGACATCATCACAACCCCCGAAAGCCGGAAAATACGAAGCAGTTAAAAAAGCACTTATACAACATTTAACGATTACTCAAGAATAACGGACCCACCAGTTATTAGAGCATGAAGAACTTGGTGATAGAAAATCGTCGCAGTTCTTACGGCACTCACGGATATTCGCCGGAACAAATGTACCAGAACAATTCCTCCGTACTTTGTGGATAAGATGACTGCCCTCACAAATGTAAATCATACAACAAGGACAGAATACAGACTTGAAGTTGCTGAACAAGCCAATCGAATAGCCGAGGTAATTAGCCGAGGTAAGTGTAGCGGCTACTGCAAACAGCACCACTGAAAAACAAATTTTGGAGGACCAAATTAGAAAATTAACTGAACAAATTGCAAAATTAAATAATGGGCAACTTAATCGCTCGAGAAGTCGATCCAGAAATTGGTCGCCAAGAAGGCAATCGCAGAGTCGAGCGAATCAAAAAAACAAGGAAATGTATTTTTACTATGGACGCTTCGGAGACGAAGCAAATAAATGTCACAATCCTGCAAGTATAGAAAGAAAAACGAGGAGGGAAATCGTTAAGCTGAATTCGATCTCTTACTAAACGAAGAGATAATTCAACCATCAAAAAGCCCTTAGGCCTTACCTCTTCATATGGCACCCCAAAAAAAAATTCATGGCCACCATGCGGAGATTATAGAAAATTAAACGCAAGAACTGTGCCAGATACCCAATACCTCACATTGAGGATTTCACACAGACGTTAGAGGGCAAAAGAATATTTTCAATCTTAGACTTAGTAAGAGCATATAATCAAATGCCTGTACATGAAGAAGATATTCCCAAAACAGTAATCGCAACTCCTTTCGGCTTTTTTGAATACAAATATTTGCCGTTTGGATTACGCAACGCAGCACAAACATTTCAGCGTTTCATTAACAGGTCTTACATGGACTAGACTTTTGCTATATATAGACGATATACTTGTGGCATCAAAGTCAGAAGAAGAACATAAAACGCATCTGCGGGAAGTATTCCGGCGATTGGACAAATATGGTCTAATTGTAACGATGCGCCCCTAAATGCATCGTTTCCCCAGCAAATATCAGCCGGAAACTGCCGCCCGACGACCATGTCCGGTCAAGACAGAGGCAGGAGACTGTGCGTCCACTTTTTTTAAACGTTAGTGAAAATCCGGACAGGAAATCCGACAGAACACCGTCGGCCGGAAGTCGCAGGTTGAAAACCCCGCGCGCTACACCCCGAGCTCCCCCTGGACAGAACCCGCATTACCGAATGTACTGTTATTTTTTCCGCCGTCCGCTGGGAGTAATCACCAAGTACGCCAGCGCGCGGGCCGTAATTAGCAGTATAAAACGGGCTCCCGGTGACACTTTCAGACATCCTTCCGATCATCTCGAGAGCAAAGCTAGTCTGAAGGCAAGCCGAGAATCACGAAGCGGTTACTAGAGAGCCAGAAGATAGTGCGAACGCTGCCTCTGCCGATCGATATTGCTCAACGGATCGTCTTCTATCCTCGATCCTTATCAGACATCGCGCTTATCACGAGGTGGACTTAGAGCCGCTTCCGACGCTCTCTAGCGTCGCGATGCCTTCCGAAAAACCTTATCCTGGGAATTAAATTCCCGTATATAAAATTCGATTTAAAACGCCGAGCAGTTGTTATCATAGTATCACACGGAAAGCCAAGCATAAGAACTGCGGCAAAAAGCACAATAAGAACACGACACCGGGCCGCAAGAAAAACCCGCGAAGCCGTACATCGCTTTGGCAAAAATATCTTGCGATTAACCGAATTATTTGTCACGCTATTTAAACGGTGATTCCTGAACGCGACCGAATCGACGAATTGACCGGAAATTCAATGGCATTTAATCGCCAGCGATCGAACTCTCGATCGCTCAATACACACACGTAATCCACGCTCGTTAATACACCGCATGTATCTACACATCCGTACATTTAATATACATGTTTTTGCACACGAATTTATCCGTCACCTTGTACACGATCTATATGCCGAATTATACACGCACTTGTACATACATCGCATTTATCCGCATCCATTCACACACATTATATCTTGCATTCGCACCCGCATACATTATACACTGAATTCATCCGCGCACACATTATATCTTGCATACATTATATCCCGCGTTTACGCGCGCACATACCCATACTTGTACATACATTCTTCATTTAAATATATTTTGTTTTTTTTAACACGCAACGAGTAATTATTTCCTTCCTGGAAACCGACGGCTATCCGCGACATAAAAGACACAAAAATTACGACGTTACATAATAATAAATCAAACCAAATGCAATTTCGGAGAAAATCAAGTAAAATCTTGGAATATTTGGTTACAACAGAAGGAACCAAACCTCTTTCTGAAAAAGTACAAGCTATTGAAAATTTCCCAAAACCAAAAACAGTTAAAGAAATACATCAATTCTTGGAATTGATGTTAAACTTTTACAGAAGATTCATTCCTGGGGCAGCAGAGGATCAAGCTAAGTTAAATGAAACACTATCAGACATATTGAAGAAAAATAAAACACCTATTATATGAACACAAGATTTGGAATAAGCTTGTGAAAAACCAAAAAAGCGTTTATCCCGAGCTACACTACTAGCTCCGGATCCTCAAGCTAAGCTAACTTCGACAACTGATGCGACAACACTATGGGAGAAGTAATCCAACAAAAAATCGGAAAAGATTGGCAACCACTGGCATTCATGAGCAAATAGTCCAACATAACGAAATTATAGCCCTTATGACAGAGAATTACTAGCAATTTACTTAGCAGTTAAATACCAGCATCTCCTAGAAGGACGAAATTTTACAATTTTCACAGACCACAAATCCTTCACTTATGCTTTTAACAAAGATCCGCTCCGTAGTTCTCCACGCCAAGCACGCTTTAAGTTTATAGGGCAATTTTCCACGGACATTCAGCACATATCTGGGAAGGAAAACATAACAGCAGATACCCTTTCAAGAGTGGGAAGTATCCATGAAGCAATAAATTTCAATTGTTGTAGACGATAATGATTATTCTTATTTCGATAGTAAACGTAAAATTACCCGATTCATAGTAGAGATGGGCAAAACGGTTCACTTCGGTAAGTGTTTCTGAGTCGGTTCGCTCTCTTAAGTGAATTGATTCTTTTATACGATTCATCTTTATAAATAAATAATTATTCTTTATTTTTTTAAATTTATTGATTTATTCATAATGTTAATTTATACATAATGTTAATTTATTATAATTTTTATTATTAATAATATATTAATTATAATAATGTTAATTTATTATAATAAAAATTATAATAATTTAACATTATGTTGCACAACTAAAATGTGATTTATTTTTTTTTTTTTGTTAATCGGCTCCTTTTTTCATTACAAAGCCCTGTTTTAGAAAATATTCTTTTACATGGGACTGAAGTTGCAGGGATACAGAGCCTTTTGAGCATCATTTTATATAAATTTGGGTATAGATTTTTTCTTGCTTCCCACCAAATTAGAAGATCATTGGTCCGGTAACGTGGAGTTCGGCCAAATATTTGTTTAACTCTATAATTGCTGCAGTAGAGGAGTTGTGCATTCTTTGTAGGTGGTTTATTGTGGTATCAAATTCTTCTCAAACTGAGGTTGTCGAAGATGTCGTCAAAAAAGATGGACTGGTTGGGAATGTTAGGACAAAAATTGTGGAGATTCCTGGCTAGTGCAAGTAGACTAAGAGTTGGCTACATAAAAATGTCCTTCATCAGGTACACGAAGTATTATTTATACCTGAAAAGGATCCATTAGTGTAGCTAAGCACTGAGTCACCAGTTTGCCAGGGCCATCCTGGGGCTTAAGGCGGGAGCGGGCGGTCAAAGATGACAAATTTATAGGTAAAAAGTATTATAAGGTACAAGGATGAAAGTTCCGCGAAAATCTATTATTTATTGCGTTAATACATGAAAAAAATGCTGGCAGACTGTTTTCTAGAGGCGAAAGAGCCGACAGACCGCTTTAAAGTGGCGTAAAATTTCAGGAAAAAAATCATAAGGTACACGAATAGAAGTTTTTTGTAGTAGTAGTTTATAACTTTAAAAAGATGTATGCAAAATGGCAGACTGATAACTGAGAGATAAAATCAAGGCAGACGGTTACAAAGATCGCGCTGTAGCTTCAGCATTCTTAGTGACCGCTCGTCGCTCTTAACTTTTAAGTATAAAATAGTAATTGAAAATAATAAGGTACATGCATGAATCTCTTTTGGCCTTTCAAAATAAGTTAATAAAAATAAGTTTAATTTAATGTATTTTTATTTTAATTATATTTTTATAAATAAAAAAAATTAATCACGCAGCTCTTTTTTTATTTCGCCAGCACTGGACTCATCGTATTGCAGATCCTCCTCGCTGTCGGAATCGGTTTCTTCCTCCAAATCGATTTCTATACCGTTACCTGAAATACCATTTGAGAAAAAGAAAATTCAGAATTTTGATGCTTCCTCTTTACCTCCTTTCCACGAAGAATTCAAACAGCATTCAGAACAATATATATTGCTACAATATGGAGAAATGCATACTTTGCAATGTTATTATTTTCAGTTACTATTTTATACTTAAAAGTTAAGAGCGGCGAGCGGTCACTAAGAATGCTGAAGCTACAGCGCGACCTTTGTAACCGTCTGTCTTGATTTTATCTCCCAGTTATCAGTCTGCCATTTTGCATACAACTTTTTAAAGTTATAAACTACTACTACAAAAAACTTCTATTCGTGTACCTTATGATTTTTTTCCTGAAATTTTACACCAGTTTGAAGCGATCTATCAGCTCTTTCGCCTCTAGAAAACAGTTTGTAGCATTTTTTTATGTATTAACACAATAAATAATAGATTTTCGCGGAACTTTCATCCTTGTACTTTATGATATTTTTCGCCTATAAATTTATCGTCTTTGACCGCCCGCCCCCGCCTTAAGCCTCGGGACGGCCGACTGGCAGACTTGTGACTCAGTACTTAGCTACATTAATGGATCTTTTTCAGGTATAAATACTTCGTGTACCTGATGAAGGACATTTTTATGTAGTCAACTCTCCGTCTAAACTCTAATTTTCGCTATTAGATTCTGATATGTTGCCTGAAACTTGTTTTCATCTCCGAAGTCCTGTTTTTTAAAGGAATCTAAGAATATCGATGGGACCAATGATGCCAGGCGGGTCAGGTTTTTCGCGCATGCGTAGCGAACGCGGCCCCAATGAAGTATCTAATACAGATAAAAAGGTGTGTCGCTGGTCGCCCGAAAAAATGTTCTCTTCGAAAATTATTCCGAGCAATCAACGGCACACATTTTTATCTGCGTATATATGCGTATGTGTTTACGCATAATATAAAATACATAAAATATACACACAATATAAGTACATAAAATTACTTATAAAAGATTGTTTGTGATACCTGATACCAGATACTAGTGATACAGCGCTGGTTAGCCGCCATTATTGTCGCGCATGCGCGAAAAACCTGACTCGCCTGGCATCACTGCTTTCGGCCGGATTTCTCGGCTCACGCCCACTGCCCCCCTTCCGCTCGCGCCTTAGCAACCGCGCCGCCGAATGTCCGTAAGAAGCGCTCATGAGCGTACGCGCCACAAATGTAATATGACATAGGACATAGGACCTACGGTAGAGGATCCCTGAAAGATCACTTGCAGATCAAATAAATGCCGGTGGAGGTATTCACGTGCATGCTGGCTTCCGACTGGCCTTCCATATGAAAACGACACCGACGAGCACAACGCCATAGAGTGACCACATCCCCAAGATCCCTAGTATATACTAAAATTCCACTGTCCCAAATTGCAGTGGCGGATGAACCCTAAGATAGGCCCGGGGCAAGCCTTCAGAGAAAGATAGGGATGTATGTGGGAGAAGGTGTCTATACACCCATTTGATCAACGAGCGACAGAACTTAGCGAGACTGTGAATAGCGCATCGAAAAACGTAACGTTAATGCATCAGTCAATAATTTACTCGCTTTGATAGCAACACTCAAATCGACAGCAAGAGGTTGCAAGAATGCTTAATAATCTAGCGAGAATAATTACGTGATTTGAAAATGTGAGAACTCGCCGGCGACGAGCACGACAATGCGGTCGATAATTGATAGCCGTCGAATGCGAGTGGCATTCACTTGGACACAGTACAATTGGACACGTTGCAAATGGACACGTTTCAAATGGACACGAAATTTTGGACACCGTTCTTTTGGACACCGTTCAGTTGGACACAGAAATAAGCAACCTGTTCAGATGGACACAGAAAGATGCAACCTGTTCAGATGGACACAGAAACATGCAACCTGTTCAGCTGGACACAGGAATAAGCAACCTGTTCAGCTGGACACAGAAATAAGCAACCTGTTCAGATGGACACAGAAAGATGCAACTTGTTCAGATGGACACAGAAACATGCAACCTGTTCAGATGGACACAGAAACATGCAACCTGTTCAGATGGACACAGGAATAAGCAACCTGTTCAGATGGACACAGAAAAATGCAACCTGTTCAGATGGACACAGAAAGATGCAACTTGTTCAGATGGACACAGAAAGATGCAACCTGTTCAGATGGACATAGAAAAATGCAACCTGTTCAGATGGACACAGGAATAAGCAACCTGTTCAGATGGACACAGAAAGATGCAACCTGTTCAGTTGGACACAGAAAGATACAACCTGTTCAGATGGACACAGAAAGATGCAACCTGTTCAGATGGACACAGAAAAATGTAACCTGTTCAGATGGACACAGAAAAATGCAACCTGTTCAGATGGACACAGAAAGATGCAACCTGTTCAGTTGAACACAGAAAGATGCAACTTGTTCACATGGACACAGGAATAAGCAACCTGTTCAGATGGACACAGGAATAAGCAACCTGTTCAGATGGACACAGGAATAAGCAACCTGTTCAGATGGACACAGGAATAAGCAACCTGTTTAGTTGGGAGCGGATTATGTTAGCGCACGAAAAATTGAACACAATTCCCGATAGCTCACGTCCCAATAGCGCACCAATCCGATAGCGCACCAACCCGATAGCGCACCAACCCGATAGCGCACCAACTTTGCATCAAATACAACTTTGCACGCGAAGCGAGGGGGACGTGGTGGGTGCGGGAGGGGGGCCAATTGAACGGTGTCCAACTGAACGGTGTCCAAATGAACTGTGTCTAAATGAACGGTGTCCAAAAGAACGGTGTCCAAAATTTCGTGTCCAATTGAACCGTGTCCATTTGCAACGTGTCCAATTGTACTGTGTCCAAGTGCACCGCTCCCGTCGAATGCCACTTACGCTGCTCTTACTTTTCAGTGTAACGCTTTTACATAATCTCTCGAATTTCAGGTTCGAAATTTGTCGTATTCTGTTACGTATCGCACACTCACACACGCGGCAAATATTCCAAAGTAAGCACAAATCACACAATGTAACAAGCGTAACAAAAACGGAAAGATACTCTACTCGCAAATGCACAAAACGCATAATCTCACATACACACGAAAAGCGAAACGCACACACCCACGTATAACACGAAGATCGCACAAAGATTGATTACGGGGATTTACGCGGTTTTGACAATCCTTTTCGACAATATGGACAGTGAACGCATTCCTCGCAATTTATCGCGCACATGATCGATATACGAGAGCCGATTACTACGCGTTTCGCGAGAGAAGCCTTCATTGGCGCAGTACAATTAGACACGTTGCATTGCATACCATGCTATTAGACACATAAGATTGCGCACCGTTCGATTGGATACGTTACATTTGGACACAAAACTTAATTTTCTATAATTTAGAACATAGACGTATGCATGTAGAAGACTTGAAATTTTTATCAATTTAACTTTTTACTTTATAAACGAATGACAAATACAGTAAATTTGCGCACAATTCTTCTGCCCACAGTTCTTTTGCCCACAGTTCTTCTGTCTACAGTTTTCTTGCGCACAGCTATTTTGTGCACAGTTCTTTTGCATACAGTTTAATTGCGCTACAATGGATATATGCTGTAAGTTGTAAAGCGAGGTCCATCTTGTCTGGCAAGGTGGTTGCGGGAGGGGAACCGAAGCACCTCTTTGCACCCCCCGCGTGTGTGTTGTGTACACATACATTTCTGATATTTTTTAATTGTATTAAATTGTATTAAATTCTATATAAATTTAAATTGTATTATGTGTTGAACCCCTATCGAAATGAACTGTGCGCAAAAAAATCATGCGTAATTAAACTGTGCGCAAAAGAACTGTACTTAATCGAATCGGTGTGCAAAAGATATGTGTCTAAATGAACAGTGTGCAAATGTAACGTGTCCAATCAAACGATGCGCAATCTTATGTGTCTAATAGCATGGTGTGCAATTGCAACGTGTCCAATTGTAATGTGCGCCAATGAGCCACTCTCGTTTTGCGATACCTTAAATACCGGAGAGACGAACAGTATCCTATCGACTTATATCGACATTACAATCGTCCTTGACGCCTCACTTGTCTCCGGTCGCTTGAAACTCAGCAAAATCGAAATCTCAGGGCAAAGCCTTCGCGAGAATGAAAATGGCAACGGCGATAGAACGGCTGGAAAATGGACGGAATTGCGTAGGTGGCTGATAAATTAAAGAAGAGCAACCTCACCGACACACTCGCTCCTTCCAGGATATAGTCCTCTGCTCCGTATACTCTCAGTAGTTCTTCGGCGAAACTTATAACAACAAACACAACAATAACACGACTTCTCTTAACGAGCACTCGCGCCACAGTGTCTATCTGGATCTCGTGATCGAGAATCGATAACGGCGTCAATCCTGCGCGCAGGAATGCGCGGATATACGGATGCGCGACCAATCGCCAAACACGAAAGATTTCGCGGCGCCCCGTGACAACGCCGTATCGAGGATCGTAATGGCCTCGATAATTTAAATCTTCCAAATTTGTGATGATCTTTTTATCGATGGCCTTCTCCACGGGTCGTTCGCCCTTCGGAAGGGTAACGCCAACCGGGTCCTGCAATCCCGGACTTAGGCAGCCGTTTTTAGAAATGTTCTTCTTCCCGTTATTAGGGCGAACGCTACCCGTGACTCTGTGCTGTCCTGACTCAAAGATTCTTGGGCGTTATCGCAGCATTGGCAATTACTGCTGAGACCGATTTGTTTGGCGAAGAATTCCTCTTTGTTCTCTTTTCGATATACTCCGACGGGTTGCCCCATCACAAAATGATACAAAAAAAAATAATTAAGGACGCAAAATAACTATAATTATCGCTCGTCGGAGATCTCGATATGGCTCTCGCTATTTTTATTTGACGTGGTCGCTCGCGCCCCATTAAATTTTTCGGAGCAGATAGACGCGCGTCGGGACGCCGGTATGAAGCATCTCATATAAAAATCGAAAAATTTATTAAGAGTTCTATTTTCTCCAAATAGTTCTATAGTTCCTGATAGGTTTTAGAAACAGTTCCGGCGATTTACCTAAAGAAATTGCATTTTGGAAATATGAGGTGCCAACTTCCCGGTGACACCGCAACATGCGAAAAGTACCATTTAAACTATGCAATTCTATAGTTCTCGAAGAGTTCTGATCGCTAAACATTTTTAAATAATTTTTTAATATTGAAATCGGCACCTAATTTTTCGCTAAAAACGGTCAGAACTTTTACTCCTTTTATTCTACGGCTTCGAGCCTTAATATTTATCAAGAGAACTCTTCGGGGTGCAAATGGAATTGTAATCAAAACGCCGAAGTTTGGAAAAAAATTTAAACTCCCCAGGACTTTGAAATTATTAATTTTAAAAGTTCTGACCACGAAATAACTTGTTCGCAGAAGGAGGCCATGGCATTCTCGCTCCCGACCATGGCCGAGACCACAGCCGGAACGAGAGATCCTTCCCGATTATATCTCGTAAAGCATGACGCTGCACATTCCACGAGGGACATTCCTCGAGGGTGTGCTGCGCCGTGTCGCGGTGCTCTGTGTAATGGTGGCACTTGATCGTTGGTTCGCGCCTCGCCTTCTCATACAAATACTTATCAAAGCATCCATGCCCGATGAGCACCTGCATTATCTTGAACGAGAATCCGTTCAGTCACCAATCCACTCAGTCCTCGATGACCGAGTGGATGGCTTCGACAGTTCTGAGGCCGACCCTGACATAGGCCAGCCTCTCCTTCCACTTTTCTATAGCGAGATGCTGGAACTGGATCCGGACAGCCTTCACTGTACGCAGTGCCAGGACAATGTTCCACTGACGATGGTACGCCACTCGTATAACGAAGCGTGGACTTCTGTTTCCTCTTGCTTATTCCATTATTTAACTATTTATTTACTTTCACGTCTCACCTATGCCCCCTTCTCTCTCTCTCTCTCCCTTTCTCTTACCTCATTCTCTCCTATCTCTTGTATTCGCCACCATACCCTCCCATTCTCTTCCATCTTCTTAACTCCTTTCTCATCTCCTTCTTTTTCTCGATATATTCCTTATCCACTTTTCCTCTCTGTCTCTCCATTTGGCACCCCTTCTGTCCCCCTCATTGCTTCTTTTACTTTGCTTTCTATCTCTTCCCATTCCTCTCCTATTTCTTTTCTCTCCAATTCCATCCTTCTCAGCTTACTCCTGAACATTCTACGACTCTCCCAAACTCCTCTACTACTTCTATATTTTTTCCTTTCTCTTTTCTTTTGCTTTCTCCTCCCCTTATTCATACTCCAACGGATGATGATCTGACTCTATTCTATCTTTTATCCTCCACCTTCTCTCCACTCTTTCCCAATACATAATCTATTACCGTATTTCCCCTTCCCCTTGTGAAAGTATACTCTCCTTCCTTATCCCTTCTCACATTTCCATTAAATATTCACCATCCTCTTTCCTCTAAAAAATCCATCAATTTTCTTCCCTCCCCGTTTATTTTCCTATCCTTTGACTGCCTCTTTCCTCTTTCGACTCTTTCCCCTTCTTCTTCTTCTTCTTCCTTTCCTACCATTCTCCCTCCTTCCTTTCCAAGGTTCTTGCATTAAAATCTCCCCCCACTATTATTTTCATTCCTTCCTCTTTTTTTCTTATGCTTCCGCAGCATTCTTTTTATCCCTCTACTTGCGTATAACCTTACAATTTTCCATTTTTCCTTTCCCTACCTTATCTCTCCCACTATAATCCCCTCTTCTTTAACTTCCATATTCATACCCTTTTCCGTTAATTCCCTTCTTATTCCCATTAGCATTCCTCCCATTGCTCTTCCCCTCTTTCTAGGCTTTCTTCTGCTCTTTCTAGTCGCTAACTACACCCTCATATCCTACCCACTCATATCCTCTTGGCCTTTCTTTTAAGTTCTCCTATCCTTTTTTGTCCACCCATGTTTTTGATAATATTATTACGTCCCACTCTCTTAAATCCATCCAAAAATTCCTGTCCTTATCTCTCAATCCACATTCCAAAAAGTTATATTTTATTCATCTTTTTTCTTCTCTTTATCTTCCCCTCTTCCCTCCTCCATCCTTCCATTCCCTTCCTTCTTCTCTCTTACTTTATAACTTCCTTTCCTACCTTTCTCCCTCCTCCTTGCCTTCCCCCTGCTCCATTCCCCTTATGTTTTCTCTTTTGTCTTTCAACACCTCCTCTTTCTCATCCCATCCATCAATATCCATCTATTTTTATCCTCCCATTTCCAACCCACACTCTTTTCCCTATTTTTTCCTCTATCCTCGCAAAATCTTCCAGTCTTCATCTTAATCTTCTCTCCTTCTATGTTAAATCCTCCATTATCTTCCTTTTAGCTGCACCTTCTTTCTTAAGACTTCCCATCTCTGCTCCTCATTTCTAACCTAACCAAGACTATTTCTCTCCTCTTTTCCTTATTCCCTCCTATTCTAATTACTTGCTTTATCACCGCTCTCGCTTCAACCATCCCCAATATTTCCTCTACTGCCTCCCTTCTTTATTTCCCCTTTATTATTCTTTGGCATTTAGCAAAAATTGATACGTGAAAGACCATATCTGGCACCCAACTTCGAGATATCGAGACGGACCTTGCGGCTCGCGCGCGAACACCCTCCATCCCTGTTCCTCCGAACGCGAGGATACTATTCGCTCTGTGTTTTGGTGGCGTTTTCGTTCGCCTTCGCGTTCTTCTCCCTAACACCTCCGAGAAAAAATTATAAAATTGAAGAGAAAAATAAAACGTCGCAAATTTGACAAAATTTATATGTTCTTCCTTCTTTCCTCTTTTTCATTTCTTTCTAATACTTTCTCTACCTTTTAATCTACCCTTTACTCCTTTCTTTTCCCCTTTCTCCTCCTCTCTTCCTCTTTCTCTTTCTTCCTTTACTCTCTTTTCTAGCCTTTCTATCCTTCTTTCCATTTCTTCTACATTCTTCCTTATGCCTTCCCTCTCCTATTTCCCTTTCTCCATTTCCCTTTCCCCCTCTTCCTTAAACTCCTTTTTTACCTTCTCCATCTCTTCCTTTTACAACCTCTCTTGTTCTTTAAAACCTTCCTTCATCTTCTCCAATTCTTCCCTTAACTTCCTCCCTTGGTTCTTAACTTCCTCCTTCACTTCCTTCATCCTTCTACTAAACTCCTCTATTATTCTTTTAATATAAATATAATAAAGATAAGAGCTAACAAAAGAACTAACAAATAGAACGTCAAGGTTGACTATATGGTAAAGTATATTTAGAGTGTACAAAAACATAAATGCAATTAAAGTTAATATTGAATATAGAAAATATTATAATTGATTGATTGCACGAGACGAGAATTAATAATTTAAAAAATTGAGTTAAAAACTAAAGAACTAAATAATTACTAAATCAAAAAACAACTATATGATAAGAAGCGGACGTTTCGATTTGATTTTTCAAGCCTTCTTCAGCGCAAAATGAGAGTGATAAAAACAAAATTAATGGTATATCGCAAAAGTATATCCTCGATTATTGTGTTACGGAAGATGACAATACGTAATTTCGAGATATTCTTAACTCGTAATTTCATCCTCTATATGAAAATTTCCTCTCTAATTCGTTGATTGAGAGGTAAGTTTTAAATTATAAATATGTCGCTGGAAATAACATTAATTAACAATAAGATAAGTCCATAAATTTAAATTTCCTATAAAGGTTGGTAACGAGTTATTATCGAGGCAGAATCGTTAAATATTAAATCCATAATCATGTTAAAATCAAAATTACAAAAGAAATTTACAAATAAGTGATGTTGCCAATATATAGCTGTTCTTGTGGTATGAATGTCAAATGGCTTATAAGCAAATTAACGGTTGTTTAAAAGTTTATATGAATCATGACCTAGGGAGCTCTAGTTTTTAGGAAGATTATTTATTATGTTGTCATAAGCAGTGGGTAAATTTTCAGTATCGGTTTGTAGATTTAAACTGTTTTTTTGTCTCTTGATATGGATCATCTCTGAGATTAATCTTTTATTATAATTTTTTCAGTATCTAATAGGGATAGGCGATGTTCAAAATAAAATCGATTTTAATAACATCGATTTTTAAAAAAAAGAATCGATTTTGAAAATCGATTTTCTATATAAAAAAAATCGACGAATCGATTAATCGAGTAAAAAAATTATTGATAAGTAGGGTTATTTTATTATTGAATTTTTTCATATCTTGTTATTTTGTTTCTTATTACTACATCCAGTTGTGCCCAAAGTTCTTCTACCTAAAAATTTATATATATATATATATATATATAATTCATTTAACTCATTTGTTTTAAATGAATAAATAGGACGGGATCCGATAGCCCCAATTGGCCAATTCAAAATAGACCTCTCTGATTGGTTAGCGAATAGATCGCTCTGATTGCTGATTACTCTAGGTCGCACAGGTCGATATGATTGGCAGTGGGCAAACGGGACTCTCCCGAATAAATAAAAGATCACAGAAATAACAAAACACTCAATTGCATTAGATTACAAACACATCTATATACTTTATAGTTATTTTACATTGGAACAAACCTTCGAATAAAGAACTGAAAATTAAATGACAAGAAATAGGAAATGTTAGATAGAAAATAGGAACTTTTACCTCCTAGTCACCTTTTACTTTAAAAAAATATCATGCCTTACATAATAAAAGCATACAACAATAACAAGAGAGGAATACAATTGCAGGAGTATAACAGTTTTGTTGTCACTCTAAACCCCAATCCTTTCGTGCAAGCGAACTGAGAAACAACAGTTTGTTTAAGTGTTCACCGGATAGTCTGCTCCGGTTTTGATGTCACCAGCTTGAGAAAACAGCCGTTCGGATGGCACCGACGTGCCAATAATACTGACATATTTTATTGCCAATTTATATAATGACGGAAATGCGAGTTTCATTGATGACCAATACTTGAGAGGATTTTCATAGCGCGGAATAATTGGTTGGCTCAAATATTGTCTTATTTCAAAACTAACATTTTCGCTGTGAGCATTGTAGTCAGCTTTAGTCGCAACCAAGTGGTCGTGAAAACTCCAGAGATCGTTTTTTTCCGTCGATTGAACGGGTACTTTTTCATACATTTTTTGTACGGTATCCTTTTTAATGTAATCATTAATTAGTGATATTGCAGAAGAAGTAACCAGAGCGCTCTCAAAGGGGATTTTTTTAAATCTCGAATCTAGTACGTTTGAAATGGCTAGTATTTTGTGCAACTCAAAATCTTTAAATCGTTTATTAATCGTTGCTTCGAGTTTTTCTTTAAACTCGTGTCCACACTTTGTTAATATTACATTCTCGAACAGCCTCTTTCAGGCAGCGAACTAACGGAATGATAACGCTACATGTTGGATAAGAATCTCCACTGACTTCAGTGATGACACGTTCGACTGGTTTCATAAGGGATATGACATCTTTCAGCATTTGTATTTCTTCTCGTTTTAACATATCTGGTGCAGTCGGACACTTCGACATAACCGGATAAATGTATTCCTCGAGAGTGAGAAATCTTTCTAACATGTAAAACGTCGAATTTCAACGTGTAGGAACATCTTGAATAAATTTTAATGTAATTCCTTCCGATTTTCCGTCTCGTATTTGCAGCTTCTTTAATTCATCACAAGCCACGACGCTTTTTTTTGTGATTGTGACGATAGCCTTCACTTTTGCAATCGTTTCCCGCACAGTGGACATAGCTACTAGTACGTCTGGTACGAGATGAGATAAAGTATGCGCAAAACAGGCTAAATGTTTGTCCTGTCCCACGAAGTCGCGTACAGCTTTCTTGATGTTGGTTGCACTATCCGTAACGACCGCCGTAATTCTTGATTGCTCCAAATTGAAGTCCTTTATAACTGAAGTTAAGCACTCTCCGAGATACTGTGATGTGTAGTTTTCATTCAGCGGAAAAACTCCAATACATCCACTCTTCATTTCGATTTGTGGAGTTACATAGTGGATGGTGACGCCTAAATAACTTTGGTTGCTGACATCCGTCCAATTGTCGCATGTTATAGAATAAGAATCAATTTCTTTGAAAGTGGCTATAAAGCGCTCTTTCAATACATCATCGGACATCTATCAATCTTGTCACGGTTTTTCTGCTCGGCACAGTGTAGAGAGGGACTACTGTTTTCATGAGTAATTTAAAACCCTCGTTTTGCACTGTAGATAATGGCATTTTATCGATCGCGATCATATATAAAATGGCATTTGTAATTTTGTCAGACGTCTTGCCTCTTTCTGTTAAAATAAAACCACAAGTCCTTTGTTAAATGATCAAAAATTAAATTAAAAGAATTCTTTTATGACATACATATCTAGAAACAATTTCGTACGCTCAAATGCTTCGTCGATTCTAGTCAAATTTCTCTGTAATCAAATTTGTTGTTTTCATTGTTTATTTACTTGTTATTATATTTTTTATTTTTTATTTGTTATTTATGTGCTTTTTATTACTTTATATATTTGTCATTTATATTTATATATTTATATTTATTTTATTTTTTTACTTGTAATTTGACATATTTTTATCTGTAATTTGAATTTTCTTCGTTTTAACTGTGAAGGATCATCAATGGAATCGTCACTAGATCCAGAAGTCACATTAATTTTTCGCTTCAGTCTATTAGCTTGGGTACAAAACAATGCATGGCTTGCACTAAGGTGCTAAAATAAGTTCGTTGTGTTCCCGCCATGTTTGTAGACTTTATTGCAAATGTTACAACGGGCTGTAACATTACTTTCTTTTTTGAAATATTGTCATGCTGCACTCGGTTGTTTTGACCTTTAAATATTAAATAATAGTTAAGGTTAAGACAATCTTTCAGAACAACCTAAAAAAAGGTAAAAATTTGCAAAGAATACTGAAAACAACTTACACAGATTTACTCTTTGTTACGTCTGAACATTTTGGTGGGGCTTCAGTTGGCGTGATCTCTTCTTGGGGTATCACTTGAGAATCTTGATCATCTTCTGTATTCTCGATCAATATACTAAAAATAAGGCAGATATTAAATTCAATAAAATGAACAAGGGCATAGATCGTGAACAATTTTTACACTCACATATCATCAATAGATTCAAACAGTGTTTGAATTTCTTCATCGTCATTAATAACGATTTTCACACAGATTGCGAAAATCTTCGAATGCCTTATCATTATCTAAAATTAAAAGTACTCATATAAGATATATGATAAGAATAAAATAATAATCTAACATCGATCTCCGGAAATATGTCTGCTTAAATAAATACGAAATATGTATATATGTATACAATTAAAGAAATGTACTTTTCCTCGTACAAGAAATAAATCTTGTTTGTTGATTCTAAAATATTGTGTGCATCCTAAATTTTATGAAATAAAAGTATATTAGTGTAAAACATTATCATCACGTATTCGATATATTTATCATCATCAAACAAAATTATAGATGTTGAAGGTTATGTGATACACTTAATCAAAAAAGTATAAATTTAATAGTTAGTATTTATCGTTTATGATATCCATCGCTGACACGCATTAAACTACGACACACGAAACACACAATAGTTTAGCAATTTTCAATTTTTATGTAACAAAATTGAAATATATTCTTTCCTTTCATAATGACGCGGTATCCGGCGTGGCTTACAACTGTCAATCAGGCCGATATTATATTTGTTGTACAACAAACTTTTTAAGCGGATTGATTGACTACAGTATAGAAAATTTCTGAAATCTCTATTTTGTAGCCAATCAATGCGCTTAAAAAATTTGTCGCACGACAAATGTAATATTGACCTCAGAAATTATCTTTTTTGGATCACTGGTCACTGGGTGCGTTCAGAACACACAACAGTTAAGAAACGTTACTAGATTAATCTATATTATATCGCCATATAATATATAAAATCAGTAATATAATCTAGTCAAATCTAGTAAATCAACTGTTGTGTATTCTGAACGCATTTAGTGACGCAAAAAAAATAATCTCTGATTGGCTATTGTAGGCTGCGCCGGAAGTCCCCTCGTGGTGTAGGAAAAATAGGTATAATTATTTCGATTTTGCCTTATAAAAATCGAAAATCGATTAATCGACCGACAAAAAAATCGATGAAATATAATCGATTATTTAAATTAAAAAATCGACATCTTCAATTAATCGAAAAACATCGCCCATTCCTAGTATCTAAGATTATTATATCCTTCCATTTAAAATTATGGTTAAGATTAATCGTATGTTCCGTTATGACAGACTTATTGGTAGTATTTCTTAGTTAATATGCTTATTATGTTCTTTAATTCAAGTAATCAGTTTTCTACCTGTCTGACCAACATATGAGGCATCGCAGTCTCCACAATTAATTTTATAAACCACATTTTTCTTACTAAGTTTAGGGATGGTATCTTTATGTGTTTTAATGATCTTATTTAATTTATTAAGCTTGAAAAAGGACAATTTTGTGTTGGTGTCTTTCAAAATATTTTTGAATTTATCTGTTAAGGGAGGTAAATATGGAACTGTGAAGTAAGATATCCCTTCCCTATCATTAGGAATGTGGTTATTGTTGTTGTTAGAGATATTAAATAAATGACTTAGCCGTTTATTAATTGTGTCGAAAATGAATTTGAGAGAATAACCATTGCCAATCAAAATCTGAATAAGGAATTTGATGTTTTCTGAGTGGAAGTCAGGGTGAGAAAGTAAAAATGCCCGATCTATTAAGCCTATGACTGTACCTTTCTTTTGACAGATGATGTTGAGAGAAAAAGTTCAGGTATCTTCCAGAGAACGTGGATTTATAATACCAGTCGATAATAATTTTGTTATTTGTTGAAATTAATGACACATCCAAAAAATTCAGTCTATTGTTATCTTCAATTTCTAGAGTAAATTTCAATCTAGGGTAAAAGAAGTTAAAAATGTGTGTCGTAACCCGACGAAATAATTTAATTAAAGTTAAATAAGCAAACCTTGAAGTAAGCTAGAATAGCAAAAGACAGTAAATTAGGAATTACATAAGAGATATCAAAATATAGAAATAAGACGTGACGAAAAGAAAGCAAGTCACGGCCAAAGCTGATTAAGCATAATGAAATCCAACACGGAGCACGAACTGCGCTCCGACTCAGGGACACCTCATCCTTCTTCCGCCAAATTAAACGATATATAAACCGATCGCGAGATCACCACGACGGACTATCATTTGGTAAAATTGTCGAATTGTCATTTGAGTGAACTTGTCGAATTATCGGACCAACGAGTCGCGATTAACATATCAAGCTATTATAAAATACTGCTAACGCATAAAAGATATTTAAAAGTAGCATAGGAACAGTGTACGAAGAACGACCGAAATACATTCCTTCTAACTAGTACAGAGTGTCTTATTTGTTGCGTGGATTCCAATCCTTTGGGCGTATAATCCCGAAAAGTTCATCCTCTACGGTTCGGGCACAACATTAATTGGTGGCAGCGGTGGGATACGCCAGCATCAAGTAAGACAAAGGAAATAAAGAACGTCGTGAAAACACATATCCGCTACTACGCAAAGCAGAGAAGTCGACTAAGAACCTGGACCCGATATAGCAAGACGGAGGAACTACTATATTAAAATAGACGGACCACTCAACGAGTGATAAGGGATCACGGTCAAGCTGCGTTCAAGGATCAACACCGATCCACGACCTACGACAAGGCAGCGCATCACCGACGGACAGCGCATCACCGACGGACAACGACCCGTAATACTAGTAGCGTCAGCAATCGAGCGACCCGATAAACAACTATGCGATTCATCGCACTGTAAGTCGGAATCTATAATTAAATGTCGGAATAATTAAAGCGAGTTAGGTTTCAAAGCCCGCGATTTTTGAGCGACCCAGCTCAATTGACAAATAGATTAAGATTTGTAACACCGATACGAGTGGCGGAAGAAGCTGCGACATACGGAAAAATCTAGAAGACTACTATTCGAATTTTGAATCGTCCGAAGCGCGCGAACTAGACAATAACGATAACTTCGAACAAAACGAACAAAGTGTAAATCGAGTCACTCTTAGAAGAATTCATTCGCTAGTATCTGTCGATCTTAGTATTCTCGAGCCAAATCTAGAAAGAAACATGGATAATATCCAGTCCCAAGCCATCGATAGAGAAATTGAACGCTTACGTGCGCAAGCCGGTCAAGAGGCCGCCGCGAGTTACGAAGACGCAGGTCACCCGACCGAAGGCACGAGCAATACCTTGTTAGCCGAACTCATACATACTATTCGCAAAATACAAGAAGTGAGAAATTTACGCGAACAAGTACACACCTTGCGTACTAATCGAGGAAATAGCAACGAAGCACGAGCAAATCCAGACAATGTCAACCTCAATATAACGTACGGTCGCACAGAGCAAGATATAAGACATAGGCGTAGCACTGCGCCACATTATTTACCGTTGAAGGAAGCGCGAGTAATGATTCCAAAATTCGATGGAACTTCTCGCCATAAACTCCAAGAATTCTTAAATGCTTGTACATACGCGGTACAAAACATAAATCCCGCAGACGAAGAATCGTTAATGCAGGCAATATTCTATACCAAATTAAAAGGCAAAGCCATGCAAGATTTCGAGACACGAGACATACAAACGTTCGAGGAACTAAAACAGCAACTTGAAACTTGTTATCAGGCAAAACAGAGCACGACACATTTACAAATAGAGTTTAATTCTCTAAAGCAGAAATCGAATGAAACCGCTTACGCTTTTGGGCAACGCGTCGATAAATTAGCCATTAGACTATATGAATCCATGGTGGAAAGGGAAGAACGCTCACCCTCCTTCAAAAAAGCGATTCAGGAAACAATCAAAAAGCAAGCGTTAATAAATTATCAAATTGGATTACGAGATGAATTAAAAATTCTCGTGCGCAAAGATATACCACGCTTCAAGAAGCAATAAACGGCGCGAGCGCAGAAGAAAAATTGATCGGACCGACAGTAGGCCGAGCATACAGCCTCTCTAAAAATAAAAACGACATTAAACACACGCAACCAAATCGCGATACAATTATCCACTGTTATAAATGCGGAAAAACTGGACATTACGGACGTGATTGCAGAAGTGGCAAACTTATGTTACCAAAACCAGGAAGAATTCCGCGAGTAAATACTTTAAGTAAATTTTGTAAATATTGCAAAAAAACCGGACACACCCGTGAAGAATGTTGGAATTTGAATGGATATTCCAAAACAAATAACGCTAATAATAATAACTCTAAACAGTTTAATAAAAATAGCCGTCAAGAATACATGCGAGAGCAAAAGACTCCATATAGACAACGGGAAAAGAGCGCCGACTCTACCAGCAATAGCGAAGAAGAGCCGGAAGAAGCGAAAAGGAAACAACCGCGACCCGCCTTAGAGTATCGGGTAACGCATATTAAAGATATACCTACACTGGCAAAGGATGAATTACTACAAATAACATTGCCAATTTGTGAAGTAAAAGGCGAAAAAATCAACATGTTATACGATTCCGGATCAACTATTTCCTTAATTAAATTAAAAAATCTAAAAGATAGCGCTCTGATATACGAGGAGAAAATCGCATTCACAGGAATAAGCGGACATAAAGTATATACACTTGGAAAAATGAACGCTACAATTAAAATTAATTAATAAAATTAAACACGCTTTTTATATAATAAAAGACGATGTAGCGGTAGAACACGAAGGAATCTTAGGATTAGATTTCCTGAAAAAACAAACGGTAAAATGTAACTACAAGAAAAACGAAATAACAATAAAGGATAGCACATTAAAATTACATCCATGCAATAAAATTAAGTTGAAACCACGTAGCGAAACAATCGCACGAGCCGCAGCCAATCACAATCGGATAGGGATAGTCCGAGCTGAAGAAACAACACCAGGAGTTTATATCGGAAGCTGTCTGGTGGACTCAAAAAATTTTTCATGCCCTGTGAGCATGATAAATACAACGGATAACGAAATTGAAATACCCACTCCGATAGTCACACTAGAGGACATGGAGAGAAATACGGAGGAAGTAAACGTAATATCAAGAAGAAAAATTAAGCATACCGTTCCCCATAAACAACAAATCTGACAATTACTGCGAACGCAACATTTAAATACGGAAGAGAAGCAGACACTCTTAAAAATCTGCGAAGAATTTAACGATATATTCCACTTAGAAGGAGAACCACTGACATGCACCGCGACGGTAAAGCACGAGATAAACACGTGTGCCGACACAGCTCCGGTGAACGTGAAACCGTATCATTTGCCAGAAAAGCATAAAACAGAAGTCAATCGACAAATAAATGAGATGTTAAAAAACAAAATTATTCGGACTAGCACAAGCCAGTGGAATGCACCATTATTAGTGGTACCAAAGAAAACAGACGCATCTGGAAAATCGAAGCTCCGAGTAGTCATAGATTTTCGGAAGCTAACGATTTAACAATAAGCGATTCATTCCCACTGCCTAATATAACAGACATCCTAGATCAACTGGGAAATGCAAAATATTTCACCACGCTAGATTTAGCACCAGGATATCACCAAATCCCAGTGGCTGAGAGGGATAAAAATAAAACAGTTTTTCAACACCCTACGGACATTACGAATTCAATCGAATGCCGTTCGGATTAAAGAATACGCCAGCAACATTTCAAAGATTGATGAATTCCATCTTAACAGGAATACAAGGACTTAGATGTCTAGTATATCTCGACGATATTGTAATCTACGGATCAAGCTTAGAAGAGCATAATAAAAGACTTAAAGAAATATTACAAAAACTACGAAAAGCTAATCTAAAGTTGCAACCCGATAAATGTGAATTTTTGTGTAAAGAAGTGATTTATCTGGGACATATAATTTCAGGAAATGGAATCTTACCTGACCCATCAAAGTTAACCGCAATAAAAGAATTTCCGACGCCGAAAAAAATCAAGGATACTCAATCCTTTATAGGATTCGCAGGATATTATAGAAAATTTATCGAAAATTTTTCACGAATTGCTAAGCCATTCACAAAGTTAACAAAAAAGACAGAAAAATTTGTGTGGACAACAGAGCAGCAAGCAGCATTCGAAACATTAAAAGAAAAATTAATGACTGCACCAGTGCTAAGATATCCCGACTTCACTGAGCAATTTATTGTGATCACTGATGCCTCCGACTATGCGATCGGAGCAGTGTTGTCACAAGGAGAGATAGGCAACAACTGACCAATTGCTTACGCTAGCAGAGTGCTGACAAAAGCGGAACAAAATTATAATACAACTGAAAAGGAACTATTAGCTATTGTTTGGGCAGTAAAGCATTTCAGACCATATGTTTATGGAACAAAATTCAAAATAATAACTGACCACAAACCGCTGATATGGTTATTTAATGTGAACGACCCCGGATCAAGATTAATCCGATGGCGATTAAAACTAGAAGAGTTTGACTACGAAATCATACATAAGGCCAGACGAGCAAACGCGAACGCCGACGCACTAAGTCGCAACGCGATACCGGGACCCGCAGATAAAAATACTGACTATGAAATTTTGAACATAGAAGAAGAAGAAGAAGAAGAATCAGCAAAAACATATACAGAAGAGGAGAAAAAACAAATTCTAGCCAAATATCATGATGCACCTATAGGAGGGCATCAAGGAGTTGAGCGGACAGTAAAGAGAATTCGACTCCAACATAACTGGAAAGGCCTAATAAAGGATGTCGAACGATACATAGCAAAATGCGAATCCTGCCAGAAAAATAAATTATCCCGAAAATATAAAGTACCGTTAATAATCACGGACACGCCTAATAAACCCTTTGAAAAATGCGCATTAGACATAGTCGGACCGTTAACAATCACTACTAACGAAAATAAATATTTATTAACTTTCCAAGACAATTTAACTAAATTTAGTAAAGCTATTCCGATTCCGAATCAAGAAGCAAATACTATTAGCAAGGAATTTGTTACAAAAATTATACTGGAACACGGAATACCCAAAAAAATTCTAACAGATCAGGGAACAAATTTCCTTAGCGAAATATTTAAAAATACGTGCAAATTATTGAAAATAAATAAAATTCAAACAACTGCTTATCATCCAGAAAGCAACGGCGCACTAGAATGATCGCACAGAATATTAGCCGAATATCTACGACACTATATAAATGAAGATCAAACGAACTGGGACGAATGGATACCGTTCGCGATGTTTACATATAATACGACACCGCATACTGCTACAGGATTTACATCCTTTGAACTAGTGTACGGACACCAAGTCGAAATCCTGACAGCATTAACAAGACCACCGAAACCAACATATAATTATGACGATTATGCACAAGAATTAAAAGAAAGATTGAGAACAAGCAATCAACTCGCGAAAGAACACCTCAAAAAAGAAAAGGAAAAAGCAAAAGGGAACTACGACAGGGAGACACGTAAAACGGACTTCAAGGTAGGAGAAAAAGTCCTCTTACACGACGAAACAATTCGTCGAGGACGATCAAGAAAATTAGACTCCCTATGGATCGGATCCTACGTAGTCCGAAAAAATTCTGACGTGAACTACACGATTAAAATGGGAAGAAGAACGATACGCGTACACGTGAATCGGTTAAAAACTTTTATCGAACAGTAGAAATTTTATAAAATAAAAACGCGTAAAGAAGGAAAATAAAAATAATAAACGTAAAAATAAATCCTACCTTAAGCCGACCACCCACGACCACGACCTCGGCCAAAACCCTGGCGTGGAGACGCCTTCTTATTATATTATATTAAATAAGATAGATGTAAGCAAATGTAAAATAAGAATATAATAAAATAGGTAAAGAAAATTTACTACGGTAAATTTTCTTTTCCCAAAGAGGGAAGGATGTCGTAACCCGACGAAATAATAATTTAATTAAAGTTAAATAAGCAAACCTTGAAATAAGCTGAAGTAAGCAAGAACAGCAAAAGACAGTAAATTAGGAATTACATAAGAGATATCAAAATATAGAAATAAGACGTGACGAAAAGAAAGCAAGTCACGGCCAAAGCTGATTAAGCATAATGAAATCCAACACGGAGCACGAACCGCGCTCCGACTCAGGGATACCTCATCCTTCTTCCGCCAAATTAAACGATATATAAATCGATCGCGAGATCACCACGGCGGACTATCGTTTGATAAAATTGTTGAATTGTTATTTGAGTGAACTTGTCGAATTATCGAATCAACGAGTCGCGATTAACATATCAAG
The DNA here is from genome assembly GCA_030586385.1 of Camponotus fellah. Lineage (NCBI taxonomy): Eukaryota > Metazoa > Arthropoda > Insecta > Hymenoptera > Formicidae > Camponotus > Camponotus fellah. The sequence goes on along the minus strand of JAPIVC010000274.1, from coordinate 234,719 downwards.
CTATTATAAAATACCGCTAACGCATAAAAGATATTTAAAAGTAGCATAGGAACAGTATACGAAGAACGACCGAAATACATTCCTTTACTAAATAGTACAGAGTGTCTTATTTGTTGCGTGGATTCCAATCCTTTGGGCGTATAATCCCGAAAAGCCCATCCTCTACGGTTCGGGCACAACATATGCGGTCAATGAGATGTGGAGGAGATGCAGTTATTATGTCGTCTACATATCTGAAATATAAAGGGGGAGTAAATTTTAAGATTTTTAATGCTTTCATTTCTAAATCCTGAAGAACAATGTTTGTCAATGATGGGAGAAAGAGGAGAACCCATTGGAGTGTCAAATGATTGTCAGTATATGACTTTATTAAAGGTAAAAAATGAATTCAAGACAAAACGAACCCCATCTATAAACTCGTTCTTGGGTAGATTAGTGTTGGTTTCAAGGCAAGGGGTTATGCCCATCTGTTTGAAACACTTTCAATAGCTAGGTCTATGGGTATATTCGTAAACAGAGAAATCAATTTATGATCATCGTCTAATGAAACATTCTGTAAAGTCTTAACAAGTTCAAAACTATTTTCAATATGACTCGGAGGTGGGGAAGCTTTTGGCCATGATTTTATGTAAGAATAAAGCAATGTTAGAGGACTATGGAAGAAACTATGAATCTATATGGACAGTTGTTCTTGTGTAGCTTATGGGAAATCATAAGCTCTAGGAAGAGAGCCCTCACTAAAGGAGAGAGAACGGTAATTGGCAATATTAATAAATTATTCTTCCATCTCTATTCTTCCATCTGACAAGGAGATCATGGAGGTTAGAGATTAATTTGTTCATAGGATCTTTTTTAATATCATGTTTCGTTGTCTTCCAACATTGATTCGACTTTATATATATATATATATATATATATATATATATATCTTTATCGATGGCTACTGTGATGTTTCCCTTGTCAGCTTTCGTAATAATAACGTTTGGATTCTCTTTAAGGAACAATTTGGAAATGAAGTTCAGTCTCAAATAGTTGTGTACGTTATTGTATGGATATTGAAAAGATGATAACGAGTTTAGTAGTTATTAGAGGATCTATTTTTGATTATGGTGCGTTTTTCATAAGATTTCATTAAATTGTTTCCGAAATTCTTGATAAATTCTATTTGTAGAAAAGTTCTACTGTTACTAGGAAGGCTAAAATTCTCACCTAATTAAAGGAAGCTACTAATATTCTTCGGGATGTCTATGGACGATAAATTCATGAACCATTTGTTGTTATTAATGATAGGATATTGTTGGTGGTCAGTGAATAAAGAAGGACACACACAGTAACTTTCGTAAGATCGTTATTTCTCAATTGTGTTTTGTGATTGTCTAATCGAGTATGTTGATTTATTATCTATAATTTAGCAAATGAGTAATAAGGGGAATTATGTTGAGCGAAATAATGGATAGGTGCAATTTTTGAAATCGGATTGTGTTTATTAAAGATTGAATTGAACTTCCTTTCTTTCTAGATGTGTTTATATAATATGAAAATAAAGGATCGCTCTGTCTATTAAAAAACAAAATGCTAATTGAGTATGGAAAGATGGAATTGATTTTCTGTGTGATTGCGTACATTTGCTCATAGTCATTGTTAATGCTTCTGTAAGAATCATCTATTTCTAATCTTCAAAATTTTTTAAGAGATCTTTTTCTTAAGGTTTTAAATTCGCAAAATGATTTACGATTCTTGAAATGATTATCTAATTTTTTATTAAGTAAACCGTGTGCAGAAAAAAATTTCTTTTTGTTGACATTTCTGTAAGAATCTTAATTTTAATTTATTAGCTATAATACTCTTACGATATTTAATTCATAATTTGAAAAGTTTAACTAGTTTGTAGCCAAATATTAGTTTGATGGAAAGAAAAAATTGATTGTGAGTATAACGCATTATTTCAGCCTAGCGTAATATTGCCCCTTCACTGTCAGAGGGGCCAAAATAATTCGTGCCACTTTTGCTTCATGGCCCATATAGGGGCATCTTGAAAAAAACATGTGCATTACTGTTACGATTTGATTGTCCTTGAATAGTTTAAGGTTTCTGAGGTCGCTGAATTCGAATCTGAAATCAGAATTTCGAATTTCAAAATGGCGGATCAAAATTCATAATTTTGGATTTTAATAAAAATGGGTTTCTTATCGTTTTTGGGGTCGCCGAATTCGAATCTAATATTAGATTTCCCAAATTAAAAATTGTAAATTTAATATGGTGAACCAGAACAAATAGTTGCGATACATAAAAGATGTACACTTTTTTCTTCAATTATAAATAAAAAATATAAATCTCGCTATCTGCCGAATTCAGAGTCACGAATTATCAAATGAAGCTGTTTGCACAGAAATGGAGACCAGTATACCAGTTTTCAAGAAATAAAATTGCAGTCTCTCTCTCTCTCTCTCTCTCTCCTTCTCCCCCTTTCTCGCTCTCTCTGTCACACTCTACCTGTTTTATTGAAAATTCATTTTCTTCTGTCATCGCTATTAGCATCGCAAGAGTACGCAAATCGAGTTCAAGCGCTCGGATTTGAATTCAAAGAATTTCCGTGCTTGCCGTGATTTTACGTGAAGAAACGCGAGTTTATAATACGCCTCGTCGTTAAACAGTCTGCTAGACTGAGAAACGACGAGTTGTTGTTTCCCAACAAAAAGCGCTGCGAATACGTATATCAGACGGTTGCTTCGTGAACATTTTACTTTTTTCCTTCTTCGGTTATAGTTTTTGTCGCTAAAATGCCGCTGACACATTCACTGCCTGAACGAAAACGAAAACTTCCTGAAAGACAAATGGATACCTCTGATTCAGAAACAGATAATTCTTTTGATGATAATAAATGGTTGATAGGTGAAAGTGAAAATGAAGCGGAAGAGAATAGGGTAAATGCACCGATTGTGGCCACCTTAACCATTATTGCAACTTTAAAAATTATTTTTTTAAAAATAATATATCACAAGAAGAAACTATTCACTTAAATACATTATTTAATATCTTAATTTTTAATTTTACAAATAAATTTTAGAAAAAAAGCGAATAAATAATGGAAAAGTTAAATAATTGCAAAAATTCCATTTTACACTATTTTGGCCACCTGTATACCTATTGTGGCCATAGAGGGTGCCAATTTTGGCCATCTGAAAAAATTAGCATGACAACAAGCTTTTGTTCAAAATAAAAGGGATAATAAATAATAAAAATGTAAAATATCATATATTTTAATGTTTATTAAACAAAAAAGTTGCACTTTAATGTATTATTTCGCATATATTTATATATTTCTTTAATATTAAATTCTTGAATGTCGCCAGTAGATAAAATAAGATAACGTATTAAACAACCGATATACGAGAAAAGAGCGATAAGAGCCACCGCGGATGATAGTGCGTAAAATTTTATAAAGATTAATAAATCGCGAAAAATATATGCATATATTTTACTTGGTGCATAAACCAAGGTAGATTCTCCATTCGAGAATACTATATAAGACCCCTCTTTACCCCCCTGCAGAGATGTAAGCGAGAAAAATATCGGGGCGAAGTCGCTGAATCGGGAGTCGAACCCGAGTCTTTCGCTTGCCGGACGACTGCTCTAAACCAACTGAGCTATTCAGCCCCACACCGACATCCCTCTCGCCTATTTGTAGAAATAATGGGAACGCGATTAGCTCCGCGTAAATTTAACAAATTAAGATAGATAAAGAATTAGGCTCTGAAATGTATTAAACAACCGATATACGAGAAAAGAGCGATAAGAGCCACCGCGGATGATAGTGCGTAAAATTTTATAAAGATTAATAAATCGCGAAAAATACATGCATATATTTTACTTGGTGCATAAACCAAGGTAGATTCTCCATTCAAGAATACTATATAAGACCCCTCTTTACCCCCCTGCAGAGATGTAAGCGAGAAAAGATAACGTAATTTAAATCGACCACACTGGCACTTTATTGATTGATAGAAAATCACAACGTTTCGATCATTGGTTTTGGTCCTTCTCAAGAACTACAAAAGTTTACAATATTATAAAAACAATATGAAGTGAATAAAAAAGGAAAAAAAAGGAAAAAATTAATATATACGTACAAAATCTTAGTTAACCAATAAGTAATGAGAAAAGAGAAATCACTTATCAAGATCGTCAAGTCAGCCTACCGCTCACAAACAAGGAGAGAGACTAAACAGCTTTTATTAGTTTATCATAAATACTATTCAGACTCTCAGTGTCCTTCTGCAAGTTAATTGTGTTGTCAAACTTTTTTATAAAAAACATTTCAGCAATTTCTCTCTTTCTCACGTGTCTTTCGTTGTGTAAAATAATCGGTATTGACCAATCGAAGTCATGGTTAAATTCTAATTTATGTTTACTAATCACAGATAGATTGCTTTCATGCAATTTTATATTGTTAAAATGTTCTTTGACACGAGTGCCTAAATGTCTTTTCGTTTGGCCTATATATGAATTATTACAATTTTTGCAGTCTAATTTATATACGACTTCGGTCCTGTTGTTAGTAGGCAATCTATCTTTTCCGCGTTTAATCAAAACATTAAGTTTTTTCGGTACATTATAGACGATATTAAGACCTATATTATTAAAGACGTGGCTAATCTTATCACTAAAGCCATCCACAAACGGTAAAGAAATATAACAAGGTGTAGCCGCATTATCATTCTCAGAATTTGTACTTTCAGTGTCACGATGTTTTAAAAAATCAAGTCTTCTTTTAACGTAACGGTTAATAATTTGATCTGGAAAACAATTGTTGGAAAGAATCTGTTTGACAATGTCGATATTCTTAAAATGAAATCGAACGTCTGATAATAAAATAGCGCGATCAACAAGATTATAAATTGTGTTCATTTTATATTTAAACGGATGCTTGGAATGAAAATTAATGTAGAAACAAGTAGGTTTTCTGTACCAATCGGTCAAAAGCCGACCGTCAGAACGAATAACCATAGTATCCAAAAAACTAATGCAAAAATCAGACTCAGTCTCGTATGTAAATGTCAAACGTTGATGATAAGCATTAAAAGTCGATACAATCTCGTCAATCTTTGAGCGTGGAACAATAGTAAAAATGTCATCAACATATCTATAATACAACGAAACATTAAAACTTAACTGACTCAAACAATGTGTTTCCAAATCATCCATAACGATGTCAGCCAAAATAGGAGACAGGGGGACCCCATAGGACTACCGAAAATCTGTTCATAAAACTGCCCATTAAACGAAAAACTAGTGGAATCCAAAACCGTTTCTATCGCGTACAAAAACTGAGATAAATTAAATTTAGTGTTAGAAGCAATGTAATTCCAACGTTTAGTGACAGCATTCAACACCAAATCTTTAGGAATATTAGTAAATAATGCGGCAACATCCAGCGAAATCATTACATCATCATCATTAATATATTTATCTTTCAAAATCTTAGGTCCAACCATCCTTAATATGAGATTTAAGTTCCAAAATCGAAATCTGTAGTATATCGTGGATGTATTGCGCGACATTGTATAAAGGACTACCCAGTGATGATACAATAATCCGCAGTGGAAAACCCGTTTTGTGAATCTTAGGCAAACCGTAACAGCATGGCAAGTTACCATTAGTAGAATTTAATTTTTTATATGTAGATTCATTGATTAAATCGTTACTTCGCCAAGATTTAATAATGGCATTAATTTTATTAGTTATTTTCCTGATCGGATCCCTGTTCAATTTTTTATAAGTGGATTGATCATTTAAAAGAGCTTCCATTTTATTAACATAATCAATTTTGTCCATAACAACAGCGATCTGACCCTTATCAGCTCTGGTGACAAACAAATCATCATTCTCACGCAAAACCGTCTGCAGAGAAAAATCCTCTGAGAATGTATCTATCTACAAAATTAATATCTTTGCTCTCAAAGAAACCTTTGGGGAGAATTAGCGACCGAAATTCTGGTCATTTCGACGGCTTCACGGGGGATACGGTTATAATTAATTTCAAGGTTCTTTAAAGTCCCAAGAACGACACTCACGCGGTCATTCTTACAAGACTGAAGTACCGGTAATCCAAAATTGTCACCAAGACTCAAAAGTTCAGAAACCCTGTCAGCAATATTCTTACTACTAATGTTAACCAGCCACAGCGTTTTGTCAATATTGCTGAAAGGATTCAAAACTGAGTTATTATTAACGGTCAAATTATTAAATTTTTTATTTAAATTAGCTTTCATTCTGTTATTAATTCTTACGAATTTCGATTCGTTAAACTTAAAAAACCTAAGTAATAAATCTCATGGTAAACTTTCACTGAGTTTTCTTTCGATCCTTTCAACATTAGCACGTAAATAATTAAGGTTAAAATTAAGGTCTTTGATTTCTAAATTCAATAGTCTATAACGGCATTTTCTCGTGGTTTTTTCAAAAATACGGTTGACACTGCTGCTATGAAAAGCGATGTTGATCTTTAACTTGTCAATATGAGACGGGATTAAGTCGTAGCTCCTGCATCGAAGTAAGATAATGAGTTGTTGCTTAGCGGTGCAGATCTTCTTTTTATTATTGATCCATGACTTCAACAAGGTTGTGTAGATATTGCCAAACCGATTCGTCATAATTTGGAAAAACGGATCAGATTGCGGAAGCTCCATAATTAGGTCCAGGAGCGTAAAATAATATTAAATTCTTGAATGTCGCCAGTAGATAAAATAAGATAACGTAATTTAAATCGATCACACTGGCACTTTATTGGTTGATAGAAAATCACAACGTTTCGACCATTGGTTTTGGTCCTTCTCAAGAACTACAAAAGTTTACAATATTATAAAAACAATATGAAGTGAATAAAAAGGAGAAAAAAGGAAAAAATTAATATATACGTACAAAATCTTAGTTAACCAATAAGTAATGAGAAAAGAGAAATCACTTGTCAAGATCGTCAAGTCAGCCTACCGCTCACAAACAAGGAGAGAGACTAAACAGCTTTTATTAGTTTATCATAAATACTGTTCAGACTCTCAGTGTCCTTCTGCAAGTTAATTGTGTTGTCAAACTTTTTTATAAAAAACATTTCAGCAATTTCTCTCTTTCTCACGTGTCTTTCGTTGTGTAAAATAATCGGTATTGACCAATCGAAGTCATGGTTAAATTCTAATTTATGTTTACTAATCACAGATAGATTGCTTTCATGCAATTTTATATTGTTAAAATGTTCTTTGACACGAGTGCCTAAATGTCTTTTCGTTTATATGAATTATATATGAATATATGAATTATATATGAATTATTACAATTTTTGCAGTCTAATTTATATACAACTTCGGTCCTGTTGTTAGTAGGCAATCTATCTTTTCCGCGTTTAATCAAAACGTTAAGTTTTTTCGGTACATTATAGACGATATTAAGACCTATATTATTAAAGACGTGGCTAATTTCATCACTAAAGCCATTCACAAACGGTAAAGAAATATAACAAGGTGTAGCCGCATTATCATTCTCAGAATTTGTATTTTCAGTGTCACGATGTTTTAAAAAATCAAGTCTTCTTTTAACGTAATGGTTAATAATTTGATCTGAAAAACAATTGTTGGAAAGAATCTGTTTGACAATGTCGATATTCTTAAAATGAAATCGAACGTCTGATAATAAAATAGCGCGATCAACAAGATTATAAATTGTGTTCATTTTATATTTAAACGGATGCTTGGAATGAAAATTAATGTATCTGTTAGAACAAGTAGGTTTTCTGTACCAATCGGTCAAAAGCCGACCGTCAGAACGAATAACCATGGTATCCAAAAAACTAATGCAAAAATCAGACTCAGTCTCGTATGTAAATGTTAACGTTTGACATTTACAGAGCTATTAGAAGAGCATTGTAATCTCCACACATCATCTAAGGAATACCATTGCAATCCCAAAAATCCTCTTCGTTCTTCACGCAATCACTACCCGTCTAACATTTCAGACGGTAAGAAGGTCAGAAAGCGATGAATGTCGCTCCAAACAAATAAGGAGTCAACATATATTATGTGCAAAGATTGTGGCAACGTTCCATTATGCGTTGCACCTTGCTTCCAAAAATATCATCAGACCAAAAAATTAACTGTTTATTGAAGAGCACTATAAAAGTAACAAAAAAAATAAAAAAAAAATAAAAAAAAATAAATTAAAATAAATTAAAAATACAAAAAATAAATTAAAATAAAATAAAAATACCAAAAAAATAAAAAAACGGAGTCAATAATCGCCACGTCCTCGATTCGTGACTCTGGGTTCGGCCGAGAGCGGAATTTAAAAATAATTGAAGAGAAAAATATACAACCTTTGTATGTCAACTATTTGTTCGAATTCTGGTCCGCCATATTGGATTTGCCATTTTCAATTTGGAAAATCTGATATTAGATTTGGATTTTGCAACTCCAAAATGATACACATTTTTATTGAAATCCAAAATTATTTTGAATTTTAATCTGCCATATTGGATTCACCATTTTGAATTTTGTAATTCTGGCTTCAGATTCGGATTCGGCGACCTCAATAATATTTATACTGACATATTCATGCAATTTTAAAAACTTTTTTCTTCAACACACTTTTGGCACGGAAAGTTTCTTTTCGCTGGACTGGGAAGGGGTTAATCATATAATAAGAAGCTCTCCTTTAAAATATAAATATAGTAGAGATAAGGCTTAAAGAGCTAACAAATAGAATGTCAAGGTTGACTATGTGGTAAAATATATTTGGAGTGTATAAAAACATAAATACAATTAAAAGTCAATATTGAATACAGAAAATATTATAATTGATTAATCGCACGAGACGAGAATTAATAATTTAAAAAATTGAGTTAAAAAACTAATGAACTAAATAATTACTAATCAGAAAATAATCATATGATAAGAAGCGGACGTTTCGACTTGATTTTTCAAGCCTTCTTCAGCGCAAAATAATTCTAAATAAATTCTTTTAATTTCCCTTTCCATTCCCCTCTCTTCTTTTTCTAGCGATCAAAATGTTTTCTTACTTGATTCTCCTCTTCCTCTCTGCTCCTTTCCATTTCCTCCCTCTTCCTTTTCAACATCTCCTCTATATTACTTACACTTTCACTCCTTTCCCTTCCTTTCCTTTCCTTCTTTCTTCCTGTCCCTAAAATTGCCTTCATACCTCACTACTCGCAATCTCTCCTCCCACTCGAATTTCTTCTCTATCTACTCTCTAACCCCTGCCTAATCGCTTAGTCCATTCACTACCGCGTGCTATCTGTCTATACCATCTATACTCCGCGCGCTATCTCTCTATACTATCTATACCCTGCGCCTAGCCTGCCACTATTTCTCTTCTTTATTCCTTTGTCCCTAGCCCCTCCCAACTTCCTTCACTCTTATCCACACAATCGCACCTCTATTCTCTCCTCCACCCATTCTCATCTTTTCCACCCCTCTCCTTCACTCTTCCCAAAATTCTCTCCAAAAATTATTTCTATAAACGTATTATACTGTGACGCACCGAAAATGGAAGTCCTATTATGTCTTTATAGACCTTGGCAAAATTACGAAGTTATTTAAGCCGAAATAAGAAACTTCCATGTCATAATTGCAAAAAACTCGCTTAAATTATTCCGAAAACGTTGGAATGTAATGTAATGTGAAATGGGATTGTGAAATATGAAAAGAGTCTCTTCTCAGGATGGTCCTCGTCGGGCTCCAAGCCTATCCGATTCAAGCCCAATAGCAACTTCAGACACTTTCGTATTACGTAAAAAATGTAAAATAGAGGATAGCCATTGTCCAAGAAGACACCGACTCTCAACTCAAAGTATTTTGATGGAATCTCGGATGCGACAATAAAAAGGCACGATCCACCAACCCTACGATTGTTATGGTATAGTGGATGATTCGATTTACAATTTAGGTATCTTCCGGAAAAAGTAGGTTTGTGATACCAATCGAATTCGATTAAATTATTGTTCACGATTATCGTAACATCAAGAAAATTAAATTTATTATCAACTCCTTCTTTTAATGTGAACTGAAGTCTTGAAAAGAATTAAAGCTCCATGACCTCATTGAACATAGAAGAAGGAGCCGCCAAAGTTATATCTACATACCTATAATAGAATGGTAGATTGAAGGAAACTCGTCCAATTGCTTTATTTTCCAAATCTTGCAGAGTGATATCGGCAATGATGGGGGATAAGGGAGAACCTATTGAAGTTCTGAATGTTTGTTGGTGTATTTTCCCATTAAAGATGAAAAAAGTAGAATTTAATATAAACTAAACTGCAGTCAAGAATTCATTGCGGGGAATGCTGCACTTTTCTTTTATTAAACACCATCGCCATCTCTCTGAGACGCTATCCAACGCTAAATCTAATGGTATGTTAGTAAAGGGAGAAACATCCAACGATAGTAATTTAAAGTGGTCATTTAACTGTACACGATATTTTTTTGACTAATTCAAAGCTATTGGCAACATGACTATGTGCCCTGGGGATAGCGTCATAGATGATGTTATGTAAAAATGCAGCTAATTAGTATAGAGGAGTGTTGATTGAAGAGACAATAACTCTAAATGGGCAATTCGGCTTATGAATTTTTGGTAATCCATAGACTCTCTCGGTAACATACCATCAGTACAGTTCAAACGCTTGTAAGTTATCGGAAATGTAGTTATGATTTTTCTATCTCACTAGCAACTCATGGAGACCATTAATCATTTTTCTAATCGAATGTTTATTTAAAACCAAATAGGTTTCGTCACTAAACATATATGTCATCATTTTTAAATAAATCTTCATTTTTAAATAAATCTCCCTGTCAAGGGCAACCGGGACATTTCTTTTATCTGCTCTTGTAAAAATGACGTTGGGATTTTCCCGTAGAAATGTTTTTGTAAAGTTTGCCGCGTGAATAAGTATCTCATCCTTCCCCGACACCAAAAGAGTGGCTAGCCACTCTTATTAATTATTGCGGCAGAGAGGTTCCTAATAACAATTTGATTACCAATCAAGCCTTCTAATGTTATGTTCAATATTTTTGACCATTTCAACTATTGCTTTTTCATTACTTCCAATTGATAAGCAAAAATTATCCTTTAGTTGTAACAGGCCTTGGACCTCTCTCGGAATGTCGGCGGAGGAAAGATTAATTAGCCACTCGTCAACCAAATCGAGAGCGAAAGATTTCTTCGCGATTAAAAACAGAAGGACTAAGGTCGATCATCACCGAAGTTATATTTAGTTTTTTGTCAATCGATTTAAACTAAAAGTAAGGTTTTACGACGCCCTCCGCTGATCGAGTGGCATCGGACTGGAGATTCACACGCGACGGTATCGCGGGATGTGATATTCACAATGAAATAGAAATGAAGGAACTTGCATTGATATTTGACATTGATAAACCATCAACATTAATTCATATATCAATAGTATTTAAACATACCTTAAAGTACCTTGCTATTAATCGTAGAAGACCATCCACTATTTTAAAGTATATATAAGAGCTACTTGCTATTTTCTTGATTTCTCTTGTAATGTATTTTGAGGTATGCATTAGAGTCTCGAGGTAATGTGTTATGATCATAATCACGTAGTATTTATAGCAATGAACTCTTTTTTTTCTTCTTCTCTTTTCTTTCTTTTTCTTTTAAATCTTCCATTTCTTCCTTTATAGCATCAAACCCTCTTATTATTTCTTTTTTCAGTTTCCTAATTAATCTTTCTATTAGTTTTTTTAAACTTCATCCTCTGCTCTTATTTCAAAAGCTTTTATAGTCTCTTGTTTCAAGAGATCTCATAGCTTTTATATTCCTTAGAAATACTTCTTCCTCTTTTTCTGCCTTCCTCTTTCACATCTCTTCTATTATTTCCACTTTTACTTTTCTCTCTTCCACCTCCTTGTCACTTTTTTTATCTATCCTCTTTTTCTCCGTTTTTTATTTCCTTATCTCGCACACTTCCTATTTCTCTATATTCAAATGCGATTTGAACTTATTTGCTTTACCAGTTCACTCTATTTCTCATTTATTTTTATACATGTCTTTATCAGTTTTGCTTAAATCTGCCTTACTATATATCCTATTATCTATGTTAGTTCAGCTCAACCGAATTCAGCGTTTTTAGCTCTCACAATTCTATTCCCTAACTTCTGCACTCTTGTATATCTTTCTATACCCTCTCACTTTGCCGTACACGCCTCAATACACTCTTACTCTCACACTTTCTCTTAATCGTAACTATAGCCTACAAAATCACATTTATTTCCATATGTCAACTATTAAGGTAACGAAAACGGAAATCTATATAATCCATAATACAGCAATGTTTTCATCTCATGAATAAACAATGTACTGAAATATAAAGATATTATTCATTTAAGAATTTGCTTTAAAAATAAATGACACAAATATATCTTTGAGAAAAACTTTTTTAGTAATATCTCTTAATTTTAAATTTAATATATTAAATAATTTTTTCATAATTATGTTTTCATAATTATATTTTATGTTTAAATCGATACATAAATCTAGAATTACATATATGGATTATTTATTGCATTATCTATTTTGAATACCGTTTCGAATTAGATCATCTAAAATAATTTTAAATTAATACTTACATAGCAGTAGTTTATATAAGAAAAATGAATCTTAAACAAATTATTTTACTATTTCAGATGGCGAATATCTCTTTGTGGATCCCGAGAATAAACTGAACAAATATGCCCCGAAGAATTGGCGAAATTCTCATACATATGTAAGTAATTATTTTGTTTGTCATTGAGAAGGATCCAATAATTTGGAAACCGCTTAAAAAGATTATAGATCAATTTTTATGTAATATTTTTTTAAATTAAATATGAAGAGTTTATATAGCTTGTAGCAAGAATATAATTATCATCAAATTATATCTAATCTTGTAATGGTGATCGAGGCGGTAAAGTTATTTAGAATCACGCTGTATATACACAATATATACATTATATTTTTTGTTTTTTTATCGGCAAAATTATCTCTAAAATTATATAGTTAAACCTGTTGAATAGAGAATATTAATTTCATACATCACGGATTACACGATAAAAATGTGTAATCACATGAAATAATATGTCTTTGATACACATATTTTATATATAATGGACATTCACAACAAGGGAAATGTCTTCTTCTAATCTTTTATCGAGAAAGCTTTCATATTTAAAGGAAATGTCTTATTTAAAATAACAATTTTGCAAATACAACTTTATAATTACAATTGTATTAATACAAAGTTATAAATTTATCTATATTTTTTGTTTGTGTTTTTTATTTTTATAATAAACAATTTTAAAATTAACTCTTTTATTACTTTGTTATTTTTTCTCTATTATTTGTATTTTTCATTTTATCATTCTTTATTTTATTTTCATTTTTATTTTTTATTTTATTTTTTTCATGAAATGAGAACACCGATCTAATATGCATTAAGGAAAAGTCGATCGAATTTTGCAAGTCGTGTATACAATACACACACACACACACACACACACACACACACACACACACACACACACACACACACACACACACACACACGCACACACGCACGCACGCACGCACACGCACACGGCGCAAACAATTTGCAAAATCCGGTCAATTACTTTCTGATATATATTACATAACATTAGATCGGCATTTCTCATTAAAAAAATAAAATAGAAAACAATAAAATAACAAAAGAGTTAACTTTAAAATTGTTCTGTTAGGAATAAAAAATATAAATATACTTATTATAAATATACAATTATATTTATTATAAATATATAATATTTATATGATTAACTATAAAATTGTATTTTTAAAATTATTTTAAATAAGACATTTCCCTTTTAAATATGGTATAAGATATTTCTCAATAAAATCATAAAGGGAGGGTCCCGTTAGCGCACGGTGCGATAGCCCACGTCCCGATAGCACACGAAAAATTGAACACAATTCCCGATAGCCCACGTCCCGATAGCGCACCAACCCGATAGCGCACCAACTTTGTACCAAGTACAAATTTGCACACGAAGCGAAGGGAACGGGGTGGGTGCGGAAGGGGGGGGCGAAGGCCCCTCTTGCACCCTCCGTGGTGTGTGTGTGTGTGTGTGTATGTGTATATCTTTGCATGCAAAGTTGTACTTGGTGCGCTATCGGGACATGGGCTATCGGGACGTGGGCTATCGGGAATTGTGTTCAATTTTTCGTATGCTATCGGGACGTGGGCTGTCGCACCGTGCGCTAACGGATCCCGCTCAATCATAAAGTCCTATTGTTTTTAATGTCTATTGTGTATAAAATGTGTTTAAAATATATATATTATTTTTATCAAATGATTACACATGTAATCCGTGATATGTAAAATTAATTATATTTATTTCTTAAGAGAAAAACGTACACGTTGGCCAAGAGTGGATTTTTATAATTTATTCTCTCTTCATCTTTTATTATTCCATATTTATTTAATTAATTTATTTAAATTTTTACAGGATTAAGGATTTATTAAATTTTACGTGTAAATTTTACAAATTTTTACGCGAGATCTCATAAATAGATCGAACCGCTAACATAAGATTCTCGCGTTAGCTATAGCTACAACGCGAGAGAGAAGACAGTAGATTATACGTCGGCGCTCCTCTACTACCCACCCGAAGGTAGCTGAGCGCCGAGCGCCACACGTACACGGGCCCCCTTCTTTGTGTGCGTGTCCGTGCCGAGCGTGCTCATTTCTGGCAGCACTGGCTGTGCCAAGTGTTGGCAATAACCGGTCTACCCACTAAAACTCCTGAGATGGCCTTCCTTGCGCATTGGAGGGGCAGGTGGAAACTCGGGACTCGCTTGCAATACTTTGAACTTCCGACTGGCTCCCCTTCGCGTTTGGGACCCGGCGACTTAGTTTTTGCGCCTGCCACCGGGTCTCTTTTCCAGAGAGGGTGATGCTGCGCTTCCCTTCTTCTATTTTGTGGGCGAACGGGGCCATACTATTCGTCTACCTTTCCTGGGTACCTTTGGACGTAACAAAGTCTAGAGAAGAATGAAGATGTTTTATGAACACTTACAGGAACAATTGAATGCGATATCAAAAAAAAAAGAAAAAAATCATAATAATATTAAGAGGCCTAAAGACGCACGAATAGAAGCAATATCACAAATAAAATAGAGATTCAACGAAGAAGACCACAATGACAACAAGGACTTGTTGATTGATTTCTGCACGCACAACTCTCTGAGTGTAAACAACACGTTTTTCATTCATCAGGACACAACACAAGTACACGTTCAAGAATATACAAAGAAGATCCATAATCAATTACTCATTAACAAACCGCAAATTCAATCCAAGCCAAATAATAGACGTTAGAACCCTCGATATCCCGAACATAGAAAACTACCATAAAATGGTAATGTGTAAAATAAAACTAATTCTTGGGAAAAGAAAAAATCAAAATACAAATACGAAAATAAAGATAAGAGTGGAAGGTGATTTGACTGAGGAAATAGATACTACAGAAATAAGACAGGGCCATTTCTTAAACCCAATGCTTTTCAAACTTAAAAGCTAAAATGGATAAAGTTATCGACAGAATCAAGCCGCTATTAGACTTCAAGTTAGAAGATAAAAATTTTCAATATTTTATGTTATACACAGAAATAGATGGGCGCATGATAGAACAGGTTATGAACTTTAAATATCTAGGCATGAATATTTCCAGCAACAAAAACATATATCTCGATGTAAAGCAACAAGTAATATATGGCGCAAAAATATCTGGAAGTCTCAGAAATGTAATATGGAAGAACAAATAAATGGATTCAAAAAGTAAGGATATACCAGACCATAAGACCAAGACCATAAGACTTGTGATGACTTATGGAGCGAAAGCAAGAGCAGATACGCGTAAAACAAAGCAAATGCGAACAGCTAAAATAACAACATTGAGGTCGATAATAGGAGAAATGAGAATGGATAGAATGAAAAATGAAGAGGTAAAAGAATAATGCGGCATCTCCTGGACGATAGCCGTTTTCACGGCTCCTGGATGATAGCCGTTCTCACGGCTCCCAGACGATCGCCGTTTCCATGGCACTGGAGGGACAGCTGCATCTGCGGCTCTCGGACGACAGCCGTTTCCACGGCTCCTGGACAACCGCCGTACCCACGGCTTCTGGAGGACAATCGTTTTCCCGGCTTCTGGACGTCGACCGCCCGTGCGACCCCCGGATGACATCATCGTCAGCTCCTGAGACACCAGCCGTTTTCATGGTTTTTAGGCTAACGGCCATTCTTGCGGCCTCCCGGAAATAAATAAAGCTTATTTCACCTCCGCATCCTCAGATCCTTAGCCGAGTTCCTGTCCTGCGGCTGTCAATCGAATCGCTCGCTCACCGGCTCCGCGTTTTGCCAATCCGCGTTTAGCCAAATCACGGGGTCCTGACTTAACTCCCCTGGTCTAAAGCTCGATTGTTATCAGGCCCGGTCGGTTGCTATCGATGTCCAGTACCCCGGTGTACCACGGGCGCACCCGTATATACCACCTTGAGGATGGATGCTCCTCAGCCGCCCTCGGTTGGCAGCTGCTAGGTCCGAGTCCGTGCCTTGCTGCACGCGACCATTCTTTAAGTCATCATCGTCCACGAGAGAGTTTACGCGTTACGCGTCGGGTAACCAATAATTACTTTGTATATAGCACTATGTTAGATCATGTTCGTAGATCCGCCACGCGTCGGTTAACAATAACCGCTTGTAAATAGCACTAGGTTAAGTCGTGTTCGCAGATCCGCCACGCGTCGGGTAACCAATAACTACTTTGTAAATAGCATTAAGATAAATTGTGACTACCCTGTACATAATAACTTAAACTAAGTTGTATATTGTAAATCCTGCGCGGGCCTACCGCCCGAAACATGCCTGTCCGTGTAGTTTAATAACCTGACTGTTGAATAAAGGAATTATTAAAGCCTGAACCGTGTGGGATTGCGAGCCTGAGCCTCCCCTTCTCCCAAATCCTGACTTCGGCCGATCCGCGACGTCGAGAAAGGTCCCCCGTTACAAAATATATCCCTAATAAAATGTAAAATCTTAGACATTATATAATTAAATATTTAATCTGTATTTGATTACGATCCAGGTACGTCAAAATTTCATAATTTACTTCGATTTAAACACTATGCGATTTAAAATGTTTTTATTTAAATATACATTATATAACATGTTTTAGGGATTAAAGGAGTTCTAATTCTCATTTAATATTGATTTTAAATATTTAAAAAAAATCAAGTTTCTCTAAATAAATATAAAATACGTTTTAATTTCTTAGGGAGAATTTATGTATAATATTTCTACAATAAAATTGATATTTCATGGAAAATATTATATCAAATTTACAAATTGCTCTTAAGTACTTGGCTAATAGTAATTATTGATTTCATATTTAGTTTTGATATTTTATTTTTTAATATTTATTTAGGAAAATTATTTATTGAGGTTTCATTTTTTAGAAAAATGATTTCATGGAAAATGATTTCAGAGAAAATTACTGTAAATTATTTTTATGGACTTAACTTTTTATTAAACATTTTGTTTCATGCAAGATACAATATTTTTTATGTACTTGGCGTATTTTTTTTTACCTTTGTAAGGTTTTTTTAGAGGGATATCTCCTCTTTTTGTAAAATTTTATATTCTTTGTGCAAATTAATTTTTGGGGGAAAATATTTTAGAGATACTTTTTAGGTATACTTTTGGGGGTAAATTATTTTTAGGGATATTTTTTTATTAAACGTTTTGTTGCATACAAAGCGAAATATTTTTTATACACTTGATATATTTTTTTTACCTTTGTAAGGTTTTTTTAGAGAAATATTACATCTTATTGTAAAATTTTATATTCTTCCTTCAAATTATTTTGAGGGAGGAAAATATTAGTAAATTAAATAAATTGAAAGAAATTAGGCTCTATATGTATTAAACAACACGACAAGAAAACTAGCGATTAAGAGCCGACAGCGGATGGTAATATCTAAAAATTCTTTAATTGTATGCGAAAATTTAAAATTTAATCACTTTCCATCTGATTCAGCGACTTCGCCCCGATATTTTTCTCGTCTACATCTCTTCAGGGGGGTGAAGAGGGTTTATAGAATTCTCAAAAATCAGAATCTATATCTTGGTAAATGCACCAAGTAAAATATATGCATATATCTCGTTTTTTGTTTAAATTTTCGCGTACAATTAAAGAATTTTTAGGCATTACCATCCGTTGTCGGCTCTTAATCGCTAATTTTCTTGTCATGTTGATTAGTAAATTAGTTTAAGGAATGTTTTTTTATTTTTGAAAATTGTTACTGTACGGTAAATTAGTCTTTCTATAAGTCATAACTTTCATAATAGTACAGGTTTTATATTTTTGTGACACACCGTTTCTGTGATATTAGATTTTATTCCCAAGGATGGTTTTTAAAAATTGTTATTATACATTTTATTAATCTGTCTACAAATTAGAACTAATGGTATCAGTTTTATATTCTTGTGGTATATCATTTCTAAAATATTAGATTTCACTCCCGAGAGGTGATTTTTAAAAATTATTGTTATATGGTAAATTAATCTTTGTAAGAAACCTTTTAACGGCGTAAGTCCTATATTTTTGTGATGCATCATTTTCAAGAGGTAGTTTTTAAAATTTGCTTTCATAAGGGATGGTTTTTGAAAGTTGTTATTGTACGATAAATTACTTCTTTTTTAAATTTTATTTAATAGCGGAAGTTCTGTATTTTTACTGTTTCTAACAATAAGATATTAAATTCCACCTCGAAAGAGTAGTTTTGAAAATAGTTACTGTATGATAAATTAATCTCTCTCACATACATACATATACATATCACACGTGTGTACGCGCATACACACGTATGATTTTGTCTCTCAAGGCATATTTGCATTCTCGAACGAATAATCGCACATGAGCGTTGCAAACGTGTCTTGAGGGACAAACTCAACTTTGCGTGTGTGCGTGCGAGCATACGTATGTGATCTCGAAAATAAAGAAGAACAAAAAATGTCACAATTTTAGCATATGGTTATCATTTCTCGGAACTGACTGCACCGATTTTATTCAAACTGGTCGCAATCAAAAGTTTGTATTCATATTATATCATTATTATATTATATAAAACTGACGTTAGATTTTTTATTATGGTGATTTATATTATACTTTAATTTTTGATATCTTAATTGAAAATTTCTTACAAGGGGAGGTCACAGTGTAATGACCAATCGATTTCGCCGAAACTCGGTGTATCGTTTGAGTAGCATATAAAATGAATACCTAAATGGATAAAACGCGCGACGTTATTCAAGTGCACATTTATTTATCCATGAATTTTTTTGTTTGCGTTCTCTGATTGTAATCCATTTGTTCACAATTAGATAAAATATTTTTCAAAGCAGTTTAAAATAATATAAAACATTATTTTAAACTACTCTATAACCTTGGAAGCAGGTAGAAAAAGATAAAAAGATCGACAAAGAAAAATAAGAGAAGGGAAAGACCATTGTATAATGGATGAACGAGATTTCATCATTTTTATCCCATACTTTTATTCCCCATACTTTTATTTATAAACAAATATTTATCAGAGAACACAAACAAAAATATGCATGGATAAATAAATGTGCACTCGAATAATAAATGTAAAAAAATATACAAAACGCATAAATATATATATAATATACATTTTTATATTGTAAAAGTTATTATAATTTAAAAAAAAAATTTCTTGCGAGACTCGAATCCGCAACGTTGGGACTATGAATACAGGTATAGCACTCTGCTGCTATGCTACGCGCTCTTCGATTTAAGTTCTTACTTATTTTGATTATACTAAACTGAAATCTTTTAATGTTTTTATTTTGCAAATGGTTGAGAAGCACGTCTTATCCGTTTAGATATTCATTTTATATGCTTTTATATGCCTAAACGATACACCGAGTTTCGGCGAAATCGATTGATATCACATTGTGACCTTCCCTTGTTAGACTTAAAATTCCGAATAAGCTACTTGATAGCGTCGCGTCGAGAGCAGTGACTTGGATCCCTTTTTGTTTTATGTATTTGGCGTCACGACGCGACGCTACCGCATCGCTTGACTAGTTATTTTTAAGATAAAATTTTTAAATTTCATGATTTTATATTATTTTTTACGTTGAAATAAATGGTGTTAAAATTAATTTTATATTCAAATTTTTTTTATGTGAAAAAAATTTTATTACAAAAAATTATTATATTATTAAATCCATATCCTTATCTGTGTAATATTACTTACATATATTGTAAACAAAATAATAGGCAAAAATCTTCATTTTCATCGGACTTATAAAATTTTTCATTTTGGTATTATAAAATTACTAAAATTTTCCTGCTCCGTATGTCAGTCCTTTTTCTTCCTGTAAGATCTGTTCTCTTCTCAATTGTGTTGTTTGAATAAATTTTCTTACACATTGGTACTTTGCCAAAGCTTTTTCTTCATATTTTCGTTTTTTCTGAATATTTTAAATAATTTTTAGAGATTTTTGTTCGCTCGTTTCCATTATTATCTCTCAACAAATTCGATATTACCTTTATGTATCCTTCATTAAATTCATAAATAGCTTCTGTTAAACCGCAGCTTGAACGAGCTGTTTCAATGGAAAAATATCTTTCGGATATTTACGCCATATCATGCAAGCTTTCATTAGCATTTTGTGTAAGACATTGTTTGCAACGTTCAAGTAATTTTTCGTTATTTAGCCTATCATATATTGGTAATAATATAGGAAGAAATTCTTCTCTATAGATGTTCCAATATTTTTATCATAAGGACCAGGTTTCTTCCTTTTGAATGACTGAGTTATAAAATCACCAACAATCTTCGTTCAACATTTATCATGTTGAGGTTTCACATTCGTCGAAACTGCATGAATACTGTTGCGTATATAGCAGTTTTCATATGTATGTATTATATTGTTTCTATTTCGCAATATAGCTTTTTTATCATAATTTGGTAATTTTCTAATTGTAATTTCTTTTAGTGTTCCTTGTCTTTTATCTAAAGTAATTCTACGCTTTCCTATGCTTCTGTTTTACTAGAAACTGTTTCACTTAAAGCTTTTCATATTTATAACTTTGACAATGTATAAATATTACTTCATAATCAAACATACATATGTCAAACCTGTCAGTACGTTATCAAACATACATATGTCAAACCTGTCAGTACGTTATCATGCAACCTATACCATATTTTGACGTATGATCACGAATAAGCCAAGATCCATTGTAACTAACAGATATTTCAATACTAGAACTAAATCTTCATATTGTCTTTTTACTTGTTATCGTATTCTTTGCAAATATTTTGCACATTTTTTGATAGATGAATGTTTCAATATTTTGGGATATCATATATACATGGATTGTGAGATATATTTTATGTCCATAATTGCACAAAATTTTCGTAATTATAGAACTTTTTTAAGTATTGAAAAGAGTTACTCAGTTTTACTGACTCTTCTATAAATACGTAAATTGATATCATAAACGGAAGAATTCATATTTTCATTGTGTATTTCAGGAGAACTAATCATAGTGTTTTTTACATGCTTTAAGTCACTTTTTTTGCAGTTTTTATATCTCAAAATGATTTCGTGAACTAATCCAAACACTTTTACACTGAGTTCTATTTCTAAGGAAACCTGATCACATTCAACACATTTCATATGCTAGCAAAGAATGTTGAGATTACAAATAGCAATAATTGCATACTGATATTATTGCGAAGCGCAAAAAAAGTTCTGTCACAGTCTTTCTGATAATATTTGCAGTCTTTATACATAGTTAAATTTTGGTTTTGAACGAAGCTATTTTCGGCAGAACAATCTTGTATAACACTACAATTTTGTGAAGTATTGTAGTGTTATACAAGTTCTCTGTCGATTATGTGTGTGTGGGTGCGTGCGTGCGTGCGTGCGTGCGTGCGTGCGTGCGTGCGTGCGTGCGTGCGTGCGTGCGTGCGTGCGTGCGTGCGTGCGTGCGTGCGTGCGTGCGTGCGTGCGTGCGGGCGTGCGTGCGGGGGGGCGTGCGTGCGTGCGTGCTGCGTGCGTGCGTGCGTGCGTGCGTGGTGCGTGCGTGAGCGTGCGTGCGTGCGTGCGTGCGTGCGTGCGTGCGTGCGTGAGTGCGTGTGTGTGTGTGTGTGTGTGTGTGTGTGTGTGTGTGTGTGTGTCACGGGCTAACTCCACGCTCGCCGGCGAATAACTGCAGCCGGGATCAGGATTCGGTTCGGTTAGACAAGCTCAAAGATTACGCGCGGTTATTTCGTTGAAAATAAAAGTGAAGTTTATTTCTTGTAAATGTACAGAAGAAAGGTTTGCGTGTAGGGTGCAACGGTATGTTGCGGCGGTGCTCGTATAATGTTGTTCGTATGCGCGCAAGATATATTTACCGGGTACAGTGTCGCACGGTCGCGATGTACAAATTACTCGCGCTGAGTATTTCTCGCGGGTTCGCACGATGGAATGCGTATATACCGCGCGTATTTGTAAACGATGCGGTCAACCGGTCATGACCGTTTGACGTAGCGTGGCTCGCGTTTTTATCACTCGTCTAGGCTTTCGGTCTAGCCCGTTTTTTACGCTGGTGATAAGCGCTCGGTACTAGGAAATTCGCGAGCGTTTCCCGATAAGGAATCAAATTTCGGGAACGCCGTGCTGACGAGAATTCTCGTCCGAGGTAGCTCTCTTCTCTATCCCGAGGTGTATGCACCGGCGTTTAGGCGGTCGGATGGTTGACCGATATCGAGATCTCTCGATCGAATCTGAGTGCACTCTGATTCGGTTTCTCTCGGTCAGAAAAGATGCTCGGATGGAAGGAGGCGGTGTCGAGAGTGCTCGATGGAGGCAGAGTGCGCTCTATCTCCATATCTTGATTGCTGGCTAATTCTGTGGAGCGGTCTAGGTTTTCCTTGGATCGTTTCACTTTCGTGAGCGGATTGGGAACAGTGATGCCAGGCGGGTCAGGTTTTTCGCGCATGCGCGACAATAATGGCGGCTAACCAGCGCTGTATCACTAGTATCTGGTATCAGGTATCACAAACAATCTTTTATAAGTAATTTTATGTACTTATATTGTGTGTATATTTTATGTATTTTATATTATGCGTAAACACATACGCATATATATGCAGATAAAAATGTGTGCCGTTGATTGCTCGGAATAATTTTCGAAGAGAACATTTTTTCGGGCGACCAGCGACACACCTTTTTATCTGTATTAGATACTTCATTGGGGCCGCGTTCGCTACGCATGCACCTGACCCGCCTGGCATCACTGATTGGGAAAGGTGCTTAATTTGCCGAATATGGCCTTTTTATACCGGCTAATTACCCGCGTCGGCGCGCGGCGGGTTTACCCCTTCCGAACGGGTTTCGG
Source organism: Camponotus fellah (assembly GCA_030586385.1). NCBI lineage: Eukaryota > Metazoa > Arthropoda > Insecta > Hymenoptera > Formicidae > Camponotus > Camponotus fellah. Next base: position 211,200 of record JAPIVC010000274.1, on the reverse strand, counting down.
GAAAAAAAACGGTACGGTCGGGCCCGCTCGGAGGGGTTCGGGAGGTGCGCCGAACGCGGTCGGCGGATCGGGCCGCTTCGGCGACGCTCGGTTAATTTCGGCTGAACGGACCCCGATGGGGTATCGATAATGCAAAAATTTGAACGATTCTGCTCCTATGAGCAGATGCCCCATCTTGTTGGAACCACATACGTTGTCGTGTTTGCAGATCAACATTGGCTAACAAATCTGGTAATTTATGTCTTAGAAAATGGAGATATCTAGCTGAGTTGACATTTTCTTCGAAAAAATAAGGCCCAATTAAATAACCATTCACAATACCGCACCACATTATGAGACTTCAACACTGTTGGTGATCAACCTCACGGAATCAATGTGGATTTTCTAGAGACTAATAGTGACAGTTATGTCGGTTTAGTTGGCCTGTATTATGAAAAGTAGCTTTATTAAAAAACATAACGTATCTGAAAAATTTTGGACCTTTACGTAACATCGCTTGAGCCCAATTATAAAATGCTAACTTTCGTTAGAAATCATGAGGAAATAAACCTTGGGTTAAGGTTTTGTGACAAGAGTGGAAATTATGCAGTTTCAAAATTCTTTGTGCCATTGATCTTGGGATGCCATTGTACTTCTATTTGTAGTGAAATATGTGAATCTAAATTGACCATAGCTAACACTACAAAAACTCATGGATCGTTCCACTCGATTATCATAATACGACGACGTTGTCGTATTTTACGAGTCTCTCACGTCTTTTAATTTTGGCAATCACATTATGAGCAGGATGTTGACGTCTACCAGAGAAACGTCTACGATATAATCGTTCTACTGTACGATAATTATTACGACACTCTCCAAGAATTAATAAAATGTCAACAATCTCATTTCTTGTATAATTCGGCATGTTTACAAAGTACGCAGAAATTCAGAAAGATAAATTCACTCACATTACGTACATACTGTGACAGATAGAAGAGATTTTCAACACATACAATAAACTATCAATAATATGATCAGTTGATCGAGAAAAAGAACTGAGAAATTTTTAATGATAAATTTCAAATAATTTTCAAAATTTCCAGAAATTATTAAAATTTAAGAGGTCGGCCATGATGGCGTAGTTGAGTGACAGGTGTGTAGAAAGGCAGCAGGTTTAAAAGAGTTTGAGAGGCGGTAAAAGATCGAGGAAAGGGTGGAAGATGGAGGAGAAGGAGGATAAAGACAGGAGGAAAAATAAGACATGGAGGCAACGCATGAGAGAATCGAGATAGAAAGCATTTCGGTGATATGTGAAGGGAATAAAGTGCTGAGTAAGAGAGTGATAGGAGGAGGGGAGAGAGAAGGGTAGAGAGAGGCCGGATGAAAACGGAGAGAGAGAGAGAGAGACGAAGATGGAGAATAGAGAATTGCTGAGGTGAGAGAGCAGAGATGGCGCGAGAGACAAGAGGAGAGGATAGATTACCAGGATAGAGCTTAGAGGGAAGGGATGCAAAGAGAGAAGTACATAACCTAGGGGAGTGGATAGATGGAGCAGGTGACTGGAGGAGACAGAAGGATCGAGGAATCGATAATGGATCGAAACTCGAAGCGGTGAGAACACGTGTGCAGTTAGAGGAGAAGAGGAATAGAAAGATGGACAGGAAAAAAGGAAGTGGAGGGTTATTAGTGGAAGTAAGAGAGATGAGGAAGAGATTCTGAAGGTGATGAAGAGAAGGTGGCTGAGGGATTGGAGGGGAGGGAAGAGGCGGAGTGAGAGAAGAAGAGGAAGGAGGTTAGGAGAGAGGAAAAGAGAACAGCAGAACAGGATGGAAATAAGGAGGAAAGTGGGAGAGAAGCATAGATTAAAGGATAGAAGGAGGATAGTGGAGGAGAGGATAGAGGAGAAAAGGAAGAAAGAAAGGGGGGAAGAGAAGAACCGGAAAAAGAGAAGAGGAGAGAACAAGGAAAGAAGAGGAGAAAGGGAGACAGGGAAAAAGAAAGAGAGGTGGAAGAGGCGGAGTGGGCGACCTCAGAGAAGTTGGAGAGTGAAGGAGAAAGATGAGGAAGAAGAGAGAGGGAAGCGAGAGGAAGTGGAAAGGAGAAGCAAGAGAAAAGAAAGGAGCAGAGTAATAAGAAGGTGAGTTCGGTAGACGAGGAAAGTGAAGAGGATGGTGGAGCAGGAAGAAGAGGAAGGAGGGAATAGAAGGGAGAACAAGGAAAGAGAGGAGGAGAAGAATGAGGAAACAAGAGAAGAGGACAGAAGAACAGGAGAGGAGGATGCTTGGAAGACATTTGAGGAGAAGAGGGATAAAGTGGTATAAAGAAGGATTAGAAGGAAAGAATCGGAGAGGAAGAAAAGGGAGAGGGGGGAGATGGCGAGGAGGTTAGAAAGAAGGAAGAATTTAGTATGGAGAGGAATAGAGGGGAATAGTGCAGGAGAGAGGAGAAGGATAGTACAGGGTATTATGGAGGAGGAGTTAGGTAGGAAGATTAAGATCAGAGAAGTGGTGGAAAGGAAAGGGGTGACAGGTATTGTATTAATAGTAAAGATGGAAAGGATGAAGAACAGAGCGGAGGTGCTAGAGAAGGAGTGGGAGATAAGAAAAAATTGGAATATAGGGGTGGACGAGGATCTTATGATGGAGGAAAGGAAAATAAGGTGGAAGTTAATAGAGAGAGCGAGGTTAGAGAGGGCGAAGGGGAACGTAGTGGTAACAACGAATAGAAAAGTGTGGATTAACGGAAAAGCGTGGAGGTGAGATGGGGAGAGGGATAGATGGGTGATGATAAAGAAAGAGTCGGAGGAAGAGAGTGAGGGGTAGATGAGAGAGGAAAGAAGGGGCAGAGGATAGGGAATAGGGGAAGAAGAGGAAAGCATTGAGAGGTAGAAAGGAGCTGGAGAATGCATGGGAAGAGAGTATAAAGATAAAGACGGAAGGGGAGAAAGGTAGAAGGGAGGGAAGAGTTTTTGAGTCGGAGAGAAGGGACAGAGGAAAGGATGCAGGAGCTGAGGAGAGAGAAGGAGGAGTTTGTTTCTCTGTTGCAGTGACACGGACATGTGAAGTCACGGAATGGACCTGAGAGAGAGAGATGCAGGAAGGAAAAAGACGAGAAGGAGAAGGAAAAGGAAAAAAGATACAAGAAGAACGAAAAGGAAGCGGGAAGAGGGAAATTAGACGGAGAGAAAGAAGGACAAGAGAGGAAGAGAATTGGAAATGGAGAGGAGGACAAAAGGTGGGGGAAGGGAAAGGAGGGCATGGAGAAATGGGTGAGAGGGGAGAGGGGAAGGTTCGAAGGGCGGGAGGGAAAAAAGAATGTAAAGGTCGCAAAATGACCAGGTCGGAGGGAGAGAATGATAAGGAACGTTGTAAAGGATTCGGGACCGCTCCCTACAAAAGCGTGTAATCCCTAGGGAAACAATAAACCAATGAATGAATTAAAATTTAAGAAAACTTTTGAGGATTCTGGGATTCTGAGTTAGTAACTTTTTGAACCGGATTCTGAATTACCTTTGTCTTATTTTTCTCACACTTTGAAAATGAGGGTCAAAGCACAATTCAAGGTGGTGGCCTCCTATGACCTCGACAATTTTTATAGAGATTATTCTTTCGATATATTGCTATCATGACAAACTACCAGCCTAGGAAGTACGGGAGAGACATTTTACCTTTAGATGATCCCTAGGGTCAATTTGACCTCTTATAACTGTAAAATTTTCCGCTCTTTCAGAATCCGGGGTCAAAAATAGGAGTTCCCATTTAAAAAACGGAAATTGACCTTCAAATGACCTTGAAAGTGATCATTAATGTCGAATCCAAGGTCACTATTAGATAGCTCCCTTTGTTTCCTAAAACTTTTATTCGAGTCGTTTTCCTTCCAACGTTGATCCTGAAAAATTATGAGAGTGGAACTTTTAAAATGGGACATCCTGTATATATATATATATATATACATATAAGTATACATACATATATACATATATACGGGATAGGCTATTTCAATCTATGCACTGAAATATTTCAAAATCCATAAATTTAAGACAAAAATATTTCAAACAAAAGTTGTATGGCTTGGAGGGGGACATAAGATGATGTCATTAGTTTGACCTTGAAGAGCTACCTGAAGATCATGTGAAGGTCATCTCCAACTTCTTAAATAGAACACCCTACTTTTACATATTTTTGTAGCTTGTCTCAAGAGCTTTCCAAAACACTGTAATAAAGTATTTTTTCATTGAGTACTTTTCGAGTTAAAATAATTTTTGAATTTTACATAAGGAGAGGAATCAATTGGTGTAAAGAAAACATAGTTGTTTTTAAGAAAAAATATGTAATTGTTAATTGCAAATTACATATATTTTCTTAGAAACAACTATGTGTTTTCTTTACACTAATTGATTCCTCTCATTATTTTATACATAAAAATATTAAGGTAAGATAATCGAAAAATGAATATTTTACAAGATATTTTATGGTTTATGTAAAATTAGCAAATGATGTCAAGTTTCATAACTCGAAAAGTACTTCATGGAAAAATAATTTATTATAGTGTTCTGCTCTCGACACAGTATATACAGTAGCGCAACTCCTTGTCGGCACCTTTGATATCAGTGTTGGGCAAAATGGAGTGCGCATGCGCGAAATAAGTAAGTTCACCAGTAAGTTCGCCATCTAACTTCTATCTCGCTTACTCTTTCATACTCATTCTATCTTCTCTCTCTAACTCTAACTTATGATACATACATACAATATTAACTTAAAATGTATTTTAATGAAAAATATATAAAAATAAATTGTTAATAATATATTTAAAAAAGAAAAAATATAAAATAAGAAAGTAAATAATTGTTATACAAAATATATTACATATAATAAAAAATAAAATATATAAAAAAGAAAATAAAGAAAATAAATATAAAAAATGTTAAAAATTATATATGCTCAAGAAAACAGATAGAAATTATAATTATTAAAATATATAATATTATATAATATAATTATATTAAATAATTAATATATTAAATACAATTACAAATAACATCATACTATGTTATATATATAATATACAAAAGCATATATCAGTAAAAATATGTCATTGTTTAAAGATAAACAAAATTTATATATTTATAATATTTATATATTTTTAAAACTATCGATAGCGATAACATGCAATGTCATTTACCGCCAAATATAAGGATAGGTAGGCATTTAACTGGATATTTAAATGTGCGAGAGAGAGCAAAAATGAAAAAAGTAAGCAAGATAGAAGTTCAGATGGCGTTACTAGTGAATTTACTTATTTCGCGCATGCGCACTCCGTTTTGGCCAACACAAAATCGGGAGAGTTGCGCTACAGTATATACTGCTCTCGAGATAAGCTATAAGAATATGCAATGAAAAATAGAGAGTTCCTTTTAAAAAATTGAAGCTGACCTTCACATAACCTTAACAACGCTATTCGAAGTCATAATAATGTTATTGTGTAATGCGTCACATAAATCGTATAATTTTTGTATGAAACATTTTTTTTAAATACGTATTTTTCGAAATATTAAGGAATATCTAGACATTTTCCTAACCCTGTACATACGTACATACACACATATATATATATATATTGTGACCGTTAATTTTATTTTTGGGCATGAAATTAATTAGGACCGATGTCGTTGGCCCACGGCACACCTTCGGCGCGATTTTTACTAAAAATGTATCTCGGAAATGTTTGGGCGCCAGGTGCGATAATTCGCACCACTCTAAAACCAGACTCAGTACTGACCATACGCAATAAAAATCTACGAACACTCAAAAAGTAATCGCGACGGACGCTCGGCTAGCCCCGTCTCGGAATTGGTAGAGGGGCGGTCCGTTTTAATAATGAACAAGGAAGGATCGAGAATACAAGGTGGCTGCAATATAAAACAAGAGATTAGTGTAACAAAGATAAATATATTTAACAAAGATCACATAACCGACAATGGTCGATGTAAGACAGATTCACGTTTTATTTCAGATAATATAATCGATTTGAGTAATATTTACCGGCGGCGACGGCCGGGCTTCGAGCGTAATTACCGCGATATCACGTGCTACTCGATGGAAAAAGAAAGCAACATAAAAAGTCTCGGAATTTCGCGCTACGCGAGACGTAATAGAGCCTCGGCAGTCACAAATCCATATTAAATTATTAATGATTTATGCCGCGATGATAGTTCGATTACTGACGTTCGTCGGTTATAAATTAAAGATGTTAATAATGACGGTAGAAAAGTGGTCAAATACAAAATCGAGAGAATCGACTCTAATAAGCGTGAATTAGACAAAGATAGATTTTGAGCGGTAATACAGGCACAATTGACTGAGTGATCATACAATATAAAAGATCGGACTCAAACGCGAACAATAATCGGTAATATAAATCTCAAAAACACGAACGATAAACTATAACAAAATATCGGGAGGTTCACGCCGCGGGGATACGCGAGTCGATGCCGCAACGCAACCATCGGCTATCGAATATCGCAATCGCCTTTGTGTGTGAGTTCGCAAATCGAAAAATTACTAAACACAGAATTTCGAAATATCACATTGATCATTACAAAATACAAAAATGACTGTCGGCGCTTAACCGGGAGAGAGGGCATTTAATATTATTGTAGCTCGAACAAAGAGTGTCGGCCGGCCGTCGCGCTCTACTGCGCAATTATCAATAACGCGAATAAAAGACTCTAAGACGGCAACAATTCGGCACGGGCTCTGTTCGGGCTAACTCTACCTGATACTCTACTGAATGGCCTGAGGAAGTCGACGTTCGTCTCACCGATGACTCCCGTAGATCCTCGACGCTCTCGGCATCCGCACTAGTGATCGATATTTTTGGGCCGTCGTACTCTCACGCAGGTCCGCCGAACAGTGACGAGCGGGAGGCCCGTCGGAATCGCGCCGGCAATTAATTTGTAAATAGGCCACTTGGGGCGCTTCCGCAACCCTCAGGGTCGTCGCGGGCCTCAATTGTTCCTGCGGCCTTCACGGCCGTATTTGCGCTTGTCGCACCCCGTTTCCTCTCGGAATTTTCCTAATTCTTTTGCTGTAGCTCAGTGGGAGGTTTCCTTCCGGTAGCTGCTCGCCGATATCTTTCTCTGATCTCTTGGTAGCGCTGAATTCGGCCGAGCTGGCTCCGTTTTCGGGATCCCCGCTATTATTCCTTGTACCTGTTGGTTATACGGAGATTTACAGGGGCGACAGCGACAGTTTGAAATAGATGTTGCAAATTTTATAGAGTGGGTAAGAATACTTAGCTGGGCGTTCTCTTCCTAATCGGCGCCTCCGCTCGTCTCGAACTTCCTTTAACTGGGTCTTCCACGCCGGGTCGAGTCATCGGATGAGATCCCGTCAATGTCCATCCTCACAATCGCTAAACCTTACACTAATAAATCTCGCAAATATAATTTTACGCTCGGGAGGCGAGTCTATCCTCGCCTCCAATATTCGCTCTCTCTCCCTAAATCAAGGGAGAACGAGGGCCCAAAAGTGTTTCCGGTCGGATCTCGCGATCCTTGTGACGGACCGCCAAGCGTCACGTCACAATATATATATATAAGGTGTTAGGCGTACATGTATCCAAAAAAAAACTATAAGTAGATCTCGTTAAACTGAATTAAAAAGTCTTTTATCATTTTACAAAAATTACGTAAAATTTCGAGATATTAATGAAAAAGATCGATCCAGTGCACGTGGATGGAAGCGCGCGAAGGCGGTCTGACTGTAACATAATGGCGTGTTCGCCACCATTTCGCCAGGTGATTGGGTAAATATGCGTATATGCTAAATATACATAAAGCAAACGTATAATATATTATATATTTCATATCATATAATTATAATTCATGTTATGTTTATAATTATATATTTCCAACGATATGTATATTTCTGATATAATTATGTGGCATAATTATAATGATATAATTAGATAATATATTTCTAATGGTATAATAATAATAATCATTATCAGAATAATATGAAATATTTGTCATTGTTAGATTTACTATTAATTATTTTCTAATATTTAATATATACATATTATTTTCAGGGTTTAGACAGTAGCGGAAGACCAGCTTTTGTGCTATATTTTCGAGTTCGTTTTTATATTGATACACCATTACTCTTAAGGTAAGATATGAACATTTTATGTAAAAAATACATCTCTTTGATAAATTATTGAAATATAATAGAAATTGAATCTTCACATCTTGACTAATCAATAAATGCAGGTATATTCAAAGGAAGAATAGAAAAGATATAATTTTAATTTGATTGTAAAAATCGGAGTAATAAATATTTTAAATGTCCAAATTCTTAATCATGAAATAGATTTCTTTTCTCTAAATATAGCGACATTATGCATTATAAGATTCCGTCAAGGAAACACAAAAAAATGCAAGAAAGGAAAATAGAGCTAAATTTTTACATTAAAGCAGTGGACTTACTGGAGGTTCACCAACGTAACGTTGAAGTGTCGCGCGCTGTTATCATAATTTGAAGAGCGCTCCACCTGCCGTTTCCTCGCGCATTTAGTCAAGTTACAGTGAACGTTCTTTCTCGTTGCGTGCTTTCACTCACGTGTATTGGCCAATCTTTTTTAATTAATATCTCGAAATTTTATGTGATTACTTACAAAATAGTACAGAACTTTTTAGTTCAGTTTAGCAAATTTACTTATGGTTTTCTTTTGGCATGTGATAGCTAGAACACTTGTATATAAAACACTTAATTGAGGAGAAGATTTTTTCCCTTTGTACATTTACTCTCTGAAAAAAATTAACCTAAATATAATTTTAATATAAAAAATGATGATTAAAAATTTTTTTAGAATAGGAATGTAAGAGGAGGTATTCTATCTCTTCTCTACATGTTTAATTAAATATCTATTTTTTTATTTTTAATAAAATATACTTAATAAAGTATTAGGAAAATAAGAAAAATATTAAAAGCAAAATGCGCGTATGTAATCAATAATTTATCTTTCAATAAATATCGAAATGAGACACAAAGATATAAATCTAAAATTATAATATAAAGACAAAAATATTAAAGTCAAATAGCAGATATAAATGCGTGTGAATATGTACTAAATATATAGATAACATTACATTACACCAATATGAAACCAAACATTTCAATTCCCACTTTGGGATTCTCTTCAGTGAGCAATATATAAATAATATATGAATATAAATAATAAATAAGTCGTTACAAACTTTAATAAAAATGTAAACAGAAGTTGGTCGTGAATCTAAATTAAAGATCAAATGCTTAGAAAATGTCATATGAAAATTCTTCGTGTTGACAAAAAACTTGAAATCGTAAGAACGGTCAACAGAGATGTACAAATAAAATTTTTTTTAGACGCTTAACGATTGCTAAAATAATAAAATTAAAATTCATGATTAAACATAATATACTTAAGCGTAATAAGATAAATATGGATTCCTAGCCAATTGATAGTTGACAAGATGGTGACAATTTCATGTAATTATATTCTTAGACTAGAATTGTCTAGTGTTCATCATACATAATGTCAGAGAATTTTGTACAAAATCATTGTTAAGTGAGAAACAATAGTTGGTTAGATTAAGAGCGGTTTTTTTTAAGAGCGGTTTTATTTGCGGAAAATTCTGCGAATGCTAAGTGCCAAGTGTCAAGTGCCCAGTGCCCACGTGCGGTGCCCGTTTTATAGCGAGCAGATTTTAGAGCTCTTGGCGAAGTGAGCCAATAAATTTTGTAATTTAGCTGTGACCTCAGGGCGCTGCGTACAATTGACCACTGATGAGTCTAACGCTGAAAGTTCTTTAATTGTCATGCACGCAATCTTTTTCGATCAGCTGATTGCCAATCGTATAGGCGCGCATGCCGTACGCTACGCTATTTTGTCGACGGTTGACAATGTTATTATAAACGTTTATAAACATTTCTTAGGCAATGAAAAAAATGAGAGATAACGGGAACGGTCGAGTTTTTCTGATGGATTGAAAGCTTCGGAGATTCTTGATGCCTGTTAAATTTAAATTCTCGAATTAGCGAATATTATTTGGAAATTTATGAGAATTTTAATCCAGGATGATTTTTATATTTTTCGAACAAACTCTGTTCTGAACAGACACAAAAATGATGTCAAATGAATGCCCTTAAATGGATTTTTTACCGATTTTTGAACAACATTTAAATAAGGAGGGCGGAACCCATTGTCCACGTATACATTTTTCCACGCGAAGCGAGGTTCTACATAGGTTTGCAACTTTCCATGCGAAGCAAGATGCAACCCGAACCTGTGTCTAGAATTTTAATAGTAGGGCTCTCCGCAGGGAGGCGCAGAACCCAATGTATCCATGCATAGATTTTTTTACGCTAAGCGAAATTCCACATGAGTTTACAATTTTCCACGCGAAGCAAGGTGCAACTTGAATCTATGTGTCTAGTTTTTTGATAGTGGTGCCCCCCGTAGGGGGACAGAAGCCATTGCATCCACGCATATACTTTTCCATACGAAGCGAGATATATGTTATCAAGATCATTACTTTAAGTAATATTGTGAAGATTTTAGTCGGCGGTCGTTGGTTATTAAAAAGATATAAACAAAAGAAGTTTCATAAGTTCATTAACAGATTTATCGAAAGAAAAGTCAATTGTTGCATAATTTCAGATAGATTTGTAACTTTCTACAAAGTGAAGTGTATCCCGCATTACAAACACGGGTTGAGTTAGGTTAAATCTTCTGAAAGCCCTCTGCAAGGGGAGCGAAACACACTGTCCACGCATGTACTTCCCAAGATGAAGTAAAGTTCACTTAATCAAGATTAAGTGAACTTTGGTTTATCTCTCCATTAAATTTTGCTTCATTTTAGGAAGTACATAGGTACAATATATTCCGCCTTAATAACGTCTTAATGACGTCAATTGATAACATATTTGAGAATGATTGAAATCGGGAGGTGATCCGTATAAATCAATAATTACCAAATATTTTTAGCATTAAATATTTGTATCGGTAAAAATCCGATTAGACTTTCATTTGACATTATTTACAGTGTTTCTACAAAAATTCGTGACAATCAAGCGTGGGTCGTTTTCGGAAGTTTATCTAAAAATAGGAGAAATAATTTTATTAATTCATTAATTTTAGTCTTTTTTGTCTGTGTGTAATTCTTTAGTTTTTCTGTTCTGTCGGTAAATCGAAAAATTATAATATATATATTTGTTCTTGTCTAGAATGTACTTAAAAACGGTCTCGTATAAAATTCCTATTAGTATTATGCTTGAATGATATATCAGACAATTCTGCTTTAAGGACATAATTGTATGAGATTCTCGCCATCTTACCAATTGTTATTAGTTCTATTAAAGAATCCGCAATTATTTTATTGTGTTTAAAGATTAATAATCAATAATTTTAATTTTATTATTTTAACAATCCTTGATAATCTTCAAAAAAAATTTTATTTGTACATCTGTTGACTCTTACGATTTCAAATTCTCCTGTCAACACGGATAATTTTCTTATGATCTTTCATATGATTTTTTCTAAATATTTGATTTTTAATTTAGATTCGCAACCGACTTCTATTTTTTCTATATTTTTTGTAATTTTTATTAAGATTTGCAACGATTTATTTATTTAATAATTAGAGATTTGGTTCAAGTAATCAAAAAATTAAAAAGAAAATGAGCAACCAAAGAAGAACCAACGCGTGGTAGTTGGAGCGAAGAGAAGTAACAATATTCTTTCCTTTTTCAATATTAGTTTATTAAAAAACTCATATTACAACATATTACAACAACAAAAAGCAAATGATCGAAGCGCGACGAAAAAAGAGTCCATTTTTACTCAAAATCATAAAATGATAAAAGATTTTTCAACTCAATTTAATCCATATACACAATATAATGAGACACTGTTCTAACTTTACAAAATGATGTTAGTTTAAATTATTAATTAAATTATTAATGTATGATATTGTATTGCATGCGCAATATTTATATTAGTCTTATCATCTACCAAAAAAAGAAATTACACAGGCGAGCGCAATAGTCTATAACGGAAAAGTTAGATACACATATAGAACGGTTGGAAATTTTAAATATACAAGAACAATAATCGAAAACGGAAGCAGTCAAAAAGCGGAAACGCATGTATAAAAAATTAATTAAATATTATAAAAGTGTACGACTATAAAATGCTGGAAAGAAAGCGCAGCTCACCTCACTATCGAAAATCGTCACCTATCAACACAACACGAGAAATCGAAGAGAAAATATGATTCATCAATCCCTCATTGAAACCATCCAAAAAATAAAAATAAAAGTTGTTCAGCGTAATAAGACTCGTAGTGATAAAAATTATAGTCCCGATGATATGAAATAGGTTAAGTGATAAGAAATAGAAGTCTTTCTAAAATCCAATCTCTCAAACCGCATCGAAGAAAATGATTTAAATTAATAATGAGGTGAAAGCCTATAAGAAGAAAACACAAAAAGAGCAAGCACAATCAAGACAATGCTTTATGTCTAGTATACATTCACAAAAAAGAAACACAAATCATCTTACAATTTAAAATTTAAAAAGTAATCGTTAGAAATAATTATAAAAAAAGAAAAAATTGAAAGATGGAAAAGCAAGTACAAATCACGATAAAAATACGTACAAGCATAATATAAGCAAAGATCAGAGAGAAAAAACTAAATGTAAAAGGTGAAGGAGTGTGACAGCAAGAAAGGCCGAGACATGACTGGAAATGGAAAAGAAGGAAGCAAAAAAAAAGGAAGAAGAAGAAGGAGGGAAGATAATGTGAATTTAAGAAGAAGATAGCAGGAGAGCGAGAGGCTTTCAAAGAGAGAGATATTTATTGATGATAGGAAGATAAGAATCATCGAGTAATGCCGTATCGTTCTGAATGTTCAAGCCGTTCTTTTGTTAGCAAATATGCAACATCTCAGACATAAGTGTTTTTTATAAGAAAGTTCTTGATCCAATATTGTTGTATCTTCCCAGTTGAAATTATGACCCAAAAGTTCTTACATTAGTCTTTACATTGACACTACTGTCGTAACCCGACAGTACCCGAAAATAATAATTTAATTAAAGTTAAATAAGCAAACCTTGAAATAAGCTGAAGTAAGCAAGAACAGCAAAAGACAATAAATTAAGAATTACATAACAGATATTAAAATATAGAAATAAGACGTGACGAAAAGAAAGCAAGTCACGACCAAAGCTGATTAAGCATAATGAAATCCAAGACGGAGCACGAACCGCGCTCCGACTCAGGGACACCTCATCCTTCTTCCGCCAAATTAAACGATATATAAACCGATCGCGAGATCACCACGGTGGACTATCGTTTGGTAACATTGTCGGACTATCGTTTGGTAACATTGTCGGACTATCGTTTGGTAACATTGTCGGACTATCGTTTGGTAACATTGTCGAACTATCGTTTGGTAAAATTGTCGAACTATCGTTTGAGTGAACTTGTCGAATTATCGGACCACCGAGTCACGATTAACATATCAAGATATTATAAAATACCGCTAACGTGTATAAGATAATTGAAAGTAGCAATAGGAACAGTGTACGAAGAACGACCGAAATATATATATTCCTTTACTAACTAGTACAGAGTGTCTTATTTATTGCGTGGATTCCAATCCTTTGGGTGTATAATCCGGAAAAGCCCATCCTCTACGGTTCGGGCACAACACTACTGTTAAAAGATTTTACAATTTGTTAATATTCGATTGATGTTCTTTTAATCTAGTAATTAATTACCTATCTGTCTGCCAGACATATAATGTTCCAAAACATAATGGCGATGCGCAGCACTTCAGTGTTACGTTTTCGGTAAGTGTTCCGTTCACTTCGTCGCGCGCCTAGTATCAAGTTATAGTGGATCAACTTTTTTCGCCGCGCGTTTCCACTGTGTGGCCGATCTTTTTTAATTGTTATCTTGAAATTTTACGCAGTTTTCTACGAAATGGTATAAGACTTTTTAGTCCAATTTAGCGAAATCTACTTATGATTTCTTCTTGGTAGATGATAGGACAGACATGTATATATACATATATTTCATATTTATTATGCATATTTTCTTCATAAATGTACTTTTTATTGGTAGTAAAATTGTAATCTGCAACGTATTATATTGCATGATATTACATTGCATGGTATACAGGGTGATTCTGAATAAACGTTTGTCTTTAAAATATCAAATTCTTGAATTTGAGAATGAATTCTAAGACAATTTTTCCTCTTGCAAAATTTTGCCCGGAGCTTAATTTTTAAACTATAAAGGAAAATAGTTCACTACTTATGAAACGAGTACAAGAGCTAGACAGAGACGGCGCGATATAGGCGATTACGTGGAGCGTTCGCCGCGATCAGCTGATTGCTACACGCGATGACTGTAACAAAGTGTGTGTGAGAATGTATATGCACACACTCACACATACAAACATATTTTCCTTATCTTCTTAGTCATTTTTCCCTTATCTTCTTTTACATTTTCTTTTACCTTTTCTTTTACCTTTTCCTTTTTCTGTTTTGAATCGAAATGACGATTAAGACTTTATAGCTTGTGATCAATTAAAAAATGAAGATATTAGAGATAATAGACTTTCTTTTAGGGAAAATATGTCGATGAAGAAGGCCTCAATTACCTTGACCTTTTTTTACTCTCGACAACTGCCAACCTACGGTTGGCAAAAAGACGAAAAGAGTATGCGTTTCACCGAGCTCGGATCGGTCCTTACCAATTTACTCGATAACAATAATATAGTGTCATCTTTTGCACATCAGTTTTTTATTAACCAAAGGTGGTTTAGAACATATAATTATCATTCTTTATTCTATTAATAAAAATCGTAAAAACAATATTATTTCGTCTATACGTTCTCTCATTGGCTGCGAGCGGAACTAAGAAGCAAAAATTCACCAATGAGATTCGTTCTAAGCAAGCGTATCATCCGTATGTTGGTAATGGACATCTCGAAGTAGTGCCGCGGATTGACATAACCTTATGTCAATCCGCGGCACTACTTCGAGATATATGTCAAAAAAATATTATTGTTGTATATTGAATATATATGTAATCAAAGTATTATTGTTGTGCAAGTTTTATGAACATGGACATATTGAAGAAAATATTCCTAACCACGTAAGCTTTTCTGTCTTTCTATTGTTAATAATAATTATTTGCAGCAAAGTCATAATAAATAATGTAATATAACATAATATGAGAGAGTATAATCTTCTGCATAGCCATATAATTATATTTTTACAATCATTTTTGGCTACGCAACAAATATATAAACTTCTATGATTGCAGAAATACTATATAATCATAATTATATGGTTACGCAGAAGATTCTCTCTCAAATTATGTCATATTATTGTTGTATTATTTATTATTATGACGCTACAAATATATAAACTTTTACATAAATAATATAACATAATGCAAGAATAAATAATCTTCTGTGTAACTATAATTATGATTATATGATATTTCTACAATGATTCTTGGCTACGCAACAAATATATAAACTTCTATGATTGCAGAAATACTATATAATTATAATTATGTGACTACGCAAAAGATTCTTTCTCATGTTATGTTATTGTTGTATTATTTATTATTATGAGTATGCTGAAAATAAACATAATTATTATAAATAAATAATGCAACAATAATATAACATAATATGAGAAAAAATCTTCCACATAATTATTATTATTTATTCTTGCATTATGATATATTATTTATGTAAAATTTTATATATTTGTAGCATAGTCATAATAATAAATAGTACAACAATAATATAACATAATATGAGAGAGAATCTTCTGCGTAGCTACATAATTATGATTATATAGTATTTCTGCAACCACAGAAGTTTATATATTTGCTGCATAGCCAAAAATGATTGTAAAAATATAATTATATGGCATAATCATAATTATATGGTTACGCAGAAGATTATACTCTCTCATATTATGTTATATTACATTATTTAAAAAATAATTATTATTAATAAGTAATACAACAATAATATAAAAGAGTTTATCAAATCACAAAGGTATAATATAAATGTTAATAAAAAAGATATAATTTAAAATAAAAAAAAGTTAATAATATAAAATAATAAAATAAAAAGTAAATGAGAAAATAAAAATGTTTAAAAGAAACGTTAATTAAATAATAATAATAAATAAATATAATAATAAAAAAAATGTTTAAAAAAAAACTTCCAACTACTGCCAACAAAAAGTATATTTTAATAATTATAAAAAAATCATATATAAAAATAGGAACAAAAAAAATTAATGATAAAAGTATAATATAAAATTTTAAAAAAGTTAATAATATAAAATAATAAAATAAAAAATAAATAAAAAAATAAGAAAAATGTTTTTAAAAAATGTTTAAAAAAATATTTCCAACTGTTGGCAACAAAAGTACAGTTTTAATAATTATAAAAAAAAATCATATGTAATAAATAAATAAATGAAAATAATAAATAATAAAAAATTAAGCTTTTGTAAATCATATTACGCTAAATATGTGGAAAGAGTAAATTCATATAAGAATAAATTGAAATAAGAATAATTACTTCTCATATATATGCATAATTTTTTAAGTGTAGTATTTAATAATAGTTTGAAGTTAATTGTATTAATATTTACAAATAGATATTATTTCAAACTTTTTGAAGCTTATATTTTTCTACTTATTATTTTTTATTAATGTGTTTAAAGAAGAAAATGCATTACGCACACCCCCGATGCATTCGGCGCATCGGGTGTAGTGTCGTACTCCTCAGCCCTTGAGAGAAGGCTAGTCTTTCTCTTTCAGGAGTGCAATGCCGGATATATCGATTCTTGTCCCGCAGTCGTCCTTGCTGCCTCCGCCACTCTATTGATCCCGGATTCCTGCTCGCGCATAACCTCAGGTCAAGCCTGGCCCGGGCCATTGTCCCCCATCTCATCGGGAAGAGAGCCAATGGGCCGTCCATTGGCTCTCTCTCCGATCTACTCTCCAAGGGTAGCGAAAGGGACGATTCGAATTAATTGTAAATACTAATCGCCCCTTCCGGTCCCTCCTTCTTTTTCACAGTAGGAAGGGGCGAGATTTTGAGGGGCAGAGCTCCGTGGCTCCTCCTCAACCATCACTCCACGCTAGACAGAGGGACACCGCTCAGAGTCAGTTCTCTTCAATGAGACCCTACCCGAACGGCTCCCTCCGTCGTCGTTGGAGCCCTTTTCCGGAAGAGAGGAGGAAGGCCCTCGCCCGCTTTCGGGCAGGGTTCTCTCTTTTCCTCCCGGGTCCTGCTGTGGAGGTTTTGGGGGGTTTCGCCCTACGCGAACCTCTTACTTTTTCCGCCAAGAATTTTACAATTTTAATTACAATTTTAATGCTTTCTATTTCCAAAAATATTGATTTCCGAAAAAAATTTTAAGCAGAAAATAAAGCTGTTGAAAAATTCTACAAAAAAGTTATATGCATTTTTTTCATAAACTACTATTTTAGCTGTTATATGAAAAAATAATAATTTTAAATACATCTAATAACACAATTATAAACAATTTAAATTTATTCAGAATTTAATACAATTAAAAAATATTACAAATGTATGTATACACACATACACACGCGCGCAAGGGATGCAAAAGGGAACTTTCAACTCCCCCTCCCGCAACCACTCCGCCGGTAGGCAAGGTGGACCTCGTTTTATAACTTACAGTATATCTCCATTGTGATTCAACTCTTCGCAATGCATCCCCTATCGGCGAGATGGCCAAAGGCCTCCCCCTTATACCTTCCGCGCGCGCGTACATATACATTTGTGATATTTTTTAATTGTATTAAATTCTATATAAATTTAAATTGTATTAAATGTATTTAAAATTATTATTTTTTCATATAACAGCTGAAATAGTAAGTTTATGAAAAAAATGCATATAACTTTTTTTGTAGAGTTTTTCAGCAGCTTTATTTTCTGTTTAAAATTATTTTTCTCAAATCAATATTTCCGGAGATAAAAAGCATTAAAATTGTAAAATTCTTTTGTTAACTTTTCAATAAACAACGAACGATGGCTAAAATCTTTTGCATATTACTCAGGGCAGAGACCTTGACAACATATGTCAAAGTCAAGGTAATCGAGGCGGATTCCCTTTATTGACATATTTATCTTTTTTATTAATAGATTTTTTATTTTGGAATAATATTTTGTAGATCTACAGGATTAGAACTTATATATGTTTTTATATAAGAACGGAAGGAAAGAATCGCGTTAAAACGCATTTAAGAAAATGATTCTTATCTAATTCTTCAGATTATCTGATTCTCTTTTTCCAGATCATTAAACTTTTCTTCAAAATCGTGAGATATATCTTTTCGAAGTACGTTCTTTTTTCGAGATTATACAATCTTTTCAGATGATACGATTTAAACGGAGTATTAAATCTTTTGGATTAAAGAACAAAAATAATTAAATGGAATCGCTGAAGATGATAGTAAAGTGTTAAAAAGAGTCTAGGAGAAGAAAATAATTGCTCGGTATTATAAATGTGAGATAAATCTTGTGATGAAAAAGAAACTTTAGATGCGAATTCCGAAGAGAAAGAAGATATTTTCTACAAAATCTATAGATTCAGATTTAGAATAATCTAAAAGAAGAGAGATAAAAATTTTAAGTATAAATTCCGAGGAATGTGGAGAAAGGATATTCTTGGGAGATCTTGAAATTATGTCTCACTATTAAAAGAAATGAAGAGAATGGAAAGAGGAAAGAACAGTATTTAGGAGAACAAAATTGGAGAATATCTAGGGGTTAGAAAAATTATAAAATAATAAAAAAGTATAAAATATTTACGAAAAAAAATTTTTTTAAATTAAAAAATATTTACAATATTTACTATTAATCACAATTAACGACAAATTAATAATAATTTTACTATTTCTCATGTTATTAGTAGGACATTTATATTAATGACATAGTAGAATTATTCTGTTCCATCAATCCTTGAATCAATTACATCAATTATCGATTCCATTTTGATAAACTAACTTCGTTGATCTTAAGGTAAACAAAGTTATATTTGATAGATTTTAATGCGTTGAATACGAATTCGAAAATCGTATCACGTAAAATTTTTACGAAGAAAGTTTTTCACGTAAAGTATTTTAATTTAAAAGTACAAAAAATGAGGTATTTGAGTATTCGTTTTCAATGATCTATAAAATTTTCTACAATGTTTTTTATCAACATCCACGCGGATACTATATTAACTCTTTCGTACCTTCGGAACATATATGTCTTATCTATGAAAATAATTATAACTTTTAAACAAATAATTCGATTTTTACTTTGGCTTATTTTAAGAAAGGAAGTTCAAGCTATATGTATAAAAAATCGCAAACTTTGAAATGCAATGGTTGCAATAAAATATAGTTATCTAAACTTTGCAAAAAATAAAAAATTTTAGATAATGAAGAATAACATATATTATGTCACATATATTATGTCGAAAAATCATTCATCAGAATTGTGCTAATTAGATACTTAAAGTTTTATTTAAATCTAATTACAACTTTATTATGATAAATGATAAAAATTATAATAGTTTACGTGTAATCAAAGTATGCGCGAAGTAAGACGATGTGTGCGACGGATATTCAAAAGAGTGCGGCTTGCAAAAAAAGTGTATAACAATGCCGTCAGTCAAGCATTTGAGTGTATGTGTGTGTGTGTTTTCAGAAAAAAACAATACACAAGGTGTCCCAGCTATCATGTGTCAAAGAAAACTATAAGTATATCTCGCTAAAATAAGTAGATCTTGAACTAAAAAGTTTTAACCATTTTGTAAATAATCATATAAAATTTCGAGATATTAATTTAAAAAATCGATCAATTCGCGTGAGTAAAAGCACGTCCATTATAATCTGATATTAGGCGCGCGACGAAGTGGCGGGTAGGGCACTCTCCAAAACATGATAGCGGTGCGCGGCGCTTCAGCGTAACGTTAGTAAATAGCCCCGCCCACCGCTTAGTTACGCGCCTAGTATGAAGTTAGACTTTTCTCGTTGCGCGCTTCCACTTAAGTAAATCCGATATTTTTTAATTAATATGTCGACACACTCTGCATATTTCAAAAACTACAATTCAAACTTGTATTTTAAATACAGTGATATTTCAATTTTTCATAACCTCTTTGTCATTTTAAATTTAAATTTTGATAGTAAATTTGAAATTAGCATGTCCAAAAATCTCAAAATATGGAGACAAACTGTCTCCATATGAAACGCATTTCTTTTGGGAAAGCCAAAAATATGAAATGGTTAAAGTTGCTCTTCCCAACGCATATTGCTATAATCCATCTTTTTTTCATTGATATAGAGCAAATTGAATTTTTTTAAATTTTTCAATGCAAAAGTTCTTGTACTTTCTCTACATACCTATATGTAATTATTTTATTGTTAAGTAAACGAGTAATCAGAAAGAAGAAAGTATTATTTCTTATCTGCGATCCAACTACCGCGCTATTTATTAATTTCTATTTAATTTTTAATTTTTGTTTTTCAATTCATTACAACATTATTTCGATTGCCAGATGGAATTATAGAATAGCGTAAAATGCCCCGTTAAAAAGAAACTGTTTTCTTTAAATAAAGAACTTTTAATGAATGAGTTTAAAATAATAAGCAATCAAGCAGTCATATAGCAGTCGTCTATCCAAATATTTATTACCTTGTTTTAAAAATGTAAATATTATTTTTAATTGATTGAATTATTGTAGAAAATAACACTTCGAAAATTTCGATTTGGTTTCGAATAATAAAAATATATATTTAATTAAAATATACAGAATAAAATATACAGGATCATGAAAGTGATCATTACTTTAAAAAATTAAGGATTGGCTTAAAGTTAGAAGAAAAGTCTTGTATAGTTATGTAATATTCGCAATAATTAACGAGAAATAAATTAAAGAACATCGGCCAATCTGCGTGAATAGAAGCGCGCGGCAGCGAAGGCGGTCTCATTGTAATATAATGGCGGCGCGTGATGAAATAATGATTGGGGAGGGGAGGAGCCTTCGTCGCGCGCCTGCACACTTATCGCTCCTTTTTTAAAATAATGATCACTTTCATGACACCCTGTATATTTTTCGAAAAGTTATTTAAAGATAGAGTAATTATGTGGATTAGCGATTCCTCACTGATTTCAATGACCTTGAAATATGTTGTTGGGAGCATGATTCTGAACAACTTTTCCTTATACATGTTACCGCCGCTCGGCCTTAGTTTCCGAAATATTCATAAAAATATTTTACTATTTTACAATATTCTTATCATTATGAAATAACTTTTAATAGCGTAAATATTATGATTATGATATCACGCGACGCTACAAACTTAACCTATACCTATTCCATTCTTTTGGTAATTATTAAAAAAACAATCTTACTGATTTCGAAATTATATTCTATTAATTACTTTTTAATAAATGAGTGATGCTTCAAATTGTATTAAATTATATTAAGTTCTACACAAATTAAAAAATATCAGAAATGTGTATACACATATACACACACGGAAGGGGGTGCAAGGGGGGGCCTTCGGCCCCTCTCTTGCACCCACCCCGTCCACCTCGCTTTGCATGGAAAGTTATAAATCCATGTAAACTTTGCTTTGGTTTGCAACTTTCCACGTAAAGCGAGGTGGACGAAGTGGGTACGGGAGGGGGGCCGAAGACCCTCCTTGCACCCCGCCCCCCGTGTGTGCGTGTGTGTACACGTATATTTCTGATATTTTTTAATTTGTGTTTAGAATTGTATAGAATTTAATACAATTTAATATAATTAAAAAAATATCAGAAATGTACGTATACACACACACACGCGGAGGGAATATGACTAGAATATGATTAAATACAGAATAGGTGCATGAAATGTCTTAGCTGTTTATAAATACAGCGTCGCGTGATACCCAAATCACAATATTTACGCTATTATTACTTTGTCAAAAGCTAAATACACGGTACAGAAAAGATATTTCATAATAGTGAGAATATTGTAAAATCGTAAATATTTTTATGAATAGTTAAAATATTTTAATATCGCTAGTGGAAAGTTACAAATTTTCAGTTAAAGGTAATATGATACAACCAAAACTAGCCAAATATATTAGTCACAATTTATTATTATGACGTTTCAACTATATGGTTGTGCTCCTTTTCAAATATACACTAAAAATTAGGAATAATAACAATTAGATTTTACAAGTTTTGGATGACAATAACGTAATAAATATAGAATTAATAAGACTACGTATCTGATAAGACGTAAGAACATCACATTTTAAAAATTATATATCGAATAAATTTTTGTCACTGAGAGAGATTAATCCTGTCAGTTAGAGACTTCGTCAACAACTGAATATAAATTAAGTTAAACGATCTTTATTACTCTATCAACTCTATAAACACTGTTCAAATTGTCAGTGTCCTTTTGTAGGTTGAGTGTATTGTTAAATTTCTTAATATAAAACATTTCCGCAACCTCCTTCTTTCGCACATATTTCTCGCTATGTAATATATTAGGTTTCATATATTAGGTTCCAATTAAAATCATGTCCCGTTTCTAATTTATGTTTGCTTATTACTGAATAATGTGATTCATGTAAATTTATATTACTAGAATGTTCTTTCATTCGAGTACGCACATATCTTTTTGTTTGCCCAATATAAGACATATTACAATTCTTACAATTTAACTTATGTACAACATTTGTTTTGTTAACATTAAGCAATATATCTTTACCTCGTTTAATTAAAGTATTTAGTTTCTTTGTTATCTTGTAAACAACATTAAAGCCACAGTTTCGCAATATACGGCGCAAGTCAGGACTTACCTTTTCAACATATGGTAATATCATGAAAGAAGTCATGTTTGAAAGCATAAGGCTTTTATCAACGTTTTTATTTTTATCGATGACTTAAAACTTTAATCCTTTTTTGTATGTGTCGTCTTATAATATGTTCGGGAAAACAATTATTAAGTAAAATATTATGTACTAACTCTATGTTTTTTTGTTGAAAAATGTCGTCCGATAACAAAACTGCATGGTCAACTAAATTATAGATAGTGTTAAGTTTGTATTTTAATGGATGATTAGAATGGTAGTTTATATATCCTGACCAAGTAGGCTTTCTATACCAATTTGTAGTAAGTTTATTGTTTGTTCTAATGACAGTTGTATTTAAAAAATTAATAGATGAGTTACATTCTGATTCATACGTGAATTTTAAGCGTTGATGGTAATTATTAAAAACATTTAAAATTAAATCTAATTTAGTTTGTAACACTATGGCGAAAATATCATCAACATATCTATAATAAGTGGGGACAGCAAAATCTAAAGAATTAAAACAATGTGTTTCAAGATCATTCATAACTATGTCCGCTAACATTTTTATGAATATCTCGGAAACTAAGGCCGAGCGACAGTAACATGTATAAGGAAAAGTTGTTCAGAATCATGCTTCTAATAACATATTTCAAGGTCATTGAAATCGGTGAGGAATCACTAATCTACATAATTAATATGTACTTCTATAATTCTCTGAAACTATATAAAATATTATTTATTTTTGTTAATTCCAATAGTAGTTTATATATAACTCTTCCATTTTTATTCTTTTATTCCGGCTCTCGTGAACAATAAACATTAATTCATTAATTATATATGATACGTAATCTTCATATTTATTAAGTTTTAATTATTCGCATTGCTATTTCAGCGATGAAACGACGAGACATCATTATTATCTGCAATTACGTGACAATGTCATCAGACATGGTGGTGGAGTGGAGAGCCTCCATTTTCATCATCCTCTTCACGATCCATCTATCGTTACGCCATTGCTCGCGCTTGCTGGACTTGCCCTTCAAGCCGATCTTGGCGATTATTCTGAGGAACGACATAGGCCACATGCAGGATCTGTCGGTTATTACAAATCCACAGATTACCTTCCTTCTCATGTAAACTGAAAATTTTAATACTTTACTTCTTTACTTAAAAAAAGGAATTATAATTAATATAAAGTAAAAAAGATATGATAATTATGTATAATAAAAGCCCACCCTCGCACGAAGCGACGTCCATCCCATCTCTCGGATACGAGTTGTAACGTGCGCTCCTGTATCGTTTCAGATTTTTATTCTTTATACGGATAACTCGTCGGAAAAGATTCGGGAGAAAGATATATGCAAGTGATTGTGTTAAGATATACGTATTTATTTATGTATTTGGTGCAAAGGTTGATATAAGATGCGTATGAGTGTGTATGTTGATGTGTGTGTATTCACGGTTTTAAATTGTTGAATTTAATCGCGTTTCGGGAGAATCGAGAATTCTGATATATATATATATATATCATGTTCTCGATCCAGACAGCGTCTACGCTTTTTATAAATGTTTGGGGCGTTTTTGTGGCTAGCGCTCGTAGCTGAATCAGCTGACGATCTTTAAACGTGTGTGCTCGCCTGCGATTGTAAGCGCCTGTCGATTTGTTAGCGGGGTCTCCACCGTCTCGGTATCTGGACGCTTATTTCTAATTAATGCACGCGGTGATGGAAGCGCGTTGTTCGTTCTTTTTCTCACAAGATTTCACGGGCGTTATTATAGCGTGTACGTATAGTTGCTACGATCGGTCACTAGCCTGCTCGGAGACTAATGTGCGAAATCGTGTCCCCGTTAACGCGGATACAGAAGAAGACAGAACGTATTGATCAGAATGCGGACTCATTGAAGGCGGCTCCCTTTCCACCCCGTGCATTATGTAGTTCTGGTATGAGTCGGGATTAGTCGGTTGGTCAAGAACACTCGGCAGAATCGGAGCGGCCCTCCAATTCTATGCGACGACTATAATCGTAAGGATGCACGGTTTGTCGTCGAGAACTCTCGACGAAAGCAGTTACCCTCTCTCTTGATTTCGAATCGTGCTTCTGGTCAAGATTCTTTCACACAATACCCATGTGAGAGCGGATCAGGCAGAAGTCTCTCTTCTCGGGCCGATGGGTCCGTCTTATACCGGAGCTCTGTATCCGCGCCGGCACAGAATCGGAGTTTCCCTACCGAGTGTCGGAATCGGTACAGGGTACCCGGCGGAGGATGAAGCACCTAACGCGGATCATTCATCCGTCGCATCGTCGGACCTCATCGGCGATTTTCGGCGATTGTACAGCCGTTTATTGTTAAAATAAAATGTGGCGTGATGTGCCCCTGCCTTTGCCTGATCGATGTTCGTCAGGCAATAGCTTCCGGCTGGTTCACGCCGGGAATTCATAACGTGCCCGGGTGTATCGTTACAGAGTTATGTTACGTTATTTCTCAGAAATGGATTCCCCCCGAAGAGAAGAAGAGGCGGAATCTACTGTATCCACACATGTACTTTCAATGAGGATTAAGATTGGATGTAGAATGAACTTTGCTTTATTCTGCATGCGTGAAGGGAGACATTATTACAAATCGAATGGATAAATGTTGACAAATGTAGAGAATTTTTACTTAATTTGTCATATCTTTTATAGTTTTATATAAAGCAACAGTTCCTAGTTCTACTTATCGAGATCAATACAAATACGCATTTCAAGTGAGATTTAGTTTTTCACCTATAATTCTGTTTGAAATAAGAATTAAGAAGTGGAAGTGATATGCTTCAAATTCTTCTCATCAAAATCTTTTAATATAAGTTTGAAAAAGATTCTGTGCTCTTCATTACCTTAACTAATAATTCTCACATTTATTTATTAATAACTTTTAAATAAAGAACGACCACCGGCTAAAACTTTTCAAATGTTAATCAGAAATCTTGAATATATCAATGACACATTTGTGCGACGGTGGGCCTTTTTAATAACATAATTATTAAAATTAATAAAAAAAATATAAGACTCGAAATATAAACAAATTAGTTTTAATGGCAATACGAGTCAAGTGTCGATCTTATAATACAGTTATTTATTATACAATCAAATAAGTATAGAACAAATTACAAAGAAAAGTTTGCGAACGTTTCGACCCTATTTTTGGGCCATCTTTAGCGCAAATATGATGATGTGATAAAAAATAATGAAAGGTTTTATATCGGAGTCAATTACAAAATGCCGTCTTAAATAATGATAATTACTTGACTCGTATTGCCATTAAAACTAATTTGTATAATTATCAAAGATATTTATTAAGATATCTAAAAATATTCAATTACATAGGCCTGCGAAATTTTAGGTTTGATTACAAAAAGCGAAGTAGGTGAATCTGATAGATTTTTTTGACGCTGAAAATGAATCTAGCCGTAGAATTTCTCCAGCATATCAGATTTTTTAGTAGTTATAAGTAATTATAAATAGTAATTTGTAGTAAATAGTTTAAAAATATTTCGGCTATTTCGGCAAATTTAATGAATTTATTATGAGGAAATCTAATTTTTTTTAATATTTCCGTTAATGGCATAATATAATATTAGTATAGTATTAGTCTTCATCTTTCAAATCCATTTTTAATTGCCATATGATTTCTTTTTGTTGAGATATATAAGTTATAAGATTGGCATGCATAGTGTTCCAATAAATGATTTCAATTCAACATACCTCTCTATCACAAATCAAAATTTGAGTAAAATCATAAATTTTTGAACCGCCTGTGATTTTTTGATAAAAAATGGCGCATCTAACATAATGGATAGAATCATAATAAAAAATAATAATATAAAATTTAGAGAAATTTATCAAAATATGTACAATTGTGTTACATCCAAACAATTGTGTTACATCCAAACCCTGGAAAGGATGGGCCATAAGAAAGAAACGTAACTTACTTACCCCGTGACACACTTTATTCGGGCATGTGTATGGATCAGGTCGAACGAATGTGAAGGCTGTCTGACGCAGGTCAGCAATCGAGAATCTTCAAGAGGATGCCGGAGTCGCAGCCGAACTCTGACGGGTAGGCGCCCTCATTTTAACATAACTAAAAATGTCGGTACATAACCAACATTTATAGTTATGTTACCGACAATCTTATCTAATATAAAGAGACATGCATATTTTAGAAAGAGCAATATGAAAACTTTACTTTATATTGTTAATTGTATCTATTGAAACAAAAAATATGTTGCATTTTCACTATACTCTATCGTCTCCCACATGCAACGATTTTAGAGCATAGATCTGTCTTCACTACGTACATATTTTAAACATAATTCTAATATCATTGCTCTCGTTTAACTATGTCTCTTTATATATATAATAAAAATATATTGTGAATATATTTACAAATATTATGTACTTATAAATTTTGCGAATATTACATCAAACAATTTGCATAAATATTTTATATTGTTCGCTTTTGATTATATCGATTTAACAAATGTCATGCATAAATTGTAATTTGTAGAAACTTATATGCAAATATCCTTTTCATTGTATATACAAAGTGTTGCAGAGTACTATACATATATAAGTGTTTGTGAGGAGCGCACTAAATTGAAAAAAAAGTCCCATAGCATTTTATGATTTTCGCAATAATAGAAATTATAAAATAAATAAATTATATAATAACATTAATAAAATCGAACGAATATGTATCTACGTGTGTGTTTGTGTGTGTGTGTGTGTGTGTGTGTGTGTGTGAGAGAGAGAGAGAGAAAGAGAGAGAGAAAGAAAGAAATGGTCGGCCATTCAAGCTATTGCATGATCCAGTGTTAGGCATGTCGTCGGCACATGGCAAGAAGAAGAACAGCGAGACATGCCATTGTCATTCGTTACAACGTCATCGTTGCGCCGCGCTGCCCCTCCCCTTGCCGCGCGCCGACAAAATGTCTAACACACTAAATCATACAATAGCTCGAACGGCCGAGCGTTTCTCTCTCTCTCTCTCCCTCTCTCTCTTTCACACACACACACAAACACACACGTAGATATACATTCGATCGATTTTATTTAATATTATTATATTTATTAATTTATTATTATATTTATTAATTTATTTTATTTCTTTTTATTAATGCGAAAATTGTAAAATGCTGGGACTTGTTTCTTCAATTTACTGCGCTCTTTACAAGCGCTTATATATGTATAGTACTCTGCGACATTCTGTATATACAATAAAAAAGATATTTGGATAACTTTCTACAAATTATAATTTATGCACGACGTTTGCTAAATCGATATAATCAAAAGCTAACAATATAAAATGTTTTATGCAAATTGATGTAATGTCGTAAAATATATAAATAATATAAATATTTTCATAATATATTCTTTGTCTCAAAAGCATCGAAATAATAGATTTATATCGATAATATAACAGGTTTCATCCATTTGCAGACGCAACCATAATATATTTTTTTCGTCTCTTTGATATATGCAAATGAGATATTTGTACTGAGACATCTTTTTCTAACAATATTCATTGGAATATCGTGATCAGATATGATAAATATAAGACATATGACAAATGTAAAATATATGAATAATTTATCATTTTAGAAAAGGCAATTTATTTTCTGTTATAATTTAAAAAAAATGTTTTTTTTTTACATTTCTTTGTACATTTCGCATTATTGAAATATTTTTCCTTACAAGGATTTCCTTCTAAGGCTATAGTTTATAGTAGTGTAGGAAAGCTACAGCATATCAAGTTAAAGCTTTTCAAATATTATATTATTTGTAAGCAACAGCAATGAAAGTAATTTTTTTAGTCACCAATAGACACCACACAGCCGAGTAGGCTATCATACATTCAAAGCTTGGTGTTATCAAAAAAAATCCAGCGATCAGTGTAATTTGCTCCAATAATTTGTCAACTTTTGTCGCTATATAACATGCTACAATTACATAAGAATTATCGCAATATATAGCACATTTTCAAAATAAAAATCCTCTTATAACATATAAAAATCGGTTCAATGATTTATTTTATCTGGATTTTTATTCTTATCAAATATGCCTTTTAGTTGAGGCAGTGTCTTTATAATCTCCGAATTAAATTTTGTTTAAATTTTGCTTCCAGAATGCACAAGCAAATCATATCTGATATAAACCATTTTTGAACAGTAACCAGACGAATTAAATCGTCTCTGGACTTTTCGAATAGCCAGCATCAGAATTAAATCATCTCCGGATTTTTCTTAAACTAGCACACGAATTAGATCGCCTCTAGATTTTTTTTATCAGCTCACGAATAGATCGCCTCTGAAATAAATATTTTAATAACCAGAGCGTACATGCAAACCGCATCTGGTATGAAATATTTCTAAAAACAATCAGCACACGCATTAGATCGCCTCTGGATTTTTTTTATCAGCTCACGAATAGATCGCCTTTGAAATAAATATTTAACCAAAGCGCATGCAAAGCGCATCTGATAAAATATATAATCTGTACGTATATATATATATACGTATGTATATGTGTGTGTGTGTGTGTGTGTGTGTGTGTGTGTGTGTATTTGTGTGTTTGTGTGTGTGTTGTATTGTGTGTATGTGCGGATGGGTGGTGTGAGTGGATGTATGTATGGACGTATGTATGTATAAAAGTGATGCAAAAGTTACATGAGGAAGCGAGGTAATAAGAACGAGCGAAATAATAATAAGAGCGAATGAGATAGAAATAGCACGTAACGAGGATTCGAGTTCGAGAATCGGATCTTTCTTTCACACTATTATTTTTCTCTCGCTTGCATCTATTACTGTCTCGCTCACTTTCGATTCTTCGATCCGCTTATCTTTCGAGCTGTCTATCACGATTGTCAAGTGTGACAGAGAAAAGAGACGTAGAGTAGAGAGCGAGCGAGATGACCTATCATCAAAGAGTTCCGAAGTCTTTTACAATCGATTTTTTCGCTTCCTCTATTCATTTGCAATTCACAAAAATGTAAATATCTTATAAAATAAAAATTGAAACTTTTATTTTTAATTCCATCGGTTTGAAAATAATTTCAATGAATTCATGAGATTTTTGCGATTAAAATAATATCAAACACGGCGTAAATCGGGTAATTTTTAATTAGTCCAATAATACAAATTTTATAATTATATATTTAACTAAATTTATGCCATTTATATCGTGTTTGATCTTATTTTAATCGTAATATTCTCAGTATTCTATTAAAATTACTTTTAAGTGAATAAAAAATGCATTTTCTGACATGAAACTTTACTTATAATATTCGCGAATATATGTCAAAAAATAAAATGCATTTTTTATTCATTTGAATGTAATTTTAATAGAATAATGAGAATGTTACGATTAAAATAAGATCAAACACGATATAAGTGGCATAAATTTAGTTAAATATATAATTATGAAACTTGTATTATCAGACTAATTAAAAATTACCCGATTTACGCTGTGTTTAATATCATTTTAATAGCAAAAATCTCATGAATTCATTGAAATTATTTTCAAGCCGATGAAATTAAAAATAAAAGTTTTAATTTTTATTTTATAAGATGTTTACATTTTCATGAATTGCAAATGGATAGAGGAAGCGAAGAAACCGATTATAAGAATCTTCGGAACTCTTTGATGATAGGTCATCTTGCTCGCTCTCTACTCATCGTCTTGCTTTCTCCGTCACACTTGACAATCATGATAGACAGCTCGAAAAGATAAGCGGACTCAAGAATCAAGAGTGAGCGAGACAATAATTGATACGAGTGAGACAATAATAAGAGCGAGCGAGATAGTAATAGATGCGAGCAACACAATGATAAGAGCGAGCGAGACAGTAATAGATGCGAGCGAGAGGATAATAATAGTGTGAAAGAAAGATCCGATTTTCGAGTTCGAGTCTTCGTTGCTCGTTGCTATTTCTCGTTCGCTCTTATTATTTTGCTCGTTCTTATTATCTTCTTGCTTCTTCACGTAATTCTCGCATCACTTTTGTAGATATATGCGTCTATACATACACATACTCACATCCACCCACCCACACACACACACACGCACACACACACACACACACACACACACACACACTCATATATATATATATATATATATATATATATATTATATATATGTTTAACTTACATAGAATATTTTTTACGTAACATGTTGTAACGCTGTTCTCTCGCAGCTTGTTACGCCGTTGTGTGACAGCAAGTATCTACTACGCGGAATTTGAGAAAGAAAATGCAAGAATTTAATGCTTTAGTACGCGCGTATGTATACTAACGTATCCTATTATATGCAAGATGAAAGAGAAGAAGATTGACGAGATTGACTCTCCTTGTCACATAAACCGATTATAGCGCCGTCTGTCGCGATAGCAAGTAACTAATTTACAGGCCTGTTTTATTCACATGCCTCGATTTCGCACACACACATATGCACGAAATTTTTGTGCACGGAAATTATTTTTATTACGCTTCTAAACGCATTTCTGACTGTTCATTTATATTTATTTCCTTTAGGAAATTCCGAGTTGAGTGCGTTCTTATTTTGTACGTATAAACTGCAAAACTTGTATATTCAGCTAATATTATTTTGAGTTGATGTCAGAAGCCGATAAGAAAATTGTAATTTTCTATTTTTTTTTTATTTTGAACATAAAATGATTTACTCTCATATTTGTTGCTATGTGTAATTTAATTGTCGAAAAGTATTTATTATTCTGTGCAGCTAATAAAAAGTATTCGGTGCAGAAAATTTTATCGGTAAAAAAGGAAGGTCCGGCATCCTCTTAACGCTGAGCTTTTAAGCCTGTTCATTCGATGGTCCCTTTTAGGTAAAAGAATTTAATCCTTGTTACGTGTGACCTAGTGCGATCTCAGGATTTAAGATAGAGAACGGGTTAAATAATTAAATTATGCATTAAATAAAAAAATATGTATGTTATAGAAAAATAATGAAAGAAAAATGCATATTAACAGTGGTAGATATGCGTGAGTGGATGTCTGTGAGTGTATGTGTATATTTTCGCGAGTATTACAGTCGTTCGAAGGTCATCAGGCAGAATATACAGGGATGAATTTAAGAATTAGATTTTGACTGGTTAATACAATATACATGTAATTAATACGATATAAAAAATAAAACAAATAAAAGGTGAATGTATAATAAAAATGTGAATAATTTGTCGCTTGCGGATATGTGTGTGTGTTGCAAAGAGTGGGGAATTATGTACAAATTTAGGAAGGAGGAGAGGAGAGGATCATAGATCTTCGATCCTAACTGTGGAAAGGGGAAACCTCTTCCAGAGGGCTTGGATAAGGACAGCTAAGGGGAGTTGATAACCCGGGAGGTACCAAGAGATGACAGAATTGGAAGGAGTGTGATTATGAGATTAAATAATTACTTGTGATTATGAGATTAAATAATTCCTGGTGGTCAACTGGGTCTGGGCAGAATGTTCCTTATATATTGCGGTATAGGAAGATTGAGGAAGGGGAACTGAGATACGAAATACTCTCTAAAGGATGGGAAGGTTCAGGTGTTTCGTTATGGGAAAGATGTTCCGACGGGGAATCGGCAGGGAAGTCGGAGTCGTGGGAGTCTTCTTCAAGATCGGGAAGATCTCTTGCGAAATCTTCCACAGACCCTCAGGGAATTCTGATAACTCTGAGGGGATGGAAGGAGAAGGAAGATCTGAGTCTAAGATAATAACAGGTATGGGGGAAGGAGTGGGAGATTCTAATGAAGGCAAAGGAGAGGGTTCTAAAATAAGAGTAGAGGGAATAGCACAGAGAAATGTAAGTTCCGATGAACTCGGAGTAGGAGGTCTGGGACTAGAAGCAGAGGAGGCCACGGGGCCTGGAATAGATGTACAGCGGGAGGAGGAAGGATAGTCTGGAGAAGAGACTGGAGAATAATTCGGGATAGGGGGTGCAGGAGAAGGGTTAATGTGTGTGTGTTACTGTCGAATTGTATCGTTATATTGTTAGTGACCGAATCAGTGTCGATATTATTTAGACTATCATCATTAGAGGGTTTAAATTGAGTTGAAGCTGTCTCTCTCTCTCGTGTTTATTCTGACGATTCCGTCGCCGCAACGCTGCCCGTCGTTTATCCTGAGGTACTAATAATAATTCGACAAAGGGTAGCTTACGAGATTGTGTTAAACTAGCTATTTTTTTATTCTATTACTATTGTCATTGGGAAAAGATGCTTCAGGCTAGATAAAATAATAACTCATCCCGAAAGATTTTACTTAAAATTAAAATAATCGTATAAATAAGGGATGGTTAAATAATAAATAGAAGGAAAACAAAAGGAAATAACATACCTCAGAAATGGCTTCAAGAAAAGATTTCAAAATTTAAAAGAGCTCAAAAAGAGAGTCAGCTCTCAGAGACTCAATTCAGATCAGGAATTGTTCGCGAACCACTTTGCGAAGATTCGAGACGAACAGGGAATTGTCCGCGAACCGCCTTGCAGAGATTCGAGGCGAATAGGGAATTGTCCGCGAACCGCCTTGCGGAGATTCGAGGCGAACAGGGAATTATGAAGAGATGGAGTAGGAAAAGGGAATGAAGGCAGGAAAAATTAAATGATTATCGAGTAGTTGAACTTACTTCTCAGAGATAGATGTTCCTGATTTGTTTGCCTTATCTATTGATTAAAGTAATCAAGAATCGTTCCCAATGACAATCAGTTACACGAGAAAGGATAATAGGTTAAAGTTAGATTGGATTTACTAATAGCGTTGTGAATTAAACTTAACCCGGACCAGAGCTGGAAACGCAGGGCTGGGAGCACGTGGCTGATCTTGGTCGATGACTTGGAAGAGCTCGGGTGGTCCAATGTGTACCGCTCACTTACTTTACTTTAGTTAACGTGAACTTAGACATCGTATTTTAGAAGAAGATAATTTTTTGTATGTATAAAACTGCCGAAAGAGTGTAAAGCCGAGGAATAGTAAGATACTGCAGGCCTGAAGGGTTTCTGATTTCATAGCTCCACGTGTGAAGTGCTATAAAAATTTTATTGCGGCTCTGGTTCTGATTTTGTATAAGATTTCTAAGTTCCAATGACTGGCCATCCTAGCTCTAGCTTTTCCGGTTTATTTATTGTTTCGAGTCTCTCGGTCTCAGATATCCGCTGCAAGGATTAGATATACATATGTTTATCGTTGGCGCAAATCTTAAAAAGGATTGCTTTATTTCTAGAATTCCAATGATTCTAACGGACGTCCCAATTGTAAACATGTGCGAGTTCGATTTTATTACAGCTCTTATTCTAGTGAAATTTTTATGTATAACGACAAGCTATCTGCATAATCTAGACTTATTTATTATTTTTCACTTCCTTGTTTTAGATATCGCCGAGAATTACCCGCACACATAGTTATCGTATAGTTTTTGCATAGTTCCAAAGAAAGAAAAGAATCACGACACGTCTATCGGACGTCTATCGGATGTAACAATTGTATTAGATATATTTTACAGAATTTTTTTGGACAATCGAATTTGACATATATAACACTTATCAAATTTCAAGATGCTGGATCTGCATATTAATATCTATGTGTAAGTTCTTTAATGTAAATTTTCTTATAATTTTATACTTGTATATTTCAGCGAAGAAAATCATGCAACGACAATGGAAAATGGATTTCAAAGATGAAAACTAATATTATATGATGCCATTGATAGAAGTATTTTAAAAAATTTGGTATTTTCCTAATAAATTTATGAAATTTGCCGAAATTGCCATTTTTGGATTATTTAATAATAAATTACTCAGAAGTCTGACGTATTGGGGAAATTCTGCAGTTGTAGATTCATTTTCAGCATAAGAAAATCTATCAGATTCATTTACTCTGCTTTTTGTAATTGACTTTCACAGGCCTGTATTACATCCGAGATTTTATAAAATACAAATAATTATGAATTTAACTTGAAGTTTCTCATTTTAATTATGGTTTTTCATGGATTAAACGAACATTCTCAGATGTGTCTTGAGTCGAACGTACTCGCTGTGCTCACAGTCCAACATAAGGAAAACAATGGACTGTCTAGAGAGGAGGCAGAGTTACAGTATATTCAGGAAGCAATATTATTAGAGACGCCGCTCAATGCTCATCTATATCGGTTACGTCGAAGCAAGAATGAGGCGGGACCTGGACGTATACTTCTGGCGATCTGTGCCCGTGGAGTGCGTATTTATTCTGAAGAGGAAATACCGCGCACTTTCGCTTGGAACAACATCGGCAAACTCTCTTTTGATGTAAGTTAAGATTTCTAACAGAGATAGCTAATTGTCTGTGAATTTGTTGTTATGTTGCCAACAATTGTTGAAATAATATAGTAATAATTTAGAGAATAATAATTAGAGACACTAAGGGCAAGATGCGATAGCATTATGTTGTTGGGTTGAATTCATATAAATTCTAATTCCAAAAACAGCAAATTAATAGTAATTAAGCAATTGATAGTATTACATCGATTATCGATAGTATACATCGATTTGTTACCGGCATATAGAAATTTGATAACAACTTGACGAAAATTCATCATTGATTTATCATTAAGAATACTGGCACATCAACGATTCTTAGATATTACAAAAGATACTAATATATTTTAACATTATTCTATCACATCTTTTTATAAATGTTCTGATAATATAATTAAAAATAAATAACAAATAATTAATAAAATTTAAAAATTTAATTCATAAAACTCAAAATTTTATTTATATGGAAATTAGATTTCTATTATACACCTTAAATAGACTGATGATTTTTGCTTATTTGGATACTCAACTATTTCATTTTCAAACTGTCCAATTATGAAAGATTTAGGATTCTTTATATACAACAAAACATTTAATAAAAAATACCCTTATAATAAAAATTTTCCCTCAAAAAATATAATTTTCCTAAAAAAAATCAAAACTAAATATAAAATCAATAATTAATTAACTACGTACATTGAAGCAGTTGATAGGGATTTGTAATTTGAAATATTTGTCACAAATTCAATCTTGCATTTATGTATTAGATTCTAGACAAAATGAAAATGATTTTTAAAATAAGTTCCAAGTAAATTTGGAAAAAAAATTAAGATTTATAAAACGACTTACAAAAACTTGGCGTGCTCGGGTCACATTATAATACATATAATTTTACAAAGTTTGCGAATTATACCTGTAATTAATTTCAATTATAGAAATATGTGAATTATAATATGACCCGAGCATATCAAGTTTTTCTAAGTTGTTTTAATTTTTTTAGTTCCAAATTTATCTAGAGTTATTTTGAAAATCATTTTCATTTTGTCCAAAATCTAATACATAAATGCAAGATTGAATTTGTGACAAATATTTCAAATTACAAATCCGTATCAATTGCTTCAATGTACTTGGTTAATTAATTATTGATTTCATATTTAGTTTTGATTTTTTGGGGGGAAAATTTTTATAAATTACTTATTACAAACATATTTTTTTATTAAATGTTTTGTTGTATACTAGATGGAATATTTTTTATTTGGTGTATTTTTTTTAACGTTGTAACATTTTTTGAAGAATTTTTCACCTTTTTGTAAAATTTATTTATATATCTTTTCTGCAAAAAATATATATGCATTTTTAGCACTTCGAGGCCAACTACATTTTTGTAATACTAAATCATTTATTAATTGCCATTCGATATATTATATATTACACGTAAAAATTATTGATTTAATTAAATTTTTAGCATTACATATTTACTATTATAGATTTCATTATTATTGTATTATTCTTTATTATAAAATAAATTGTTTCACATATGAAGAATCAAAGAAAATTTTAGAAGTTCAGATTAAACTGAAATAAGACATACTGCAATTCTGTTATTGTATTAGATTTCTATCTAAAACGAAATTTAAATTGAAATTTAGCCATTACTAGGTTAAGAGAGGTTATTAAAGAGAAAAAAAAGTTAAAAATTCGAAAATTTAAACAGATGTCTGTAATAAATAAATAATAATAATAAAGTATAATAATAAGTAAATAATATAATAAAAGTTTAATATAAGTTTGTTGATTATATTTGTGTCTATGCAGGCAAATAATAAATAATAAATGTCTATATAATTATAATTATGGTTGCGCAGTCAAATATGTAAATTTCTATACACACACACACACACACACACACACACACACACACACACACACACACACACACACACACACACACACACACACACACACACACCACACACACACACACACACACACACACACACACACACACACACATATATATATATATATATAATTATCATTATACATATAGAGAATATTTCTGCGTAACTATGTTTGTGTTTACGCAGGCAAATGTAATAAATGTTTATGTAACTATAATTATGATTGCGCAGTCAAATATGTAAATTTCTACATACACACACACACACACACACACACACACACACACACACACACACACACGCACGCACACACACACGCACGCATGCATATATGTATATAGTGTCCCATTTTAAAAATTGCACCCTCATAACTTTTTTAATTTTGATTGTAGAAAAAAATGTTTCAGAAAGAAGTTGTATGGCTTGAAGGGGGAAATAAGATGATGTCATTAGTTTGACATTAAAGAATCAAAGGTCACGTGATGATCACATTTAACTTTTTAAATAAGATATATGCTTTTACATATTCTTATAGTTCATCTTGAGAGTTTTCCAAAACACTATAATTAAGTTAGTTTTCATTAAATACTTTCTGAGTTATGAGGCTTGAAGTCATTTCTTAATTTTACACAAACCGTAAAATATCTTGTCAAATATTTATTTTTTGATTATCCTTTCTTAATACTTTTATGTACAAAATAATGAATCAATTGTGTGTAAAGAAAACACATAATTGTTTCGAAGAAAAAATATGTAATTTGCAATTAACAATTCCATATTTTTTCTTAGAAACTATTACCAGAGTCCGGAAATTATGTGTTTTCTTTACATTAATTGATTCCTCTCATTTCAACTTTTTTCTGAAACATTTTTTCTACAATCAAAATTAAAAAAGTTATAAAGGTGGAACTTTTAAAATGGGACACTCTGTATATATATATATATATATACATCCTATATATACAAGGTTAGTATATATATATATATATATATCATATACATATATATAAATACCATCCGTCTGTCTGTCTGACCGCGAACTACTCTTCGTGGACCGATTTTCGTAAAAGAGGTACCAAAATGTAGCAAATTTTTAGGGGGAGGCTGCTATGTTTTTTTTTTAAAGGTTTGGGCCACCCACGCATAGAGAAGCCAGAATTGATTAGCGGGGAGCAGCAAGTTATTGAATATAGCTGCGAGAGAAACAGTTGAAGATCGAGGGGGGTGGAGGAACGTCGAGCTATAGTCTATTTGTAATAAGTTAGCGTGGGGAGGGAATCCGCTGGGACACCAAAAGGAAAACAGATGAAGGTCGCGGGACATGGAGGAACGAGCTATACTCTATGCGTAATAATATGCAAGGGCCTGTGCGTGTAATAGGGCATCAATGCCCACGCAATGACCCACGTATTGACTACCGCGCATGCGCAGAAGGAACGTA
Organism: Camponotus fellah; assembly: GCA_030586385.1. NCBI lineage: Eukaryota > Metazoa > Arthropoda > Insecta > Hymenoptera > Formicidae > Camponotus > Camponotus fellah. Next base: position 172,578 of record JAPIVC010000274.1, on the reverse strand, counting down.
ATTGAGAATGTCGTAAAAAGGATAGGATAAAAGAGCGAAAAGAATAAGAATAAAAGAAATTTAATGAGGAAAGAGCGAAAACGCGAAAAGAATAGAAGAAATTTAACTGGGAAAGATACAAATAAATATAAAGAAGAATAGACCAAAAAAGATAAGGAAAAAAGCAGAAAAGGAAGATAGGTAGGAATAGATGTTGGAAAAGGCAAGAAGGGAAAACGAAAAGGCAACAAAGTATGGAGGTGACGAGGAATTAAAACAAAGATAAAGGAAAAGCGGACATGACTCACCCAAATATACATTAGAGGAGGTGCGCAATGATGAGCGGAATACGTAGAATAAGATTCCTCCAAAATGGAGAATTAGCGGGATGGGTGGGAGAAGAAACGATTTTTAACATAAATTCGGAAGAACAAACGAAATTAATTAAGAAAATTTGGAATAAAAACGAAAATTGAAAGGGGAAAAGCGAGAAGTGATTGGAATTAACAGACATGGATGATTAAATAAAAAAAAGAAAAAAAAGGGACAAAAGGGAGAAAAGGGAAATCGACAGAATGAACGGAAAAGATATTGGCGAGGAGAAGAGGAATAAAATGAAAAGGACGCGAAAAGAGGAAAAAAATATACGAGGAGGAAGGAAAGAAGAAGAAATGATGATAAGAGGAATTGATGATTTACAGAAAGGTAAATATTGACATGTACGTTTTTCAAAGATAAGGGTTAGAGAGACGAAAGTTATTAGGAAAAATGGTAGACGGTAGAATGGAGGAACGAAAAAGGGTAAAGATAGGCAGAATTTTAATAAAAAAAGGATTAATAAAATGGAAAAAGAAATAGAAAAACCAAAAAAGAATATTAAAATTTCAGAAATGGATGACGGGATGGATGAATTGTTGATAGAAGCAGTAGAGGAATTGGAGGAGACAATGCAGAAAAAAGAAGAGAGGAAAGAAGATAAGGAGGATGAAAAGACGAGAGAGGAGAAACAGCGGCAAGAGAATGAATGCGGAAGGAGGAAAGTAGTAAAGAAAAGAAAAAACGAGTAAGACTAATAAGGAAAAAGAAATAACATTATCGAAAAAAGAAGAAAAAGAATAGATGTATGTGATAGAATAGAAGTAAGAAAGGAGAAAGAATATATATATAAATTATGTAATATAGAAAAGAATAAAATTAAAATAGAAATTTATTTAAATTACATTTGTTGACAATATAATACAAAGAAAAATAAAACATAAAAAACAAAAATAATAAAATAAAATATATTTTTAAAAAAAATTAGAAAATATTGATAGTGAATTTGATTAATATGATATATGTTTGATTAAATTGAAATGTATTGCATTAGAAAGAAGTATACAGGATGATTCAAAATAACCCCTGTGTCCCTGAAATGACATATTATTGAGTCAATTCTAAGACGATTTTTCCTTTCAAAATTTCGTCCGAAGCTTAGTTTTCGAATTATTAAAAAAAGTTAATGCATGACGGATACAAGAGGCAGGCAGGGGTGACGCGATTCACCGTCAGACGCGGTGCTTACGCGGGGCGTCTGCTGCGATCAGCTGCTCGCTATGCACATACAGACACACATGTGAACACATACATTCATTGTCTGTCTGTCTGTCTCTCTCTCTCTCTTTCTCTCCCTCTCTCTCTTTTTCATTCGCTCACTCACCTGTATTTTTTTTTTTAGAGAGGGGAAAATGCATTTTATGCATACCCACCGGTCGATCCAGTGAGTTATGTGGGACTCGAGTACCAAGTCAAATTACCAACTCGGTACTCCCTACCCACTAAAAACCCCTCTCTTTTTATGAATTTTCTTTGACACACTGTCTCTCTGTCCTTCCTGAGATCTGTTTCACATAATGTCAAAAAAAATTATTATTATCTTGTTCGATGACCTTTTAATGTATTGCGGTAAGAGAAATGATTTTCCCGAGATCGTACGTTCTTAAATTTAACGTGATCACATTGCACAAAACAGAAATTTACACTAAATTATTAACTGAAAGTTTTTCTTCTCCCATGAACTGCATTCTTTTATAAACTTTAACGTAATCACATTTATTTACTCACTCGACGAGACGAGAAATTTACTAATGACTCTATCACTAATCACTATTAATCACTGTCGAATAATAACTTTTGGCGATTAAAAATCATTCGATAAAAGAAACACGCGCGGACACGTTACTATGTTACACGACGCGACAATGCGACGATAATTACTCGACGACTGCAAAAAAGATTTTTGTCATGATAGGTCCGCGCGTGTTTCTTTTATCGAATGATTTTAAATCGCCAAAAGTTATTATTCGATAGTGATTAATAGTGATTAGTGATAGAGTCATTAGTAAATTTCTCGTCTCGTTGAGTGAGTAAATAAATGTGATTACGTTAAAGTTTATAAAAGAATGCAATTCATGGGAGAAGAAAAATTTTCAGTTAATTTAATGTAAATTTCTGTTTTGTGCAACGTGATATCTACGTTAAATTTGAGAATGTACGATCTATCGGAAAATTCATTTCTCCTTTAAGCAATTACAGCTATACATTAAAAGTCATCGAACAAAGTAATAATAAAATAACGTAATTTAAATCGACCACACTGGCAATTTATTGGTTGATAAAGAATCACAACGTTTCGACCATTGGTTTTGGTCCTTCTCAAGTGAACTACAAAAGTTTACAATATTATAAAAACAATAAGAAGTGAATAAAAAAGGAGAAAAAAAAGGAAAAAAAATTAATATATACGTACAAAATCTTAGTTAACCAATAAATAATGAGAAAAGAGAAATCACTTGTCAAGATCGTCAAGTCAGCCTACCGCTCACAAACAAGGAGAGAGACTAAACAGCCTTTATTAATTTATCATAAATACTGTTCAGACTCTCAGTGTCCTTCTGCAAGTTAATCGTGTTGTCAAACTTTTTTATAAAAAAACATTTCAGCAATTTCTCTCTTTCTCACGTGTCTTTCGTTGTGTAAAATAATCAGTATTGACCAATCGAAGTCATGGTTGAATTCTAATTTATGTTTACTAATCACAGATAGATTGCTGCAAAGTAATAATAACTATTTTTTGACATTATGTGAAAACAGATCTCGGGAAGGACAGAGAGACAGTGTGTCAAAGAAAATTCATAAAAAGAGAGGGGTTTTTAGTGGGTAGGGAGTACCGAGTTGGTAATTCGACTTGGTACTCGAGTCCCACATAACTTATTGGATCGACCGGTGCGTATGCATAAAATACATTTTCCCCTCTCTAAAAAAAAAAATATAGGTGAGTGAGCGAATGAAAGAGAGAGAGAGAGAGAGAGAGAGAGAGAAAGAGAGAGAGACAGACAGAGAATGTACGTGTTCGCATGTGTGTCTGTATGTGCATAGCGACCAGCTGATCGCAGCAGGCGCTCCTCGTAAACACCCGCGTCTGACGATGAATCGCATCACCCCTGCCTGCCTCTTGTATCCGACCCGTCATGCGTTAATTACTTTCTTTAATAATTCGAAAACTAAGCTTCGGACGAAATTTTGCAAAAGGAAAAATCGTCTTAGAATTGACTCAATAATATGCCATTTCAGGGACACAGGGGTTATTTTGAATCACCTTGTATATATATATACAGGGTGGGCCAGATAAAGTGTTACAGTTTAATATCTTTGAAACGGCTAGATGGATCTTAATGTTCTTGAATTCGATTTTCTCGATTTAATGTGCTTTTTCACGTGGACTTATTTTCATTTTCCGCAATCGGCCCTTCGTGGGATGGCGGGCACCAAGCTCCGTTTTTTTAAATGGCACTTTCCCAAAAAATTAATATTAATGGATTCTATGTTGAAAAAGAAGTAACTTTTATTCGAAAAAATTTTTTTTACAATCATTAATTTCCGAGATACAATTATTCAAAATTTTTCGGAGCGCCGAACTTCACACTTATATGAAACAGTGTTTATACTCTCAACCTTAGACAGTTGTGATCTAACACCTTTAGATTTCTTTTTATGGGGATACATAAAGGAAAAAGCATTTAGCACAGTTCCTACGAGAGAAGAATTGAAGGAACGAATTCGGACTGCTTACGCATCAATTACACCAGCAATGCTATTCAGTGTTCGCGAAAATATTATCGAAAGATTACTTAAGTGCTTGGAAGTACATGGTATGCTTTTTGAACACTTATTAAAATAAAAGTTACTTTTTTTCAACATAAAATTCTACTATAGACTAAGATTGTATAAACACTATTTCACATAAGTGTGAAGTTCGGCGCTCCGAAAAATTTTGAATAATTGTAGCTCGGAAATTAATGATTGTAAAAAAAATTTTTTCAAATAAAAGTTACTTCTTTTTCAACATAGAATCCATTAATATTAATTTTTTGGGAAGGTGTCATTTAAAAAAACGGAGCTTGGTGCCCCCACCCCACGAAGGGCCGATTGCGGAAAATGAAAATAAGTCCACGTGAAAAAGCACATCAAATCGAGAAAATCGAATTCAAGAACATTAAGATCCATCTCCGCCGTTTCAAAGATATTAAACTGTAACACATTATCTGGCCCACCCTGTATATATATATATATATATATATATATATATATACAGGGTATATATATATATATATATATACAGAGTATATATATATATATATACACGGTATATATATATATATATATACTGGGTGATTCAGAACAAGCATCTTTAAAATATCAAATTCTTGAATGAATTCTAAGATGATTTTTCCTTTATCAAAATTTTCTACGAGGCTTAGTTTTTAAATTATTAAAAAAAAATAATTTTCGAATTACGGAACGAATACAAAATGTAGGCACAATTCACCGTCCGATACAGGCGATCATGTGGGGCGCTCGACGCGATCAGCTGATTGCTTCACACGATGAGTGTAACAATCATATATGTGTGTGTGCGCGCATGTGTGTGGTGTATTTATGCACGCGTATCTACACATGCACCGTTCTTTCTTTCTCTTTCTCTCTCTTTCTCTCTCACGCTCACTCATTCATTCACTCATTTATTCTTACCTTAATACTTGAGATTCTTCATACTGCTGATAAATAGCAGTGTCCAATATGTTACATAATAATAATCGTCGAAACATTGTTTCTTCAACACGCAGTCTGACACGTCGTCAAATAAGCGAAGTTTTTTCTTTCATCGACACTTTTACAAATTTACTCGCGCATTTAATCACTCACGATTGATAAAAGCAGGAATTTACCAACGATTACGATACGATTTTAATAAACGATTAACACATTTAATTATTAATTACACAATCAATTAAAGAAACGCGTTAACAGCACGCGATACTCGATGCAAAGCGCGCGATGCGACGACCGACGACGAGCAGGTCAGAATAGTACTAGCGCCTCTAGCGCTGCCAAACATAAACGTGTAGCATTACGCACGAGACGCTACCGTGTCTTATACTCAGCTACAGATTTTGAATTTTCCAAACTATCGCATTTACAATGCAGAAGTTGCAGTTGCGCGGTCCCTGTCTATCCCTCTTGTACTTGTTCCGTAATTCAAAAACTATTTTTTTTAAATAATTTAAAAAGCCTCGTAGAAAATTTTGGAAAAGGGAAAATGGTCTTAGAATTCATTCAAAAATTTTATATTTTAAAGACGCACGCTTGTTCTGAATCACCCTGTATATATGCAGGGTATCCTAGACTATCCGTACATCCCTTTTCTTTCAAAAACTAAGCATTTTAGAGAAAAACGTTTTCGACAAAAATTGTATAGTTTTGAGGGGAACATAAAATGGTGTCATTGGTTTGACCTTGGATGGCATCGTTAAGGTCAGGTCAAGGACATCTTTAATTTCTTAAATGGAACTGTCTATTTTTTATTGCATATTCTTATAACTTATTTCGATAGCTTTCCAAAACACTATAATAAAGTATATTTTCATCAAGTATTTTTCGAGTTATGAGGCTTGAAATCATTTCTATTCTTAGCATAAACCATAAATATCTTAAAATATTCATTTTTCGATTATCTTATCTTAATACTTTTATGTACAAAATAATGAGAGGAATCAATTGGTGTAAAAAAACATACAGTTGCTTTTAAGAAAAAATATGGAATTGTTAATTGGAAATTATATATTTTTTCTTCGAAACAATTATGTGTTTTCTTTATACCAATTGATTCTTCTCATTATTTTGTACATAAAAGTATTAAGGTGAAATAATCGAAAAATGAATATTTTACTATATATTTTATGGTTTATGTAAAATTAAGATATTATTTCAAGCCTTATACCTCGAAAAGTACTTAATGAAAAAACATTTAATTATAATGTTTTGGATAGTTCTCGAGGTCAGCTACAAGAATATGTAATGAAAAATAGTGGGTGCTATTTAAAAAAATTGAGGTAGCCTTCACGTGACCTTCAAATGACTCTTCAAGGTCAAACCAATAATACCATCTTATGGCCCCTCGAAACCATACAGAACATATCTGAACATTTTTCTCTAAAATAAAAAATGAGAGAGATATTTAGGTGCGTAATTTAAAATAGGACACCCTGTATACATGTATGTATATATATATATATATATATATATAATTATAAATTACACAAATATGTTCCACAAAATGATAACTGTCTATTGTTTTTTTTAATATAATATGTCAAAATACATTATGTCTAATCTAAACAGAAATGAGAAAAATTTCACAATATTTATCTTTTGATTGATGAATCATAGTTCACTTGGTTTGGTTAAGTGTCACAAATCTGGATTTTTACTAATAAATGCACTCGGCGTCGTGACGCTACTATGTCGCTTGATAATAACTTTTAATATGTCACTTCTATTCCTTGGTACGTTATTACACTACTTTTCTTCCTTGTTCTGCACTATACTTTTACTTTTTACTCTTGTATTTATTTCTTAAAATCTGTGTTTTTAAACAAGTAACCCGACCGCTTAATATGTCACTTCTATTCCTTGTTACACTATTCTGCACTATACTTTAATAAATTTATCTTTCATACGTACGTACATAGATACATATACATATCACACGTATATACGCACATGTACACTTATGATTTTGTCACTTAAAGCATTGTACATATCGAAGCAGTAATCGCAACAATATACGCAGCGATGTGAACGCCGCTTTAGGGACAAACACGCTTTGTGTGTGAGCATGCGAGCATATGTATGTGAATTTCCGGAAATGAAGGAAATGAAGGAGAAAAACGAAAAATGTCACAATTCTGATATTCGATCATCATTTCTCAGCATTGACTGCACCGATTTTATTCAAACAGGTCGCAATCGAAAGCTTATATTCACATTTTATAATAAAAGTGTCGTTAGATTTTTTTATTACGGCTTTAATTTATTAAATATTTTAACCGAAACTTTACTTGACATGAAATTTCAGATAAGGTACTTGAAAGCGCCGCGTCTACACTACATATATAAAAATAATAAAATAAATACCGAAATATATAGGTGAATGAGCTTTTTTTTGTTTAAATTAATAGTTAACATGGCTCACTAGATTCCGCGCTTTTTACAATTAATAATATATCGATTATCGTCGCAAATGTATGATGCAAGCCCTCTATATCACTCTGCAAGTTCAAGCTATTTTTTGACGATTGATAAATAGCATTTCAGAGACAATCCTTTTGCTCAATGAGCTCTCCCTGTTCAAAATCTCAGATTTTTTTCCAAAAAATCATGATTGAATTCCTATCTGTGATTAGTTATAACCGAAGATTGTGACGTATTTCATCGGATGTAATTTCGGAATGTGTTCAGAAATTCGTTTTTTTTAACTGTCTGCTAGTTTGGCCGACACGTGACGCATTGCATGAAACTTTATACACTACATTGTTATATGAATCTTTTGGCATTATGTCTTTATGGACCTTGACAAAATTACGAAGTTTCTTTAAGCCTCTTTAGCTTTTTCTAGCTTCTTTAAAATACGAAACTCATAATGTCATGATTACAAAGAATTCGCTTAAATTGTTTCGAAAACGTTGATATGTATGGAATTGTGAAATATGAAGAGGGTCTCTTTTCAGGTTTCTTCGTCGGGCTCCAAGTCTGTCCAATTCATGGCCAATAGCAACTTCAGACGCTCTAGTTTTACATGGAAAATGTAAAATAGAGAGGAGTTACTGTACAAGATGACGCCACCTATCAGCTCAAAGTTTTTTTGATGGAATTTCGGATGCGACATTTATTCGCGCGGCAAACTCTACAAAAAAATTTCTACGGGAAAATCCCAACATCATTTTTACAAGAGCGAATGAGGGAAATGTCCCGGTTGCCCTTGACAGGGAGATTTATTTAAAAATAATGACAGATATGTTTAGTAACGAAACCTATTTGGTTTTAAATAAACATTCGATTAGAAAAATGATTAATGGTCTCCATGAGTTGATAATGAGATAGAAAAATCATAACTACATTGACTTATAAGCGTTTGAACTGCATTGATGATGTGTTACCGAGAGCCTATGGATTATCAAAAATTCCATAAGCCAAACTACTTATGTAGAATCGTTGTCTCTTCAATCACACTGCCTAATTAGCTGCATTTTTACATAACATCATGACGCTATCATCTATAACGCTATCCCCAGGGCACATAGTCATGTTGCCAATAGCTTTAAATTAGTTAAAAAACTATCAAGTGTACAGTTAAATGACTACAAATGATCACTTTAAATTACTATCGTTGAATGTTGTTTCTCTCTTTACTAACATCCCATTAGATTTAGCGTTGGATAGCGTCTCAGAGAGATGGCGTTTAATAAAAGAAAAGTGCAGCATTCCCGCGAATTCTTGACTGCAATTTGGTTTATATTAAATTCTACTTTCTTCACCTTTAATGGAAAAATATATCAACAAACATTCGGAATTTCGATAGGTTTTCCCCTATTCCCCATCATTGCCGATATCATTCTGCAAGATTTGGAAAATGAAGCAATGGACGAGTTTCCTTCAATCTACCATTCTATTATATGTGGATGATATGAGCTTTGGCGGCTCCCTCTTCTATGTTCAATGAGGTCTTGGATATCTTCAATTCTATTTACCCAAGGCTTCAGTTCACATTAGAGAAGGGAGTTGATAATAAACTTAATTTTCTTGATGTTACAATAATCGTGAACAATAATTTAATCGAATTCGATTGGTATCACAAACCTACTTTTTCCGGAAGATATGTAAATTATAAATCGAATCATCCACTATACCATAAGAGGGGAACAATCGTAGGATCGTGCTTTTTTTATTGTCGCATCCGAGATTCCATCAAAGAAACTTTGAGCTGATAGTCAGCGTCCTCTTGGACAATGGCTATCCTCTATTTTACATTTTTTATGTAATACGAGAGCGTCTGAAGTTGTTATTGGCCTTGAATCGGACAGGCTTGAAGCTCGACGAGGATCCTAAGAAGAGATCCTCTTCATATTTTACAATCCCATACATTCCAATGTTTTCGAAACAATTTAAGCGAGTTCTTCGTAATCATGACACGGAAGTTTTTTATTTCGGATTAAATAAAGTTCGTAATTTTGTCAAGGTCCATATAAAAATATAATGCCAAAAGATTCGTGTAACAATGTAATGTATAAAGCTTCGTGTAATGATTGCAATGTGTCATATGTCAGCCAAACCAGCAGACAGTTAAAAAAATGAATTTCTGAACACCGAAATCACATCCGATCAAATACGTTACAATCTTTGGTTATAACTAATCACAGAAGAAGAACTGGAATTCGGTCACGATTTTAATTGGGAAGAATCTAAGATTTTGGATAGGGAGTCCTCGTTAGGCAAAAGACTTGTCTTTCGGCAAAATGCTGTTTATTAAGTGCAAAAAAATAGCTTCAACTTGCAGAGTAATACATAGGCTTGCATCGTACATTTGCGACGCTAATCGATAATTTATCGAAAATATAAGTCGTTCGTTCACGCGTTGGTATGTTTGTTATTGTTGAATCAATTGCACATGTCCTTGGTTGAGTTTACGTCCTGACAACCGAGGATATATTTATACAGTTCATCATCGAATCTCGAATAGACATGAGACGTACAGTAGCATACTATATTATTAATTGTAAAAAAGCGCGGAATCTAGTGAACCATGCTTTTAATTATTAATTTAAACGAAAAAAGCTTATTCACGTATAATATGTTTCGATATTTATTTTATTATTTTTATTCGATTTGTTAGATCTGCTGTGTGACGTTGCATAGCATAACTATAGTACAATATATTTAATTGACTGTTGGAAGCAGAGCACTTACTAGACCTCCGCGGGATGTAATTTAGCGTCACTTATGCATCGAGAACAAATTCGTTTAATATAACGCGTCGCTTTGTAATATACAGGATGTTAGAAAAGTCTGGAAAACCCGTCAAATATCTCGAAAACGAAACATTTCTGAAAAAAATGTTTCAGACAAAAGTTGTATAGCTTGAAGGAGCTTGGTGTCATTTGACATTGAAGAGTCACCTGAAGGTCACATAAAAGTCACTTCATATTTTTTTTTTAAATAGGACACCCTATATACTTTTATATATTCTTGTAGCTTGCCTTAAGAGCTTTCCAAAATACTATAATAAAATATTTTTTCATTGAGTACTTTTCGAGTTATAAGGCTTGAAATAATTTTTTAATTTTACATAAACCGTAAAATATCTTGTAAAATATTCATTTTTCAATTATCTTATCTTAACACATTTATGCACAAAATAATGAGAGGAATCGATTGGTGTAAAAAAAACATAATTGTTTCGGAGAAAAAATATGTAATTTGTAATTAATAATTACATATTTTTTCTCAAAAATAACTATGTTTTTTCTCAAGATATTTTACGATTTATGTAAAATTAAAAAATTATTTCAAGCCTCATAACTCCAAAAGTACTCAATGAAAAAATATTTTATTATAGTGTTTTGGAAAGCTCTTGAGGCGAGTTATAAGAATATGCAAGGATATATAGGGTATCCCGTTTAAAAAATTGAAGGTGATCTTCATGTGATCTTCAGGTGACTCTTCAAGATCAAATTAGAGATACTATATTATGTCTCCTTTTTTGTCTGAAACATTTTTTTCAGAAATGTTTCGTTTTCGAGATATTTGACCGTTTCCAAACTTTTCTAACAGCCTGTATATTGTTAACATCGCGCTGAAGAAGAATCAAAAGATGATCCGAAATGTTCGCTTTTTGTTATTATAATATGTGTTTTTAATAAACTAATATTGAAAAAAGAAAGAGATATTGTTTGTTTGCGCTCCAACTACTGCACGTTGGTTCTTATGCCATTTTTTTTTTAATTTTTTAATTCAAATGAATGCACAAATTGATTAAAATACTGAAAATGTATTATATGTATAATGTATGATTACTGAAAATGTATTATAAATTAAAAAATTGCAATTTGATGTATAATTGAAAAAATAAGAAAAAGTGAAGAAATAAAAAATTATTTAATAGATAATTATTTGACATAATTGTGTAACAATTGTATGCATATAAGCCTGCGTATATATACATATATATATGTGTGTGTGTGTTTTTATACATATATATATATATATATGTTGATATTTAATTAGATAGAAGGATATATGTTTCAGAACTTTTCGGAAAGACGATTGAGCATAAAAAAAAGAGAATTGATAAAAAAATAACTCAATTTGCTGCTTGATTATTTTCGGAAAAGTGATTGCTTTCAAAGTTTGTTGAAGGTTCGACAATGAGTTTGATGGCTGTTGTGTGAAACTAGTGGCAATTATTTTTTTATTGCGAACTAGATTTCATTCAATTTTGAATCAATTTAACCAAAGCTGTACAATTTTCATTACCATTACTAATCATTACCAATACTTTTAATGAAAATTAATGAAAATTAGTGGCCATTACTAAAAATAATAAAAAGTAATGAAATTATTTTCAGTAATGAAAAAATGAAAAGTAATGAAAAATAATGCCCATTACTTTCCATTATTTTCCATTACTGAAAGCAATAATAATGAAATCAAATCATTACTTTTCAAGTTGATTGAAGTTTGGAACGTTCCTGGAGCGATTTTTTTAAAAAAGATTTGGCCCATTTCTAGTTTTGCACAGAGTAACTTCCAAATATCACATAATGTATACAAAATATTCCGATCGAATACACGCGTCGGAAGGCACCCTTATAGTCGATAAGCCATCTTCGTGATCATTTAAAAAATTCTTTCTATACGAAAAATGATTTGGCCCGTTTCTAGTTTTGCACAGAGTAACTTCTAAGTGCCACATAATATATACAAAATATTCCGATCGAATACACGTATCGGAAGGCACCCTTATGCTCGATAAACCATCCACGCGATCACTTATATGTATTAGAATTTTCGTTCGTATTAAAATTCATTTGTATTAGAATTTTCTTAAAATTATGTCAGGAATACCTCCTTAACTTATCAGCGAGTTCGCCTGTATGCTTGTATAGATGCGATGGTTTTATGGAGACATAAATTTCAGTTTGAGGATCCCATTTCCTCAACGTATTCTTTCACTATTTTTTGACTGTTGAGACACGTAAGGTTGTTGTTTTGTTAAGGTGCAATCTATATAGATTCTACGAAATTTTAGAAGTTCCATTGCGTAGAAAGTACACACCCCTGACAGCAACGAGATCAATGTAAATATAATATCTGCATATAATTATGCATACTTTCATTATTTTATTATATTGGACTTTGAGGAAGGATAATGAAGAAAGAACTTGAATCCGATGTACGTATATAAACTAAAGGAAGAATAGGTTTATTACAGGGCGGAGGATATAACCATGAGGTAGTGAACACACAAAAAGAATGTTAGTAGGTAAAAAATACGCTAAGTGCGACATCTGTAGAAACAGAATGACTAGTCGTGGGATTGTTACAGAAATAAGCGCCAACATATTATTATTATCATTATTATTTATTGTTATTATTATTATAAACTTAATTAAACTTCATCGCATAATATTTATTTTGCGATAATATCTCTTATTCTTTTAAATTTTGTTACGAAAAAGGCGTGACCGCCGGAAGAATAATGCGGTAGTGGCGATACCTTGTATTACTGATTTCTATACTAATTGGATAAACTATATCCTTTGAAAGCACTTCGAATTGAAACTCACTCAACGTCTCGGAATGTTCAATAAGATACTAAACACTGGTATGGCGCTGTGCTGTCGATAAAGATGAATAGATTAGGGTTATTTAATCGAGTGCAGTCTGATAATTAAATTATTATTTTCAATTCCATAAACAAAATAAAATAGAAAATAAAATAAAAAATTCTTAATTTGTAGTCATAAGATCAAATATAAAATCGTAAAAATAATTATTTTTTAACAAACAAATAATAATTTTAATTTTTATATTTAAATCAGTTTCTCTAAAATGTAAATTTATATTTAAATTAAATTCAAGTTTATATTTAATTAAATTGAAAATTAACAGTACTAATTAACTTAGAATAAAATTAATTAAACAACCGATATACAAGAAAAGAGCGATAAGAGCCACCGCGGATGATAGTGCGTAAAATTTTTATAAAGATTAATAAATCGCGAAAAATAAGACGCGAAAATAAGACATGCATATATTTTACTTGGTGCATAAACCAAGGTAGATTCTCCATTCGAGAATACTATATAAGACTCCTCTTTACCCCCCTGCAGAGATGTAAGCGAGAAAAATATCGGGGCGAAGTCGCTGAATCGGGAGTCGAACCCGAGTCTTTCGCTTGCCGGACGACTGCTCTAAACCAGATGTTGGTGTTAAATAGAGAAAATGTTATATTTTTAGTGAGAGTTTATACTAAAAAAGAAAAAAAATAATGATTATTGATGAGCTCATACAATCTCGCGTTAAGAAATGTCGAATGTTTGTACCAATTATAGAAGTGCTAAATTTTTGGTAGCAGTATACATACGAATCTAAATGTAATGCATCAGAATATGCTTTATAAGTATGTGCATATGATTGATACAAGTATCTGACATAAACGTATCATGAAAATGTTTTTCGAGCGCAGGAAAATATTTTTTTTTGCAGTAGCAGTTTTTTGTATGCTGTATTAGCCAATACAGCTGGAAAATTTCAATTGATAGTTTGCTCATGTTACAATTACATGCTTTTCTGAACATCTGCTTAGCAACAAATAATAACTACAGTTTCTGAAGGCACTATTAAATGCCCACGATTTTTAGAAATAATAAGAGCTATAACATCTTGAGAATTAACGATATTATTTTTGCATGTAACAGATGACAACACTTTACAACCTGCTATATATTTAACACATTCGACTGTATTTAGCAACTTTTTAACTACGTATCCTGCTACATATCTGATTGTTTATGTGGCAAACTCAGAAAGATTATTTGGAACAGCCCAAGCAAAATGTAAAAATTGTTTTAAATCAACAATGTTTTGAGAAGAATTAGATTTATTACTGTCCAAATCATATTTTTGCTTTGATTCTAAGATTTTTCACGGCATTATATATAGTTGGATCATATCTAATTGTCGCTATTTTCTTTTTGTAGAAACAGAAACATTCAAAATTTTTGTTTTATTTATTAGTTGCGTATTACCTATACTAACTTGCACATCATGACAAATTGATATCTCTTATACATGTAGAGATGAATTGTGCTACAGTTGGATTTGGGCACCAGTCATTTCTAGCTCTTATAGTATCAAATAGTAATTCGATATGATCTTCATTATTTAATACTTAATTACTTTATACTTAATTTGTATGTTAATAACATTTCTAAATTAATACTTAATTACTTGATACTTAATTTGTATGTTAATAACATTTCTAATAGTCTATTTATCAGTTTTACATAATGATCAAATGTAGCAATTGAAGATAAAACAGCTGTATAGAATCCTATAAATCCCGTTTTTCTTGAGCATGAATAAATTGGCTTATGATCTAACAGTTTCAATCTACTAAGATAATTGATTGTGCTTAACACTTTTGGACGCCAAATATATTCATTTTCTGATTTTAA
Organism: Camponotus fellah; assembly: GCA_030586385.1. NCBI lineage: Eukaryota > Metazoa > Arthropoda > Insecta > Hymenoptera > Formicidae > Camponotus > Camponotus fellah. The sequence goes on along the minus strand of JAPIVC010000274.1, from coordinate 157,483 downwards.
TGGACTTTTAAAACCCTTACTCCAAGGATTACGTACATTTAAAAACATAATCAACACAACGAATAAATTGCACTGTTGCTTCACAGCCTTTGAATTCAGATAAACGCAAAACCTTCCAGCAAAACTTAATCGTGTCTGTACTACTAGCAATTAATGTTGTGCAGCTAAGAATAATTTCATTATCATTTTTTTATAATCAATATGTATTGTACACAATTTATTGCCTATGTACGTATATATTTTCCGTAGTTTTGCATGATGTTCTTCAAATTATTGATCTTTTTGATTTATTTTTCTTTCTTATTTAATAGTTTATTTTTAGTGCACAATTTCTTAATTGTTAGGAGAGCAGCATTGAATTTCTTTTTCATAGTATCCAAAGATTTCACTTACATATGGCACGCAATTCTTCGTCTTGTTGAAGTAATGCCAATGCTTTTATATATCTCCATTCAATCCTATTATTATCACCATCAAGAATCACTGATAAGTCAGCTAAAGCATTTCATTGCTTATTTTTAAGATTGTTGACATGGATCTATAATAATCGTGTATATCAGGTTGATTTTTAACAGAAAAACGTGGTTTCGCGTTCTTCTTCATCTCCGTACTTGCTCCTAACGTTTAACTGCTGCAAAATGTTCAGCAGGACAGTTAATAAAGTAATTTGTATACCAACTTCATGCAGTCGCATTAGATCATTTATCAAATTAGCTTTAATTTCTGCAGACAAACCATTAATTAAAAAAAAGCTATAGGTAACTTCCAAATGTCATTCAAAGCTACAACCAACATCACCAAAGCGTTTTTTGTCTCGGCAAATCACTTGTACCTTCAATACCAACACCAATGTCAACACGCATATATCCACGCATTTTTCCATCTCGACTTCTTTGAAATCCTTTTTTTAATGCCCGTTTCGTCCATAACTAATGCACAAATAAGACATTTATTTTGTTTCTTATACCCTTCATTTTTTAATTGTAAGGTGTTAAAACACTCCTCAGAAAAACCAGGTTCAGCATCAATAGTGTTATACCTTGAACGAATAGCACTAGGATGAGGCAGTGTCAGTTGAAACATTTTACGGACATAGTTATAGGCACAGATAAATAAAAATGAAAAGTAAGAACAAAATATCTTAAATTCGGTGGATCTTTTCTTTGGTTAATGCTTTCTGTGCTACGTTTGTGCATGCGTTTAAAAAGTTTTGCAAGAATATCTTCAAACTCTTTCAAAATAGACATATCATCATGAAAAAGATGATGAGTTTTCCGTAGTTCTTGCACGATGTTCTTCAAATTATTGATCTTTTTGGCTTATTCTTCTTTTTTATTTAATAATTTATTTTTAGTGCACAATTTCTTAATTGTTAGGAGAGCAGCATTGAATTTCTTTTTCATAGTATCCAAAGATTTCACGTACATATGATCGTGATTTACATTTATAGATGTTTCGTTTTCTGAAATAAATTTATTTAACGTTTATTTAATGTAGAAACTCTTAGAATTACAATATAAATATTAAATATAGGAGCATAATTTTCATATCATTAATTTAGAAAATTTAATCTTTATTTATTACTTCATTTATTTCTTTATTTAGGTATGAAAATAAATTACAATCACAATCTCCTTATTTATTACTACAATAGCAATGAAATGCAGAATAGACTAGCAAATGAAATAATTGTTTAATAAATTTTACCTTTATTTTCTCTCTGCATATTAATTAGGTGATCTGTTGACGGTCTAACATTATTTGTTTCTTGTGAAACATTCTCATCTTCAAATTTTCTCCCTTAAATTCAATGTTATATTATTATATATTAGTTTGTTTTACTTAATCGTTTAAATTAATTTGTTTAACATAAAATTATCGTTTATATAGATCTACTTTTTTCTACGTATTTCATATAATATAATAATAGCAATAGTATAATAAAATAGTAGTAATATATATGTGTAAAATCATACATTTATTTAAATGGTTGATATGTTCTAGCTCTAAAAATTCTTATAACATAATATATTCTCTTTTTTATGATCAAAAATAGTCGAGATATTACCTTTCCTTAATTTAGATAATTTATCACGAAAGTCAGTGTATTCTATCGAGAAATGTTCTGAATATAATGAACTATAATACTTTGGCATCCAATTTATTCGACCCATATTTCTTATCCATTGCAATTTTATTTTTTCATATGTAGGAAATCTAGTAAATTCAGAAATGTAAATAAAATAATATTTAGAGTTTAACATTTGTAAAATAAAAATGAAGCTAATCTCTAAAAATGTTGTAATACTTACTTATGAAAAGACAATTCTATTTATTCAGTTTTTGTTTTTTTACAATATTCACAACGAAACATTTTATAATTTTATATAATATAAGGTCCTGCGCACAGTAGAGAAAATATTAGGAATAAATATTAAATATTAAGATTTTAAATAAAATCGAAAAAACTCTGATATAAAAATATAAATTCAAGTAGGATGAAGGATTCTTACTTATTTCCCTTACTAGTCCTTATTTATACTCAAATTTATATTTTTATATAAGTTTTTTCGATGTTATTATTTTAAAATCTTAATTTTAATCAAATAACACGAAACACAAAAAATTACTTATAGATTATAAGGCAGGATAAATTTCCACTTGTTAAATCACTCTCATTATCATATATTTACCAGTAGAAACGCCGTAATGCAACGTTTAGTACCTAATTGAACATTCCGAGGAAGATCGTATAGTCTATCCATGGACGTATAAATATATCTGAACGGAGCGTAAAGTTAGTTTTTAGGTGAAGGGACCGATACTGGCGTGGGGAAGAATCCGCCAACTTGTCTGGCGACATTTTGGCATTTTGTTTAAAATATGACATATCATGATATTTTATTTCTGCTTCTATTGCATGAGAACAGAGTTTTAGAAGAGAACATTAATGCAATAGCTGTGCGGAATAGAAAATAATTTTCTGTTTATATTAAAAGTATATCTTTTAATATAAATGATACAAAATGATATATTTTTATTGTTTATATGCAGAACAATAATTCTCATATTTTGGTTTTTTTGAAACGTATTAAAACATTTTAGTTATAAAGTTATAATTATATAAAATATAATTTCATTAAAATTTTTGAAAAATTGAAAATAATTTTAAAATGAAATTTGAAAATAATTTTGTACCTAAATATATATATACAGGATGAGTTTTATTTCGTGTCAATCTTTTTATCATGCGAGAGATTCGACTGCATAATAAATTGATCGGTACATAAATGTTAATTATTTGGATCGACCGTTTTCAAAGGCTCAAATATAATGTGTAAAATTAAAACAAATTAAAAGCTGAACTTATATAATATTGATTTATTATTATTATTATTATTAAAGCTACATATTTATTATTATTATTATTATTGTACACATTATAGTCGAACCTTCAATACGGATTTCGTTGTAACAGCCGATTGCAACACAAAGTGGCATTTTTTGATATTTTCATACAATAAATTAATTTCACACATTAAAATAATTTGACAACACTTAATAACACTGTTATTTTATTATTAATTTATTATTCTGTCACTATGAAGCAGCACTAATATCGCCAGACAATATGACGGCCCCTTCCTCCCCTAAAATCTTCATCCCCCGTATGAAAGCTCCATCCAGATATATTCTTACGTCTATGAGTCTATCCAATTAGTAAGAGATCAATGCCTTGTATAAATCGATGAATGGCTCTTTCGTTCAAAAATCCGGAGAATTTTAGAGCAGTGATTCATTTGTTAAAGTAATCGGAAGACTAACCGTTTTTCTAAACGTCTCAAAACATAGGATAATCGTCGTTTGTTTGTTTCTTAACATAACCTCATTTACTCAGTTTCCTTCTGTACGTACTGCAAACAATTCTAGTAGTACTGGCAGTTCTTGTCTAACAATCTATTTTCGAAAACAAACAGCGTATATTTCGCGATTATTAGTGCATAGAATGCAATAAAAATAAATAAAATGAATATTACGTTAATAGAAATACAAAATTTGGCTAAAACTATTTGTGATAATATTATTCTCTAAATTTCTTAGAATGAAAATGTATTCGAAAAATTGAGTGACTGGTCAAGTCACTCTAGTTAGAATGACTTTTCACTCATAGGAGTGAATTCTTCTCACTTTTTGTTGTAGAGTAAAAAATTCACACTGCAAAATAGAGTAAATATGTATTACTCTACCATGTAAAGTGAATATTTTCACTCTATGTAGCATTTTCACTCTGTACAGAGAAAATGTTTACTCATGAAGAGTAAGTAAAGCGCATAATACATTACGTTCAGAATTAAACAGTTCACTTGTGTTTATATGAGGATTTGTTATAACAGCCTTTTGAACAGCATCAATTATTTCTTGTGTTCTTTGTGGAACATGAATGGGCCTGGCGGATTTGTAAAATTGTCCATTTTTTTTAATCTTTCACACAAGCGGTGAAAAAAACTACACATATCCACATGTCGTCCACATGTCGTCTGTTCGGAAATCTTTGAGCGTAAAGTGCAACCGTTGGCCTTTGAGTTTTTCGACATTCGTCATAAATAAGGATCATGTCCGTTAATTCTTCGTATGAATAATTATTTCCTTCCATCGTAATCTCTTACGTATGATTTTTACGTCAACAAAATTGTTTGAGTATCCAGGCATTTCTGTTTTTATAGTTTCTTGATCATCTTTTGTTTATTGATTTGAACATGACCCATGTTATCATTCAAAAAATTATTAAACATTCCTTAGAGGGGGAGGTTGGCATCCATTTAAATAGTATACAATAATCATCTCATATTTGATGATATGCTACGACGTTTAAATTTTTTTGAATAGCTTATTGAACATGTTTATTTAAAAAATTTATTTTTTATTCTTTTATTGCAACATATCAAACATTGTTATTTATCAACTTATTAATTATGTCGTCAACTATATACTAACTTACTTAATTTATGTAAATGAATTTCAATGATACTAATGATATATTTTTGGAAAATATTCTCCGGAGAAATATTCTATTTTTGGAAGTGATGGATGCATAGATATAATATAATAAGTATTTTTTATTATGAACTTCTTAAAAAATAAAGTGTATCAAATTTTGCAGGAAAATAATGTGGAAATTCTTAAAATAGATTTCGTAACGCGTGTGCAGAAATCACTTCTTTCATGATAAAACGAGTGAGAGACATTTTCATGGACAGGATTGCTCTTTGTATAAGAAAAAATAGTGATTACATCAATTTTTATAATTTATTATATTTAAAGATAAGAAATATTATTCTTTATTATATTATAAGTATTTTTTATTATTTGTTCAAATTTATTTATTAAACTATTTATGTTATTATGTTTTTATGTTATTATGTTTTATCTAAATTATTAAATAAATATTTTTATTTATATTATTAAATTTAACAACTGTTCACTACAGAGTGATAAAAGTCGATTTCTCTTTCTTTATTCCTTTCGAACTTGCATTTTGATTTTATTTTGCGAGCCCAATAAAGCATGCCCCTGATGGTAGAAATAGGCAACCCGACTTAATAATGTGTATGTTGCGGAAACACCTTGTATATATGTATACAGAAGAACAAATTAATAAGCACTTGATAAGAATGATATTATAATTTATTTCGATGTTACTGGTTCTGTAGTTTGCATACCAAAAGAAAATAAAATATAAAGTGCAAACGCATTCTATATTATGCAGTAGTAGTAAATAGGAATAATATTGTACTTCCAATAACTGAAATGATAACCAATAACTGAAATGATAAATACACAATACTACTGCTATAAGCATATTTTTGAAAACATTCTTACAATCTTCTTACAATCTAAACATTTTACTTGGCCATTATTTTCAGTTGTAATTGTCGACTGGAGTTGGGTACTAATAAATGTTATAAATGCTATGAATGAATGAAATAAGATTACATTATCAGAATATTTAGAAGACGTTTATATTGCTTTAAATAAGAAAGAAAATTTACGTTCTAATTTGATTGTTATACATAATTGTTGTGCACATTTCCAAAAAAGGGTATCATTTACTATACATAAAAAATTTCCAAAGTACCTAAAAATTAAAAGTCTTATATTAGAATGTATGGATGTACTAATTCACTGTAATACTTTAAATGATTTAGATTATTGTTATGAGCAATTTATGACTTTATTATTGACATCTTGTTCCATAGAAGCTCATAAGTATATTGTTAATATTAACAAATATCATATTACGAAATATAAATACGATAATAATATCTTCAAGGAATACTCTGATAATGAAAGCAATGCAGACTTGTTAGATGAAAATTATAAATTAGAAGATCGAATTTTCATTCATTTTGATTCGCTATTTTTTAAATGATATAATTCCAAATTACATAAGAAGTAAAATTCAGGATAATAATATAGAAAGCACTAATAGATATTATGCTCCAACAATTGAATATTACAAACCATTATATATCTTTTGTTTCCATGTGGTCGGTGTTATTACTGAAAATAGTTACATCGGGTACATTTAGATTAAGCAATGCAAATATTGAGGGTTATTTTTTAAATGGCGAAGTAAATTTGAAAGTCGGACGTTAAAAAAATGAAAAATTACAATAAACAAATATGCAAAATTAAAATTAAATATTCCTGTAAAACGCAGAAGGCATAATATTTAATGTCAAAATGTACAAAATATAAATACATTAATAGAAGAAACATGACAAAAAAAGAAAACGAAAGTCTTTGTATAGTCGTTTTAAAGGGCGTTCATTAGGACGAATAGCTAAAAAGTATAAATTAAATACAAGTACGTCTATATCAAACAAAAATTCAAAAACATTAGAGCTATCAGAATTAAATTTAAGCAAAAATTCGACTCATGCAAATGCACTTGACGCAACGGATTATTAAACATCGATTATTACATGCAGTCTCCTTCATTAACAATTTGACAATACGGATCGTTAACAAATGCGCCACTAATAAGATTTGACATATACAGGGTGTCAGGAAATTTTTGGAATTATATATATTACATGATAGAAGGTTTCTATAAAAGATCGAAGAGCGCACAATAGCATATGTATAATATAAAAAATCCTATTAACGGAACAATGTTACTTCCTTATTTATATGCATCACATTGATATCTTTTAATAATCGATTTTAACGAATATTCTATTCTAGATACAAAATATTTAGTAAATCCTAGGATAAGGAATGAGCAGTTACAGCATTCCAAAATTATTTGAAGGGAAGCTCCTTATTAAATAAAAATAATAAACGCTTATGTGATAAATCATGGCGCGAAATAATTTGTAATAAGAGCAGACCGCTTTAAAATGATTCATATAATTGTGGCGTATAAATAATGTATTATATATATAATGTGTATAATACGAAATAAATCATATGATATAAATTTTAAATTAATCGAATACAAGAACATAATAGTCGAATTTTTATTAAATTCTTCTAATTCTTATAAAAGACATTTGTCAATATTGTTTTAGTGACCGAAAAAGATCATTAGTTATGTGCAATACATGTCGACATGTTGGGCACATCAATTATGTATTAAAACGAAATTCAATGACAACACAAACTGAAAGAATCCAGATGCGAAGTACAGATGTAAGTTATATAAGAAAGGTTTTCGACCATGGATGAAATACGTAAAATAAATCTAAAAAAATTAACTAATGGCGAAGGTGGGTTATCGAGCATAAGGGTGCCTTCCGACGCGTGTATTCGAATATCGGAATATTTTGTATACATTATGTGGCACTTAGAAGTTACTTTGTGCAAAACTAGAAATGGGCCAAATCATTTTTAAAAATCCACTCCAAACTTCAATCAGCTTACTTTTCATTACTTTTAGTAATGGCTAGTAATTTTCATTAATTTTCATTAAAAGTATTAGTAATAATGAATTAATTAATAATAATTAATTTTTTAATGATTATCGTACAGCTTTGCACTTAACACATGGACAAAAATCGTGAATACTGAATCGAAAATAACCGAGAATAATTGCTGAATATGAATGTATGTGACTGTGAATGAAAGAATATACTCCCCCGTTGTCATGGAAAGTTCTTGCCTATTTTATTTTTTACGTTTTCCACCATATGGTTGCGGAAGATGCTAACGAATAGAAATCTTCGTTAGATTTTCTATCGACCTTTTGCCCTTTTTGGCTGTTCTTCCGAATGTGACTTATCGATTTGAGCATCGTCCTTGTAGGAACTTAAGAAGTGAAACAAATGTCAAAAACAAACAAAAAAAATAATTTTTGCCCCAACTAGTGATATAGGGCCGGTTCTAACTCTGGTCTTTTCAGGGCGGATGAGACGCAAGGGAGATTTCGGTGGCGCAGGGGAATGATGTCACGCGGGACGGAGGGGATTTCGGGGGCGCGAGGGGCTGCGGGGCGGGATACGTTTGTTTCGGCGCGTGTTGGATGTTTTATCGCAATATGAACAATATTATATTACATATCCGGCAATATAAACAATATTATATTACATATCCGGTTGATAAACAATATAAACAGTTTTACATATGCCGATGTCCGATTTATAAACAATATAAACAGCTGCATTCCTTTGAAAGACAACGCGTGATGGAGAGAATGATAACGCGAAGAGATTGCGTGCGAGAGAGAGGGAACGATAGCGCAAAGAGACCCCGTGCGAGAGAGAGGGAACGATAGCGCGAGGTAATCGCGTACGAGAGAGAGGGAACAATAGCGCGAAGACAACGCGTGCGAGAGAGAGGGAACGATAGCGTGAGATGATCGCGTACGAGAGAGAGAGAGAGAACGATAAAGATTTATAACTAGCGCGAGAGAGATAACGCAAAGGATAGGAGCGCAAAAGAAAATGTGTGTGTAAATAATTGCAATTTTTTTCAATTAAAATTTATTAAATTTAAAGTGTGTCTGTGTAATAATACATTTGTATATGTGTGTGTGTGTGTGTGTGTGTGTGTGTGTGTGTGTTTTTAATGATAAAATAATAATAATAAAAATAATAACAATAATAATAATGTAATATAAAATATTGGGGGGATAATGCGCCGGGCTAAGGAGAGATCGCTCATGGGACAGAAAAAAAAGATGCTGTATTAATAGAAACATATTACAATAAGATTTATAAAAGAAAAAAAAACACTTACATCTTTCCTCCCAGTTCTGTTCCTCTTTCCTCATCCCATCTTCTTTACTCCTCCCGTCTTCTTCTTCTTTCTTCATAATGTCCATATAATATATTTATTTCATTTATTTCATCGAATAGAGGTTCCATTCCGAAGATCCGCCGTAAGTCAAAAATATCGAGATATCTCCATTCATTGACTTCGTTATCTCGGCGATTCTATGCGGTGTCGCTTCACATGTCTACAAAGTTCTTCCTCCTAGCGCGATGCATCATCCTCACCCATTGTCTTCATTGAATGTTTACGAATCCTGGAATTTCCACTTCGTCCTGGAATTACACAAAAATTTATTTAAAAATACACAAAATTTTTCACAATTTTTCACAAAATAATCACAAACGCGATAATACTTACATCAAAATACTTACATTCCACAGGAAGGTTCAGGAACTTAACATATGGAAAAATTTCCTCTTCCACTCAGGATACACATTTACGCGATCCATTATTTTTTAAAATTTTTAACTCCTTAACTGTTAATCTCTTTTTGCTCACTGCTAAACTCTTTGTGATGAAGCAACGAGGTCCTGATACGAAATTTTACAGTAGAGATAAAGCATTATCATCATATCAAAAACGCCGTAAGATAAAAATATGCGCGGTTACATGCATTTATCGCAAGTATAAGCAATATTATATTACATACTTGGTTAATAAACAATATAAACAGTATTACATATGCTGATGTCCGATTTATAAATAATAACAGCTGCATTCCTTTGAAAGACAACGTATGCGAGAGAGACAATGATAATATCGCGAGACTTATAATTAACGCGCGAGAAAGAGTGCAAAGATATCGCGAGGCTTACAACTAGCGCGAGATAGCAGAGATGGGAACGCAAAGGAAAATATGTGTAAACAATTGCAATATTTTCAATTAAAATTTATTAAACTTATTAAAGTGTCTGTGTAATAATACATTTGTGTGTGTATATGTCTAATACTAAAAATAACAATAACAACAATAATAATATAATATAATATAAAAATATAAAATTTAATATAAAATATGGGGGGGGATGATGCGCCGGGCTAAGGAGGAAGCCGGTCATGGAACAGAAAAAGACATACATTTCACTATTTTTAATAATTTATTTTAGGATATTTTTGATGTATTATATTATAAATTGTAAATTATATACAATATTTTCCATTGATCATCTTTATATTGAGCAAATGGAGCACATATTGCATGGTATTATTTGCTATAATGATTTTCTGCACTCCTTATAATAAGTGCTACTTAATAGGACTATTAATAGGACACAATAATCCGTTTTATGTTTCTGAATAGAATCGGTTTTATGAAATGAAGATTCAGTCAGTCTAATAAAACAGTCTGAACAATATCTTGTCCCTTCTTCCACATCGTAATAATATTATGTGATGCAACACATGATTTATTTCCATCTCATTTAAATATCGACACTTTTTCTGTCTTAATTCATTATCATTATCTGACATAATCAGAATCCACTAAGGATGATATTTCCTTTTCAGATTCTTCCTCAGACCCATTTCCATTAGATTATCATCTTCAATGATAATAATCTCTTCAATATCCTCGTAGATGATAATAACATCTTCGTTATCAATGATAATAACGTTTTCTTCAGCCATACGTGATATTCCAGAAGATCAGCTTTAAGAAACTGGATAACAAGACCATTAGATCCATTTCTTCTTCATTTTTTTTTTGATAGGTACCTCTCGACTCGCACTACTAAACTCTTTGTGACGAGGCAACGAGGTATCGGTACGAAATTTTATAGTAAAGATGTGGCATTATCATATCAAAAACGCGTCGTAAAACAAAAGTGTGCGCGATCCCATGCATTTATCGCAAAGCGATAATACATACATAAGCATAAGCAATATTACATATCCGATTGATAAACAATATAAACAGTATTATATAAACCGATGTCCTGTTTATAAACAATATAAACAGCTGCATTCCTGCGGCGCTTGCACAACAATGTTATATCTCGCGTGTGCAGTGATTATATTATATAAAGAGAAAATTATAATTATTATTTAATTTAATAGAATGAATACGCCGGTGCACGCGGTTCAACCGCATTTTAATTCCATTAAAGAAAAAAATGAAAAATATATCGATATCGATATTAAAGCGCGCGAGAAGCGTATAGAGACAGCGCGGTGTCCCGCGCGGTATATAGTTGTCTCGCTCGCACCCTCTCATTCGAGCGCCGAGCGAGAGAGACGGCTATCGGACATCTCTAACTCGTCTCATAGTGCTTTCACTCTCGCTCTAATGCCGTGCGCGAAGGACAGAACATTGGAATGCCCCCCACTACTCTACCCCCACTTTCTTTCCCGCCGCCTGGCTCGCGTACATGCGCGCTTCGCTTGTGTGAGTGTGACGTCAGTGAGCATCAACACAAGCATAGCGGGACACCATTCCTGCCGGTGCGTGTACATAGTAGCCAAGAGTCTTTCAACGATCGCAGAGGTCGACAGGTCGCATACTGATCGTTCGATGCTTACGCGCGTTGTAATCCAATACAAGTCGCGGCAACGCGTTGATTCATTTATAAGATCCGTTTAGCGTAAACATCTTCCATATGTCGTTTTTTAGCGTGCGATTGAATCGCTCAAGGATCGATGACTTCAATCGAATATGTAAAATAGTGATTGAGGTCATGTTTTCGCATGAGCCATTGCACGTCAGCGTTATAAAATTCTTTTCTCATATCGGTCTGTATGTTTTTCAGACACCTTTTGCTATCTGGAATTATGTCCGCAATAGCGTCAGCTGTCTCACTTCCGCCTTTACTCTTGAGTTGTACGCGTGCTTGCTCAACACATCAATGATAGTATGTAGTTGTAACCTCTGTTGAAACGAGAGTACGGACGCATCTCGACGATATCAGCTTGCCACAGCTCGTATCCTTGCACTATGACATGTCTTTGGGGAAAATTTTTTCTAGCCGATGCGTTCACCAACTGCCATTTCTCTAAACTATGTTGCTTCTCCGTTATTTCTGATCGTCGATCCATCGTTGTTTCGATTAGTCAATCAAACGATACGTATCCCGAGTATCATCGTGCGTTTTATCATTCGTTGTCACTCTTTAACCGTTCATAGTCGTTTCTGAGCCGTTCACTATCGTTTGTCGTTTTTCAATAGTCGTTTTTTTTCATCCGCTACTGTTCGTAGTCATTTTCCTTCTTCGTTATCTCTATTATTTTCGATCATCGATCCATCGTTGTTTCGAGCTAGAGAAAAATAGGGATATATGTGGTCAGATGTGTCTTTACGCCCAACGAGTGACAGAATCCATCCGTGGCAACGACATTGACGCATATCCTGTGGAGAAAGCATTCACATTTTTTTCAGCCTAATGAATAATTGCTAAAAAACAATATTCGCAAACTAGAAAAATATGTGAGGCGCAAGTGGCTGGATCGGGAATCGAACCCGAGTCTTTCGCTTTCCAGGCAACTGCTCTAGACCATTGAGCTATCCAGAGACCTCACACTTAATGCTGCTTTTTAACATAGTAATGCGACTCCAGAGCGATGTTAATATCTCACTCAATGGATGCAATGCCGATTGCCACGGAGGATCCCTGAAAGGCTCGCTGACCAAATAAGTACCGGTGAAGATATTCGCGTACATGCTGGCTTCCGACTGACCTTTCGTGTGAAAATGGCACCAACGAACGCAACACTATAGAGTGACCACATCTCCCAAGATCCCTTTAGAATATATTAAACTTATATTAAATATATATCCTCACTGTACCAAATAGCAGTGGCAGATGGCCCTAATATAGGGCCGGGGCAGGCCTCCAGAGAAAGATAGATGTATATGGGAGGAGGTGCATAGCTATTCCTTAGCCGTTCGATAGCCGTTTTTGACTCGTTCATTGTCGTTCCTTAGCTGTTCGTAGCTGTTTCTGAATTAATGTTAATTGTACGCCGAAGTTCGTTCATCGCAGTCTGCAAAGCTCGCATATCCTTCTCGAACGTGGTCAGCTTCTCATGTGATTCATTTTGTTTTGATTCTTCAACGTTTTAATGCATATTGTTTCACCTATAGTTTGTTGACTGCATCGGTATCAACCTCAAGTTGCACTACACGACGAATCTTGCGCGACCTCGCGTCATAATCCATAGTGACGCGACACAGAGCGTTTTGACTCAAGTAATTTGTCACCAATTTACCTCAATGATCACTTGTGTTGTGATTTCTTCATTTCTCCATTTGAATAATCCAAATTTATTAATAGGCATTTTTTTTATACGAATGACATCGATCGGTTGATTAGTTTTATTGAGACACCATTTAATTAATAATAAAGCCGACTTCACAAAGTTCATCGATGATCGAAACTCGTCGTAAGCGTTGTGGCCAGTTCGGCGCGAAGCGTCGAACAATCGTGAGCGATCCACTAACTCGTTGGGGTCGTCCCAGTGCACGTAATCGATTATATTGTCGGTCTGCGTCATCGCGCGAGGTATGAATACCTCGTTCCAGATTTTTTTCTTTTTCGATCGACATCAACGATGCAATTATTTGTTTATATTTGTATTCTTTGTTGCTCTTTAATTGACTTTGCGCATAATATTGGCGTTTATGCACATTCCTGAGAAAAGGATATGTTCTCTCACATTACTTTTTCCTGTACACCCGTGGAGCGTGCTTACAAAATCTGACCGACGTTAAGTCTTATGGATGATTAGAAATCATCACGGATTATAATGAGAAGACGGAAACGTTTCATATGGTTTAGTTCAGCGTGTAATTACAACAGCTGTCGTTGGAACGATATGAAAAGAGAAGAAGAATTATCTGTCGTGTACGTTAAAGAACTTGAAAAGCGAAAATGGCTGACCGATATACTAGACAATGCGGGAAACGGCTATATTATGGAAATCTTGTATGCAAACTATGAAGATATTGATGCTAAATAAATTAGATAATACCAAATAGTATGCGATGTGGAAAAATGTTAAGAATTGCGTATTACAAAATGTATTTAAAATATTTAATTGGTGGTCGCAATGCCAGAAAGAATTGCAAGAAAAATAAAATATATAAATATTAATATGTTTATCTCTTATTTCCCTACCCTAATCCTTTCCTTGCGTCTCTAAGAATTTTTTGTCTGAGCGTCACCGTCCCCTTCTCCTAAATTTCAGTGCGTTAGAAGCATTGATCCCCCACCACATTATACTTTTGGAATATTGCTTATGTCACGTATACTTCGTTAATTCCTATAAGATCAGTGTCGCGTTAATCACTCGTGGTTCACTTTTCATAACCCCAGAGAAATGTACTACGAAAGAAGCAGAAGCAGCAGCATCAGAAGACGCGTGAATAATTATGTACCGAGTCGTTATAAAACTCCATTGTTTGAGAACAAATGTGACGAATAAGTTTCGTTTAACTTTTTTTCTATTTTTTCTATTTTTACAAATTGTATTACTATTATTATTATTAGTATTATTTAATTTTAATTTTTTCTGTAGCATTTCATTGGAGCGTCGTGTGGTTCGTATACTAGGTAAATGATACGCATTGCCAGCTACGGAATTAAAATTCCTCGAAATTAGTATCAACGGATTCATCGAGTTACGTGGAGATTGTCGGGGATAGGAGATCATCGGGGAAAGGAATTGATATTACCTCTCGAAATGTGGAATGGACTCTACGAGCAACGTCGCAATATTCAAAATTTCCTTCGGAACGACTCTAAAGATGACTACAATTTTATAAGCGTTGAAGCGTTAACAGTGAGAGTTCGTACGATTAACGACGTCAAACTCAAAAGTCTCGAATCTTCAAATGTATGCATGATGATAATCGAATTGACGTTACATCATATGTTCGATCTCGATCAATGCATTGATATAACTTTTGATCGATTGGATAAAATTATCGAAATAATTGATGCCAAGTTTACGCAATTCTCCAATATCGTGTCCACTGTAATAAATTCGAAAAAAGTATCAAATGTAATACGCGCGAGTGACACTTTCAACAAGCATCAACTCGTCGATTGCGTAGCAGCTTCAGTTTTTAGTCCACATAGTACGTAAAAAAATATGTACAAACAAGAATAAAGAGTTTTAAGTTTACTAAATCATGACGTAATTTCTTCGCACATATTTCCATCTTTTGCGCTATCTCTCTCGCACACGTTCTCATGCTATCATTCCCTCTCTCTCGCACGCGTTGTCTTTCAAAGGAATGCAGTTGTTTATATCGTTTATAAACCGAACATTAACATATGTAATATTGTTTATATTGTTTATCAATCGGGTATGTAATATAATATTGTTTATACTTGCGATAAAACATCCAACATGCGCCGAAACAAGCGTACTTCGCCCCGCAGCCCTTCGCGCCTCCGAAATCCTCTTCGTCCCGCGCGCCTCCGAAATCCCCCTCGCGCCTTACCACTCTTCTGAGATAAACCTGAGTTAGAACCGGCCCTATATCACTATTGCCCTAGCAAGTTTTGTGTTAATTTTTTTTCATATGTGTTAAAATTTGTTCTCTTAGGTGGAGCAGAACTCCTTGTGTCCACATATACATTTTTCGGGTGACACCCAATTGACCACGTCTCCAATTGGCCAATTCAAAATAGAACTCTTTGATTGGTCAATCGTTGCTGGTTACTCTAGACACAAGTCGATATAATTGGCTGTAGTTAATTGTAACATAGTTAACATAGTTATGGGGAGTGCCTCAAACGAGGCACTTCCCATTTTTCTACGCGAAGCGAGGTTCAATCCGAACCTATATGTCTAGTTTTTTGGTAATAGAACTCTCCACAGGGGGACGGAATCTACTGTGTCTACGTATACACTTTTCCACGCGAAGCGAGGTTAATTTGTAAAATTTTAATACATATAAAAAAAATTAACACGACACTTGCTATGGCTAAAATTATTTTTTTTCTGTTTATTTTTGATCACTTTTTAAATTCAACTACGATTCAAGGACGATGTTTAATTTAATGGCTCATATTCAAAAGAATATCCTTCTTTTTTAATGGATTTTTAGAAAAAATATAATAAATCAGAATTTTATTAATTTCGTCTGCAAATAGGTGAATCTCTTCCAAACGGGGAGGTTTGGGATTCTCACAATTAGTACGGTGGTAACATTTATTTTAATAATGTAAGTCCTTTTTAATAAGTGCACGATGAATCTGCTAAAGACAAGAAGTTGACTTTTACCCCTAGAGATAAGTCGTATGTCGCATCGGTCAGACATCAAGACATCCGTCATTATTATTTTAATATAGTTTTTAAGATTTTATGGAATTTTAAATAATAAAAAGATATCGGTTTTTTCTACAACGTTTAGATTCTGGCGCCTGATAGATATTAACTGTGATCAGACTATGACCGAATGCTGCAATCTTCAAAATTTTATAATTTTATGACTCACTGATATTCGGCTGATGTTTTTAGAGCATTTACTGAAAAGCCTATTTCGATTTTATTGACATTAATGGCTTAAAATCTTGCACAAATGCCTGAGAAAAAAAACCTTTGGACAGTGTGAAATCCTTTGGACATAACACTTTGCATTTATTAATTTCCTTGTGTATTATTTGCGCGCATTTCTTACAAATTTCTTTCATTTTTTACGCAGCGCAAAAAGTTTGAAATCCGGGCGGTTGATCAGCCAGATAAGTTCACTCTCTACAGTGGGTGCGATGATAAAAGTAAACTTCTTTTGGGACTTTGCCGTGATACCCATCAATTTTCAATGGCTATAGCACTTAGAATAAATGAAGTTAAAAGACGGGAAGAAGAAGGTGAGTTCATGTTCTATATTCTTATTGAATATTTAATTAAATTAAAAATTAACTAATTATATTATAGATCAGTGATGTCTTACTTACAACTTTCGGCCGATTCTTAGTTCACGCTTATCGCTCTCCTCTTACTGCGCGCTCCTCTTAGTAATCGCGAATGCTCGTAATAATTAAGGAGCGCGGCGATAATCTCAGGCACGTGCACGTTACAAATATAATGTGACAATCTATCTAAGTTATCTTTATTGTTTATTATTAATAAAAATAATTATTCTATTATTAATTACGTATATGTTCTGTAACAATTTAAAATATTTGTGTTTTGAAATGTAATTACAATAAAGAGAACTAAGATAGATAGATTGTCACATTATATTTGTGATGCGCACGTTCCTAAGCATTCCTTACGAGCAGCGTGAGCGGTAAGAGAACAGTAGGCGTAAGCTAAGAAATCTGGCCGAAAGTTACAAATAAGTGACAGTACTGTTGTAGATAATTCCAATCGTTTCTAAATTCTAAGATATGCTAAAATAATATTAAAAATTAGTTTTATTTTTTTATATCTTTTTTTTTAATTTTAATATGATTACAATAATATGAAAAACAAAATGTAAGAACACTTTTATATCTTTTAAAAACTTGCTATAAATATTTGACTAGATTTCTGATTGCATGTTAAAAAATTAAATAATTTATCTCATAAAAAATAAATTATTTATTACTCAGCTATCATTTAAAAATACAGACAGTATGTCAGGGTATCTGATAACTTTTTAGCTCAAAGTAAGAAGGAAAGTCTTTGTTTTGCGATTTTTGCAATAATTAACGAAAAATTAATTAAAGAAGATCAACAAATTCGTATGTGGCGAGAAAGGCCGTCCCACTGTAACTTGATATTAAGCGCGACGAGCAGTGGATGGAGTTTACTTATTAAACATAACGCTGAAATGCCGCGCCGTCATCATGTTTTGGAGAGCGCCCGCCACCGCTTCATCGCGCATCTAGTATCAAGTTACAGTGGGACGGCCTTTCTCGCGCGCTTATGCTCGCAAGGATCTTCTTTAATTAATTTCTCGTTAATTATTGTGAATATCGTAAAATAGTAGAAGATCTTCCTTTTTAAGGGAGGAAGGGGAATCTATAATATTTTGGAAGTTCGAAAAAAGGATTATTTTTAAGAAATTTTTTTCTCAAGGAAAAATAAGACTTACGTTTTTAAAACTTATAGTACGTTTTATACAATATTTGGACATTATATACAAATTTTTTCAATAAAGTTAAATTTTTTTTAAATAATTTAATGTTTATTTTGTGTTTCGTTATCGGAGTTGCGCCACTGTGTACAGCATAGCGTCCTCAATTCTTGTCTAAAACAAAAAACCAAGTATATTTTTAATTTTTATACAATTTTATCCTTAATGAACCAAAAAAATTTTAAATAAGTATAAATTTAAATTTCTGTGTAATTTTAAAACAAAATTACAATTTGCAAAAATTATAACATTTACACTTCGGGATTGCAAAAAATTATCAGACACCCTGTATATCCTTAAAAGAAATCTAAAAAAATGATATCTTATCGATCTTTAAAAATTCTTACGATGATTTTTGATATTTTTGTTGCTTGGATATTCAATGACAATTTTTCATATTCCTTTACAAGTCATATAATCTATATATGGATAATCTATATATAGATAATATAAAGATATATAGATAATGATGTAACTATATATAATCTACATATGTATAGTTACGTCATTAATTATATTATAATATAAATACAAAATCTATATTTAAAAGAATTAAATAGATAACAAAAAAGTAGATATTATTACAACTATCAGATATCATTATTATTTTCCATATTTTTATATCATTCATATTATTTATTTTCATTTTTAATAAACAATATTTACTATTTTTCATGTTTATATCTTTCAGAGAATTTTTTTGTTTTTATTAGATTTTTAATTTTAGTATTAACTTTGAATAATCTTTCTGCAATATTTACTTAAGTTTTTAGTCTTTAATTATTTACATTTGTATATATTTACACCAGTGCTCGGAATTAGTTGTTTTTTTCAAGCCGAGTCGCCGATCGCGCGCTTAACGCTATGCCTCAAGTGCGTCCGGCAAGCCATTTTGCCAAATCGTCTTTAAAATTTTCTTTGATAGTTTTAAAGTTTAAAATATATTATGATAACATACATGTATATATATATATATATATATATATATATATATGTATGTATGTATATATGTATGCATAACAAATTATATATAAATAATGTATTATAATAATAAAAGATACATAATAATAAGAGAGCGAAGCAGGCAGCCTAGAAAGCCAAAGGTTCCGGGTTTGATTCCCGGTAAAACCGAAAAATTGTATACGTTCTCCTCCTCTCTTGGAAATCAATAGCAAATCACCGAGAAATCTTGCCAAGAGAGTTAGGTCTCTAATTTAATCTGGCCGTTCGGAATCGGTATTAAACTGTAGGTTCCATATATTTGTGATAATCTGGTGCGCATATAATAGAGAGCATATCTGGTGTGTATATAATAAAAAGACATCCCCATGTTCAGGAATAAACAAAGGACTATGAAGAAGAAGAATAATGATAAAAATTTTGATATTTAATTATTTATAAAAAGAAAAATTATTTACCAAAGAAAATTTTAATAACTATTTGGCGAAACAATTTGGCGGACGCTCCTGAGGCACAACGTTACGCACGCGACCGGCAGCTCAGCTGTCGAGCCTCGAACGGTAATGGCCGTAAGCGTCGCCTCAGATATTGGCCTGAAAAGGGCAACTAATTCCGAGCATTGATTTATACTTTTTGTTGAGATTTCGCCATTTTATATTACATTTTTTCATATTTTACGGAGTTCAATCGGAGTACATATCGTACGAAGTAATAAATTGTAACATCGCCCGCAGTGTAATGTCGTATTTTGAAAGTGCCGAGAAATTATATGTAAGTATCGGCACACTGGTGATACTTGTCGTTTGCAAAAGATATGTTCGGCTGTAGCACAAACTATCACAACTATCACAATAGATTGTGATTGCACTCACTTGAATATATCACGCAGATTGACAAATAAAATGATACGCTTGTGCCACGTCTGGATTTAAATAATCTCGATAATATGGAGGAGGTCGCATACTTTATAAGGGCATTACAGGGGGAATCTTGGGGAATTGGTGCTGCTATCCCTATGGTACTGTGCTGATGTGCCCTCGGAATTTGCGATTCGGGCACGGATGCTGTTGATGAGGTTGATGCTGCTGGCGGAAATGGCTGGCTGGATGGAAATTGTGAAGCGACTATGCGGATTGACGATTCACTTACTGTTGTCATTGTTAGTGGATCACCCGTTGTATTGGTGATTGCTGTCGGCGTGCTAAAGGTATCGTAGGGTGATGTGATCCGTGCATTGTTATCGTGTAGTCTCTGTTGCTCGTATGCCACGAGATCATCTAGTATTTTTCTGATATCGTCCGTCACAGGCACGGGACGAAGAGTTCATCTTAGATAATCGGCTCGGATAATCTTGGATAGATAGGTTCTTTTTGCCCGGATCTATCTAGACTTTCGGGATCCGTCGGCTCGGTGGTGTCTAAATCTGAATTTATCAGGAATATCTTAATATAAGAGATATTAAAGATATTCCATCATAAATACCTTCTGTCGTATCTATTGAGGCTTGTATGATTCGTATAAGTCTCTGCCGTGATTGGAATTCACCCATATGAATTACTTTGAATCTTTATTGTTGTTTATGGAACTACTTTCATAGACGCTGGTCGTGTTTGACTGAACGTGGAGCAGTTCTTCGCTAATATTTATAGAGTGCATGTCTCTTTGTCGTAGATTTCTCATGAGTGAGCTAATCCCCTTAGTTAATTCCCTTGTCTTTTACACAGCTGTTCTATGATAGGCGTGCACCAAGGACTTACTAGGAAGAAATAAGCGATAATGAAGAAAATACTAAGAAATCCAGTAGCATAAAATAAAGTATAATGAACAGTAGTTCTCCATGCTGTTGATGGGGTTGATGCTGCTGGCGGTGATGGAAATTGTGAAGCGGCTATGCGAGTTGACGGTTCACTTACTGTTGTCGTTGTTAGTGGATCATCCGTTGTATTGGTGGTTGCTGTCGGGTTTGCTGTCGTGCCAAAAGTATCGTAGGGTGATGTGATTCGTGCATTGTTATCGTGTAGTCTTTATTACTCGTATGCCACGAGATCATCTAGTATTTGCGTTTTTCTAATTTTTATTTGTTCAGCTTTTTTAATAATGTCGTCGAACGTAGCTTCTATTTGGCTATGATTAAATTGCCATAATTCATGTGCAGCTTCTTTCAATTTGACATTATATTTTTCATTGTAGATTGATATAATTTTAATACGCTGAGATTGCTGATAGGTGTATAATATTGCAAGACTTTTGTTTTTTACACATGGATAAGTTATAGCAGTGGTTCTCGTATTAATTCTACAGCCACGTTGTATTGTAATGATTCCAGAATTACTGATCATGACTTGTTTTGCATAATTCGGACATTTTATCGATATAGTTTCTTCCGTCGGGGTTGAATAAATCCAGGATCCAGTGGTTTTAAGAGTTTTCTAATAAATATTTTTTAATTCTTTCATTATTATTTTACAATAATTCGGCTTTATTCGATGATTTCAAAGAAGTACTACGTCACAATTAGGCATTTCTCATAATTTATTTAAAGGGAAGGTTGTTGGGCAGATAAATATTGTATCATGTTCGATGCATTTTTCTAGCTCTCTTCTTTGAAATAGATAAAAATTATCAGCGTTTTCATTCAGCCCGATATATTCTGCGTTAGGTTCAATGATGGCGAATTTTGTCGCATCAAATTCTTGTTTTACAGGTAATGGTATCGGTCTGTATAAAATATATTTTTCTGATGTAAGCAATGGCATGTATAAAATATAAATTAAACGATTGTGAGCATAGGCGACTTGTAAATGTGATATTTCTATTAATTTATCTATTTCTCTTTCATCGATTGAAATAGGAAATTTTGCGTATGGTATTTGTTCTCTTATGAGTTTGAGATTTTGAATTAAATGTTGTGGGGATATCATTCTTGGAATTCAGAATCTATTAAAATATTTAAATCTATTTCGTGTTCTATTAAAGCATGGTCAATACTTTCGATTATTTTCTCGAATTGCCAGTGGATATTGTTTTGAATGAGTTGTTCTTTTATGTTACTGATATTGTCCCTTACATGCTGACTAAGATTAGATACCAGGTGTATGCATAAGTTTTTTTCCGGTTTAACTAAGAGATGGCACCAGCGAAAAGTACGCAGCGTATTAATTTGATACATACGTCATTTTGTTTGTCTGACATTTAAACTACAAACACACACAAGTTGAGTCCGCCAAAAACTAGCGTTTTTGTTTTATTATTCAGTGATCATGTCGAGTTTTGTGTCTGAAAAAGAACATTTGCGGCATGCATTGCTTTTATTATTTAATCAAAAGAAAAAGGCTGTTGAAAGTCATCGTTTGCTGATAGAAACATATGGTGAATACGCTCCATCGATTAGAACATGTGAGACATGGTTTCGACAATTTAAAAGTGGTGATTTCAATGTGAAAGACAGTAAGCGCTCTGGTAGCCCACAAAAATGCGAAGACGAGCAATTACAGGAGTTATTGGATGATGACCCAACTCAAACTCAACGGCAATTAGCAGAAGCATTACATGTGTCACAAGAAACAATCAGCAGACGTTTACGAGCAATGGGGAAGATCAATAAACTCGGTAAATGGGTCCCACACGATTTGAACGTCAAATGGAAAATCGCAAAGACACTTGTGAAATGCTGCTCTAACGCCACGAAAGGAAATCATTTTTGTATCGAATTGTGACGGGTGACGAAAAATGGATTTATTTTGAAAACCCGAAGCAGAAAAAATCGTGGCTTTCAAATGGCAAAGCCGGTCCTACAACACCAAGGCCAAATCGCTTCGGCAAGAAGACCATGCTCTGTATCTGGTGGGATCAGAGCGGTATTATATATTATGAACTCTTGAAGCCCGGCGAAACCGTTAATACACAACGCTATCGCCAACAAATGATTAATTTAAATCACGCATTAATCGAAAGACGACCGGAGTGGGCCAGAAGACATGGCAAAGCAAAGTGATTTTGTTACACGACAATGCGCCATCTCACACAGCAAAACCAGTGAAAGACACCTTGAAATCGCTTGGATGGGACATCCTTCCGCATCCGCCGTACTCCCCAGACCTGGCGCCATCTGACTATCACTTCTTCGCATCAATGGGACACGCGTTCGCAGAGCAGCATTTCAGCGATTTCGAGGAAGTTGGAAAATAGCTCGACGAATGGTTTGCCGCAAAAGACAAACAGTTTTTCTGGCATGGTATTCATAAATTACCTGAAAGATGGGCGAAATGTGTAGAAGCCGATGGCCAATATTTTGAATAAAAAAAAATTAATTTCCCTTGAAAATTACGTTTTTTTTTTACCGAAAGAACCGGAAAAAACTTATGCATACACCTGATAATCTCATTTGTATCTTCGAGGTAGCTTCGTATAGTTCTCCGAAATGAATTCGCGCTGCAGATGTTTGATTAATCATCAATGAAGCAAGATCATTAGTTTTATTTTTTACATGCTGTATGGCAGAATTGATATGATAAGTGTCTTCGGTTGTCATTGTTCCGAATAATATTTTACTAACTTGTCCAATAAATTCAAAAGGTGCTTTTTTTATTCGATGATCTCCGATAAGCTCGCGAATGTGATTTTGATATTGAATGATTTTATGTAATTTCGCAAGTAATAGGACGAGTTGGTTTTGTGCTATGCATATTTCTGAAATATTATCGCATTGTTGTATAGCTAATTCTATTTTCTTCTGAATTTTTTCTAAGATGTCAAAAATATCGATTATATCTATATAAATCATTTTTCAATAGATTTCGTGCGTAATTCACCGATGGTTTCGTAGAATATTCCAGGGTTATCACTTAACGGTATTATAGTGTATTTGTTCTTGGTCAGCCCAGGTCTGTAATTTGAGTAGGTTTTGTTCGATTTATGTGTGTTATTTTCGTCTTATTTTGCGCAATTAGAATTTTTATATTATTGTTGTCTAATAATTCTATGATTTTGTATGGTCCAGTATACTCATCGTCAAACTTATGTCTCTTAGTCATTTTTAATAAATATACAAAGTCGCCGATTTTCTTGTACTGTTATCTTGTATTTTTAATCTCTTATCGTAATAATGTTTATATCAATCTTTCGCGTTTGTAAGATTTAAAACGGCTAGTTTTCTTAATTCTGTTAGTTTGTCAACGAGTTCGGTTACATAATCGTTGTATGTTTCTAAAGAGTTATTTGATTTTAATTGTGAAGGTGAACGAGCTATTCTACTATATACTAGTTCGAAAAGAGTAAATTTTGTTCCTTCGTGTACGCTAGTATTGTATGAAAACATGGCATGCTCGAGCCAATTGTCCCAGTCACATTCGTTTGTAATCTAATGTTTTAAATATTCAGTTAATACATGATGATTTCTTTCTAAAGAACCATTAGATTGAGGATGCAAAGCCGTACGATATTTGTTCCGGATCCGTAATGCGAGTTTAGTCGAAATGCCTTTAACGCGTTCATACGGATTGATGGCGCCATCCGTTCGCTCAAGTAAACTCAAAACGCGTACCACCGCTCCGATCTTTAAAATCACGAAGGATCCGCGTAGTGATATACGGTCCTAGCCAATCAGAAAACCGCGATATCACGCAATTTTACATGCTTAACCGAGATAGGCCAAAAATCATCACCCGACTCGCGTTTCGAGCCTTTATATCGTCAGAGAAAGCCTTTCTCGGAGAGAGTAGTTGTTGGAAAGTAGTGAGAATAATAGTTGGAGAACATTTATGAAGAAAAGTTACGAATCAGTTACGGAGAGCAATCAGAAAAGTCTCGGAACAAATTTAAATTAACGAGAGTTACAAAACGCGCACAGTTAATCGAAAAGTCGGCGGTGTGTTCTCAAGATTAGTCATTCAACATGACGTTCGAAAGATTACGTGTGCCGCCGCGATCACAAAGTTTGAGCACGATTTCCTTGGCCAACTCAGTGCCTCCACTCCGGTGAATGGGAGGAGCTTTCTCCGTTCTTCAGACTCTCCGCTCATAGCGTGTGCCGGAATAGTGCGGTCCCGCTCGCTCTCGCGTATACAGCCGTGTTGCGCTGTCTCGCTCAATCTCGCGAACCGCGGAGTAGTGCGGTCTCGCTAGCTCTCGCGCATACAGCCGTGTTGCGCTGTCTCGCTCAATCTCGCGAACCGCGGAGTAGTGCGGTCTCGCTCGCTCTGACGCGAATAGCCGTGTTGCGCTGTCTCGCTCAGTAACATTGTGCTGAATCGAAATATTGTAAAGGACTCTTGTAAAATACATTGTGCAATAAATTAAAGTAACTTTGTCAACGTAACTGTGTGTGAAGCAAAAGCAGTCTCAAGTTATTCAATCTTTCCTCATCATATACCGTGCTATCCGTCTTTCGTTCTCGTGATACTCACTCGGGTGTGTCCCGGCGTTTCGTGTGCAATCTCAAAATTGCAAGCTCTAATAATATTGTTTTATTTTAAAATATTTTGCAAATCTTTTCATTATATTACTAGTGAAATTTGTTCCTTGGTCTGTTAAAATTGCTTTAGGACTTCCAAATTGACATATGAATCGTTGAGTAAATGCCTTTGCGATTTCTTCAGAATTTGCTTGGATCAGCGGTACTGCTACTGAATATTTAGTTGATCTTGTATTGTCAGTTTAATTAATTGATCTTGTATATATTTATTATCAAAATTTGTCATAGGTAATGGTCCAAAAATATCCATAGAAACTTCATCAAATGCATCAAGTGTATCGGTAATAACCATAGGCTGCTTTGTTTTTATTCGAACTAATTTTTTCTTTTGGCAATTACTGCATGTACGAATAAAATTTTCGATTTGTATTTTCATATTATCTCAATAATATTTATGACGTATGCATGTCATGGTTTTAGTTATACCTTTATGTCCTCCTATACTTGATTCATGATATTCGCGAATAATTCGCAGCCTATCTTCATGCTTAGGTATGCATACTTGGTCTTGACATATGGTTATCTGTAGATTAATTCTCAGAAATGCAAGACGTATCATGTTGCGGATTTTAAACCAGGATATATTTATTTTACTTTTGTTTTTAGATATGTTAGCATGTAGTATATTGAATCTTCTCATTTCATTTTTTAATTCTTTGAATCCTCGCATTATGATTTCTTCAGATATTTCTTGTTTTAATTCTTCTTTAATAATTATACCGAAAATTCTTTTATTAGGTTTGCCTGCGGTAAATACATGTCCTAGAGTACCTTTAAAATTTTCAGGTATTTGACAGATTTTTCTATATATCAGTTCTTTTTCAATTTCGTCTACTGGGTTGCCTTTC
Organism: Camponotus fellah; assembly: GCA_030586385.1. NCBI lineage: Eukaryota > Metazoa > Arthropoda > Insecta > Hymenoptera > Formicidae > Camponotus > Camponotus fellah. The sequence continues at coordinate 130,863 of JAPIVC010000274.1, read as the reverse complement.
GTGTCTATAAAATATATTATATGATCTTTCTTCATCCAAATATGATCGCGTGTATACAGAATATTAGTGGGAATTTTTCTTTCTTCTTCAATCCTTGGTATTTGTGAAAATGAACTACTTCTTTTCATTAATTTTTTGATTTGTTTAATGGTTTTAGGAGATTTAAGTTTTATATTCGTTTGTTTTCTAGATCTTTGTTTTCTATTAGTAAGAGGAGTTTTTATTTTCGTTTTTCTCTTAGTCATTTCTATTAATTTGGGATTTATTCCAAGAAAGGATGAAGAAGCAGTTTCGGTACTACTTCCAATTGAGGTACTTTCACGATATTTTAAAGGACTATAATTTATTTCATAATCCATTTTATCTTCTTGATCTATTTTCATAGCTTCTATTTCTTCTCTCCTTAATGGAATATCTTTTTCAATGATTTGAATTGCATCTACATTATCAGGGATTTTTTGTGATGTTTGTATATTTTTTAGATTTTGTGGTGTTCTCATAGAACCATGAGGTGTGTGAATTTGTGCTTCTATGTTAATATTAGTTTTGTAACGATGCACCCCGTGCATCCCCTTAAATGCATCGTTTACCCGGCCTGCGATTAGCCGGAAGCTGCCGCCCGGCAGAACATCCGCCGGCCAAAGGCAGGGGCGTAGTGCGCCCACATTTTTAAACGAACATTAAGTCGTTAAACGACGAGCCGAACACCGCCGAGCGCTGCCGACGTGCCCCGAACCGTCGACCGGCGAAAACCCGCGCTCGGCGCGCACCCCGATCCCCTCCGAACGGGCCCCGACCGTACCGTTTTCCGATAACCCGTTCGGAAGGGGAAATACCGCCGCGCGCCGACGCGGGCAATTAGCCCAGTATAAAACAGGCACGTTCGGCAGACTAATCACCTTTTTCCAGCCAGCTCACAGCGAGTGAACTAGCTCCGAAATCCTAAACCGCTCCTGAAGAATAGCCAAAAAGATCCAAGGAAAAGAGGTAGAGCGAACTCTTCCTCTATCGAGTGTTCTCGATCCTCGATCAAGGCTCTTTCCTTATATTCTATAACCGACCGAAAAGAATGAACCCGAGCGCACTCAGGTTCGATCAAGAGATCTCGACACGACGGTCCGCGATCCGACCACCAAACGCCGTTGCATTTCATCTCGAGGTGGAGAGCAGAGCCACCCCGGACGAGCAGTTCTCGTCGGCACGGCGTTCCTCGAAATTCCGTTCCAATCGCGGAAAACATAGCGATAATTCCGAGGAAGATCTGTATCACGGAAAAGAATTGTAATTCACGGAATTACAACCAGCCTATCGCTACCAGAAAAACCGGGCTAGACCGAGCGCCCAGACACGCGCATAGAAAAACGCGACGCGCGCTACGTCATCGGTCATTGACCGCGCGAAAACATAAACACGCGCATTGTAACAAGTAGAGATCCACGACGCGCATCGAATTTCATACCGAACCGCATCCGTATTGCGAACGAGCGGATTGCATTTGTATCTCACGAACCTATTGCGCGCCGATTTAATACAGTCGAGCAAAAGCATTTACAGATATATTAGACCGCGCGTTCACACCGCCCGCGGCATGCGCTAGCAATCCAACGAGCGTCACGCCTCTCGTAATCTCGCGTCATCACAGACGCACTCGGCGTCTACAATTCACGCACCTACACACACACACACACACACACACACACACACACACACACACACACACTCTATACAACCCACACTTACACAAAATAAATACTCTTTTTTTCTAACCATACGCACACGCTCTCGTTATTACGACCCCTGATCCCGACTCGTACTATCCGACGGCACTTCAAGCGGAAGTCGTCCGCGACATTGGCGCCCGAACTAGTAGTAAAACTAGAATACGAATAGAGCGTGCATACATAAGGATGAAAGCGTGGATCTATAGGTTAAGTAAAGATCAATTGATTACGATGGCGAAAGCGCTAAATATAGAAGACGCGGGTACTTTGGAGGAACTTCGCAAACGAATGAGTCGATTCGCGGAGGAACATCCCGAACAGGTCGACGCTTTCGAGGCGTACGCAGGGGAAGTGGGAACCCAGGGGGCGATTCCCCGACTAGCAGCCCCGACACCGGCAAACATAGATTTCCGGACACCCACGGCCACGGAAATGGCGTTTTCCTACGACGGTAAAACGATTAATCAAATTCGCAAATGGGGATGCCATTTTGATGGCCGGGACCCCGCCGCTTTTTTAGAAAGGGTGGGGGAGTTAAGGCAGGCGTATGGGTTCACGACAACACAACTCTTACAGGGACTCCCCGAATTATTAAAAGGAGACACGCTATTGTGGTACAGGAATTACCGGGACTCATGGGAAACGTGGAATGAGTTCGAACGCGATTTCCGGAAACAATTTTTACCTCGACGATATGCGGCTACATTGCGTCGAGAAATTATGGGGCGACATCAGCAATCGACAGAAAAGTTTGCACAGTACGTCACGGTAATGATGACACTGATGCGTCGGGCCGGAGGGTACTCGCGAGACGAGCAGCTCGATATCATTTACGAAAATATGAACCTGGCTTATAAACATTACGTGAGGATTGACGACGTACACAGCATAGTAGAACTACAGACCAGGGCCGCGGAGTTCGAAGACATACTACAAGAACAGAAAGACGCAGTAAAAGACACCGGCAATAGCAGCGGTATATAACAAAAAAGATTGCTGCTGGCGGTGCAAGCAAAGAGGGCACACGCGCGCGCAGTGCCAGAGACAAGCAAAGAAATTTTGCTCCCAATGTGGGCGGGACGGAGTCCTAACAAGAGACTGCCACCCGAAAGCGGGAAAAGCCTCCGGGGCCGGGGAAAGCGCGGTCGCGAACACAACCCCGAGCCCCGCATAACATTCACGCCGCGACCGCACATAACGATAATTATTCAAGGACAAAAATACCAAGCCTTGCTAGACGGAGGATCGGAGATCTCCCTAATTAATCACATCACAGCCCAAGAATTGAACGGAAAGGGGTTCGAAACCAAAGGAGAAAGGGGGGCGGTAGGCCTGGCAAACGGATCCACGGGCGAAACGCAGGGATATATGGAACTTCCGGTTCAAATAAACGAAAAGACGATCAGACACACCTTTTTCATCCTCCCACATATGGAAGACAGAGTAATCATAGGAATCGATCTGCTGTACAGATTACACTTAGGAATTCCACCACCACCGAGATATGTAAAAAAAATGCTACCAAAATGCAATGCAATCGGGGGACTAGCCGTGCAGACTCCAGAGGAAAGGGAGCGATTACAACAATTCCTGGAGAAGGAATTAGAGCAATTTAAGGAAGTCCGCGGACCAACGGACAAAGCGGAACACTACATCAGATTAAAAGACGAAACGCCCATCAAGCAAAGATACCGACCACGCAATCCAGCTATGCAGGCCATTATCGACAAAGAGGTGGACGAAATGATAGAACAAGGCGTGATCGAACCGTCACATAGCCCGTGGAGCTCTCCGATCGTAATAGTAAAAAAGAAAGACGGCAAGCACCGGTTCTGCATAGATTTCCGCCGCGTAAATAACGTAACGCACAAAGACGCATACCCGCTACCACAAATCCCCGCGACACTTGACAAACTGAGAGAAGCGCGTTACCTATCCACGCTCGATTTAAGAAGGCTACTGGCAGGTGCCGCGCACAAAAGCCGACCAATAACCGCATTTACGGTTCCCGGGAAGGGATTATATCAATTCACGGTAATGCCATTCGGACTGCACTCGGCACCGGCCACATTTCAGAGACTACTAGATGCAGTCCTCGGGCCGGACTTAGAGCCTCACGTTTTCGTTTATTTAGACGACATTATCGTGATCAGTAAAACATTCCACGAACACCTCGAGCTGCTCGCCGAGACCTTTCGTCGCCTCCGAAATGCACAATTGCGGCTGAACCCTGACAAGTGCAAATTTTGCGTAGATAAATTAAGATATCTGGGACATATTATAGACCGGGAAGGGATTCGGACCGATCCGGAAAAAGTCAGCGCAGTGGCCGACTGGCCGGAACCGCGAACTGTCAAACAGATTCGGCAATTTATCGGGATGGCCTCGTGGTATCGGCGATTCATTGCGAGTTTCTCCGAGGTAGCGGCATCGCTTACCCGATTAACAAAAAAAAACGCGCGCTGGACATGGGGAAACGAACAAGCGGAAGCATTCCGCACGCTAAAGGCGAAGCTGGTTTCCGCCCCAGTGTTGGCCTGTCCAGATTTTTCGAAACGTTTTGTACTGCAAACCGACGCAAGCACCTCCGGCTTGGGTGCGGTTCTGACCCAACAACACGAAAACGGCGAAAGAGTTATAGCATACGCGAGTCGAACGTTAAACGTTGCGGAACGGAACTACTCGGCAACCGAACTCGAATGCCTAGCGATTGTCTGGGGAATCCGGCGGATGAAAAGTTACTTGGAGGGCTACGCCTTCACGGTCATAACCGATTATCAGGCCTTAAAGTGGCTACAAAAACTAGAATCTCCGTCCGGACGACTTGGACGCTGGGTGTTCGAGTTGCAACAATATGAGTTCGACATAAAGTACCGGCGAGGGGTACAAAACCGCGTGGCAGACGCACTGTCGCGACACCCCGAAATCGGTGCCTTGAAACAACAACGCTGCCGATGGTACGACCGAACCTTAGAGCAAGTACGCCAGGATCCAGCAAACAGACCAGAATACAAGATAAAGGAAGGGAAGCTATACAGACACATCCTGCACACGTTAAACTTCAAAGAGGAAAATAGCGACGCTCAATGGAAACTGTGCATTCCGACCCCAGTTCGTCAAAAGGTGCTTCAAAAGTACCACGACGCGCCAACAGCCGGACATCTCGGCATCGCGAAGACAATAGCAAGGATTGCCGAGGGACATTATTGGCCAGGAATGTTCCGAGATATAACAAAATATGTTCGGAACTGCAAGAATTGCCAGAGCCACAAGGCGTCACAAGAGAAACCACCGGGGAAATTACACGCCACGGAGATTAGAAGACCATGGCAGCAAGTATGCATTGATCTAATCGGTCCAATGCCAAGGTTTAAAAAGGGCGTGGCTGCCACACGTGGCTGCTAGTCATGCAGGATCGCTTTTCGAAATGGACCGAGCTAGTACCGTTACGCCGCGCCACGGCAGACACCGTCACACAAGCCGTGACAAACAATATAATCCTACGACATGGCAAGCCAGAAAGTATCCTGTCGGATAATGGCACACAGTTACGATCTCGGCAACTGGAAAAGAGACTGGAGGAATGCAACATCAAGCACGTAACCACACCGGCATACGCACCGCATTGCAACCCAGTGGAAAGGACTAACCGCTCCATAAAAACAATGATAAGCCAATACGTCGGCAAAGACCAAAGGACCTGGGATGAGAAAGTGAACGGACTCCAATTCGCGTATAACACGGCCGTGCACACCAGCATTTCTAAATTGCGGCCGCGAATTGATCTCGCCTATGGACGACCCGTCGAACAGTCAACCGTCGGTTCCTGAATCAATTAAGAGACAGTTGGAAGAAGCCAACGAGCTCGTCAAGATCAACCTCGCCAGAGCCTTCGAAAGGCAAAAACATTTCTATGATTTAAGAAGAAGAGCCTGGAAACCACATGTTGGCGAATGTGTGGAAAAGAGATCACCAATTATCCAAAAAAGCGGCAAATTTCAATGCGAAACTCGCGCCGAAATATAGCGGGCCCTACGAAGTGCGTCGGGTAATATCGCCTGTAATCTCCGTAGCAGGCGAGGGAAGTGGCTCCGGCACGTTCATATACAAGATTTGAAATCAGCAACAACCGATACCGAGTACAAGGACAACAACAATAGCAACAACGACGATGACGATAGCGAAGACGAAAGCGAGTGACTTGATCCCCGCAAGTCACTTCGAATCGAGATGTCGAGCAACGAAGACATCCTAGCAATCGAGCAATCGAGGAATACCTCGGCGAACCCTCCGCCACCGAAGCGCAACCCGCGCCTCCGGCTCCGCCACCTGAGCCGCAACAGCCGCCGCGGCCGCCACGGGTCGGAACGATTGTCCAGCGTTCCGACCAGCAGAACGCCAGGAAGTGGGAGATGCTCCTGGCACAACCACCGCCACCACCAGCCAGGCGTCCGACGAGGCCATATGAGAGGCCACCACCGCCACTGCAGAAGACCGCAGCCGAGGCCTCGAAGGAGGAGATCCTGCGGCCAATGGGTCACCTCACAGCGCCACCGATCAAGGTGGAAGTAGAACCGGGCCTCATCGTGGAGGTACCGCATTTCGCGGTACATGTGAGTCGGCGATATAAGCCGCGAACACCGCAAGGACGATGGATCCTGCGTTTTTCCGGGGACGGAAAGCTTCGCTATAAGCGGAAAATAAGCTAGAGCCGTCCACTCCTGAGGGTCCATACGTCCGACCGACCACCAGTCCGACCGACCGCTCCGAACACCGAGCCTAGCGAGTGCCTCAAATTCAGGCACAAAATTAAGGGGGAGGTGATGTAACGATGCACCCCCTTAAATGCATCGTTTACCCGGCCTGCGATCCGCCGGAAGCTGCCGCCCGGCAGAACATCCGCCGGGCAAAGGCAGGGGCGTAGTGCGCCCACATTTTTAAACGAACATTAAGTCGTTAAACGACGAGCCGAACACCGCCGAGCGCTGCCGACGTGCCCCGAACCGTCGACCGGCGAAAACCCGCGCTCGGCGCGCACCCCGATCCCCTCCGAACGGGCCCCGACCGTACCGTTTTCCGATAACCCGTTCGGAAGGGGAAATACCGCCACGCGCGCGCGGGCAATTAGTCCGGTATAAAACAGGCATGTTCGGCAGACTAATCACCTTTTTCCAGCCAGCTCACAGCGAGTGAACTAGCTCCGAAATCCTAAACCGCTCCTGAAGAATAGCCAAAAAGATCCAAGGAAAAGAGGTAGAGCGAACTCTTCCTCCATCGAGTGTTCTCGATCCTCGATCAAGGCTCTTTCCTTCTTATTCTATAACCGACCGAAAAGAACGAACCCGAGCGCATTCCGGTTCGGTCGAGAGATCTCGACACGACGGTCCACGATCCGACCACCAAACGCCGTTGCATTTCATCTCGAGGTGGAGAGCAGAGCCACCCCGGATGAGCAGTTCTCGTCGGCACGGCGTTCCTCGAAATTCCGTTCCAATCGCGGAAAGCATAGCGATAATTCCGAGGAAGATCCGTATCACGGAAAAGAATTGTAATTCACGGAATTACAACCAGCCTATCGCTACCAGAAAAACCGGGCTAGACCGAGCGCCCAGACACGCGCATAGAAAAACGCGACGCGCGCTACGTCATCGGTCATTGACCGCGCGAAAACATAAACACGCGCATTGTAACAAGTAGAGATCCACGACGCGCATCGAATTTCATACCGAACCGCATCCGTATTGCGAGCGAGCGGATTGCATTTGTATCTCACGAACCTATTGCGCGCCGATTTAATACAGTCGAGCAAAAGCATTTACAGATATATTAGACCGCGCGTTCACACCGCCCGCGCCACGCGCTAGCAATCCAACGAGCGTCACGCCTCTCGTAATCTCGCGTCACCACAGACGCACTCGGCGTCTACAATTCACGCACCTACACACACACACACACACACACACACACACACACACACACACACACACACACACACACACACACACACACACACACACACACACACACACACACACACACACACACACACACACACACACACACACACACACACACACACACACACACACACACACACACACACACACACACACACACACACACACACACACACACACACACACACACACACACACACACACACACACACACACACACACACACACACACACACACACACACACACACACACACACACACACACACACACACACACCACACACACACACACACACACACACACACCACACACACACACACACACACACACACACACACACACACACACACACACCACACACACACACACACACACACACACACACACACACACACACACACACACACACACACACACACACACACACACACACACACACACACACCAACCCACACTTACACAAAATAAATACTCTTTTTTTCTAACCATACGCACACGCTCTCGTTATTACGATCCCTGATCCCGACTCGTACTATCCGACGGCACTTCAAGCGGAAGTCGTCCGTGACAGTTTCAGCTTTAAAACTGTCGTCAGATAAATCTATTTCCATCGGTTTTTCTGTATCATGTAATTCTATATGTCGATAATTTTGTTTGCTTCCAATATCTTCATTTGCTGCTTTTTTTATGTGGACGTTCGACAGGAGATGTTATTTCTATAGGCGATGTTCCAGGTGTGGTATCAAAGTTAACGCATTCTTCGGTTGATGAATTTGATTTTTTGACGTTTTTATGCTTTTTCCTTAGATTTTTTGTTTTACGCGTCGTCCTTGATCAGATGAGCTATTTCCGTGTTTTCTCTTTTGTTTTTTGGAAGTCATTTTAGAATTATCGTCGCTATTAATATCAGTGTCATAATAATAAGATATGTTACTGCTATCACTATCCGACAATGTTTCATGTAACTCGATATGTTCTTCCTTGTCCGAATCGTTGTAAGTTGGTAATTTATCAGTTCTTATTTTTTTATATTATTATACATTATATTATATTATATTATATTATATATTATATTATATATTATATATTATTATATTATATTATATTAATTTATTATATTATATTATATGTGGTGCCGGATTACCAGATCCGTCGCTGTAGTTAATTGTCTTTTAGAAATAGGATGTGACGTTTTTATTTTCTTATAATCTTTTTCTGACATATCCCTGGATGTGGAAAATGCGCGTTTCGCATGTAATGGATATATATTTTTTATATCTTCGATAGGATTTCGAGATAAAGCATCTGCATTTTTATTTTTCTTTCCAGGTTTATATTTTATTTCACTCGTATTCCGCGAGTTTTAATCGCCATCTCATTAATGGCGATGTAGAATCTGATACTGAGTTTAACCATTCTAAAGGTATATGGTTCATAACAAGCGTAAATTTACGACGGTAAATGTAAGGACGAAAATGTTTGACTGCATATAAAAGCTAATAATCTTAAAAAGCTAAAATCTTGAAAAGCTAATTCTCTTTCAGTAGGTGAATATCTAGTTTAAGCGTTATTTAATACTCGTGATGCGTAAGCTAAAGGGAGATCAGATCCCATTTTTCCTTGACTTAAAATTCCTCCGATTGCATATCCGAATGCATCTGTTGTTATAATAAATGGCTCATTAAAATTTGGATATTGTAATATGGATTCTGAACACAAAACTTTTCGCAGTTTATCAAAAGCTTCTTGTTGTTCCTCCTTCCATTCAAACGTATTTAATTATTTAGTTAAATCTGATAATGGCTTGGCTATTTTACAAAAGTTTTCTATAAATCTTCGATAGTATCTAGCAAGTCCAAGAAATTGTTTATTTTTAATATTTTTTCTGGTTTTTGGCGTTGGAAAATTTTTTACAGTCATTATTTTTTTTGGATCTGGTTGTACTCCATTTTCGGTTATTATATGTCCAAGATATGCTACTTCTCTTTCCAAAAATTCACCTTTATCTGGTTGAAGGAAATTTGCTTCCGATAGACGTTTCATTAATCGTTGACATTTTATTTCATGCTTTTCAAGTGATCGTGTGTAACAATGTCATCTAAATAAACAAATAATTCAATTCCCTGCAATCCCGTTAGTACTTGATCTATTAATCTTTGAAACGTAGCAGGAGCATTTTTTAATCCGAATGGCATACGATTGTATTAAAAAATATCCGTAAGGCGTCGAAAAAGCTGTTTTATGTTTGTCATCTTTATCCATTAAAATTTGATGGAATCCAGATGCTAAATCAAATATTTAAAAATTATTTTACACTTCCCAATTGATCGAGTATATCTACAATATTTGGTAATGGATATGCGTCGCCCACCGTTTTTTCATTTAAGACATGAAAATCTATGATTAAACGTCATTTTTTATTGCCTAATCATTTTTTTTTTGGAACAATCCGTAAAGGAGAATTATAAGGTGAACTTGATGATTCTATTACACCTTTTTCTAACATTTCTCTATCTGTCGTTGTATCTCTTCCTTATGCACTTGAGGATTTCGATACTGTTTGACATTAATTGGATGGTCATCGTTAATGAATATATAGTGTTTTAACACGTTAGTTGCTCCTAAAGCTTCTCCTGATAAATGGAATCTTTCCTTATTTTTCGTTACCAAGTTTATGACATTTATTCTTTCTTCTTCGTTCAAATGATCGAGACGTTGTAATTGCAATATTTTACTGACTCGTGATTTGACATCTCTTGACTCGGATTCGTCAATTTCATTTATTTCTTTGTTATTCTTTGTTTCCTCAAACGGATATAATTTTACTATAGGGATCGCTATCTTTATATCTTCATCTGATGAATATTTATAACATATAGATATGCAATTCCGTGATGATTGTATACGACGGCGTTACCTAAGTACACCTGCGGTCCTGCATCTAATTTCGGAACATATCCGTTCTTTATTTCAGGATTAGCTATTCGTATGAAAATTTGTTTTCGTGTTCGCGCTGGAATCATGACAGTTTCATCATTATGAAAATAATATGGAATTCTGTTTACAACTAGACTGGCTTTCGGGTAGTCGACAGTTGCTCGTTGGTTTTTGAAGAATTCTGTGCCCAGGATTCCGTTCTGATTCTGTTGAATCGGAAAGTCGTCTGGAACTACATGAAATAACGTGTCAGTGCCGAAAATGCGTATTTTAACTATGCCTAACGTGCGAGTTCGACCTTTTGTTATTCCGCTTAATTCACAAATACGACTTTATTGTCAATGAGCATCTTCTCATAAAGAGAATTCTTTTTTATCAAATTTATATCAGAACCAGTATCTATCTATAAAATTAGCACGTTCCTCTATCAAATCTTTACTGGGTAAAATGACGGAAGGTAGTTTACCGATTTTTTGTTACACGCGAGGTTTATTCTTGCGCTTCTTCGTGAGTTTCGGGAGTCACTAGGCGCACTCGCGAGTGTTCGTTCAGCGTTGCGCCATTTCGTTGCACCTGCTCTCTGTTTCCCTGACCTTTTCTAATTCGAGTTTCTTGATTGTTGGGTTAATTGATTTCGTAGATTGTTATTATATTGTCTTTTCCTGCATTGTTCAATGCTATGTCCTGATATTTTACAATAACGGCATACTAAATTAAAATTTTTGGAGACTGTATGATTTTGTCGATTTACTCGATTATAATTCATATTTCGATTCATCTTGCTTATCGGAGTATTTCGAAATTTAAACCTCCTGATTGTTTCGTAATTTAAACCTCCTGATTGAGAGGTTCTGCATTCTGCATGTGTATGTCCTGAATTTTTACATAATGTACAAACTTTAGGTTGCCATTGGACATGAGTTACTTGAGCCAATGGATTAATGGTGCTACATGAATAAGCATTGTGTCCATATCCCAGATAATTATTACAGCATATTGATTGCATAAGTCCCTCAGTAATTTTTATTCTTTGTGCATGTTCATTATATTCAGCTTCAGTTTTTATGGCAGATTCAATAGCATGATTTAAACTGACAGGATCACGCGGATAAAGTCTAGTATATATGTCAGTTTTTAATCCTGTTAAGAAATTCTTGATAGCATTAACTTCTGCAGAATTAGTAAATTGGATCGCTTGATTCGGATTTTCGGTCTGATAACAGGATTTCAATTGTTGCAATAGCATTGATACGCAGCTACCATAATCTACCACAGATTCATCTGGATACTGTGTTACTTTAGAAAGTTCTCCGTGTAATTATGATGAAGAATAAACAGGTGCAAATCTAGTTTTTATGACAGCTAATAAAGATTCTATATCGTTATATTCTCCACTTAAAGCCACTCTTAAAGCAGGTTCTACTAATTTGTTTTTAATCATTTGTACCAAATCATATTCTATTCCGGGAAAGACCATATTTTTTGCATGTAAGCAGCTATTAGCGAATTGTGATACTGGCATATTTTTTCCATCGTATGGGAGAATTGTCTCGGCTGCATCGCGCAAACTTACATATGGTATAGTATTACTAGATTTACGATTGACGCTTGTATCGTTGGCTACGCTCATGTTTCCTATTTGTCTAGTTAACGCATCTATTTCCCCAGTATGAGACATATTTGTAGAATAAATATCGCACGAAGGAAATTGAAATATGATATTCGTAGCACTTACATATAGCACGCAGTGAAGAAAAATATGAGAATACGCAAATCCATGAAGACTTGATTCCTTATTTGCAGTCTTATCCCCGCTATTTCTTCTAGACAAGGTATTTCTCTTCTCTTGGAGTGTAGACAGGATCCAGATCTCAGTCTGTTTTATTCGAAGGAATCAGCGTATTGTATCCCACCGCTGCCACTAAATTTTTGTTGTGACGTTCTGGTCGATCAGTTGGTTCCATGAGACAAGTTTTTCCAAGTTTTCCGAGTTCGACAGAAAGAGTTCGTCTTAGTTATGCGTTCTTCTTCTTGCGGTTAAAGGGGTAAAAGGATAATTAACTGTTTTGAGTTGGGTTTTCTTTATTGATGGTTGGTTTTCTTTATTGATAATTAAAGAAATATACTTTTGTTTAAAATTTGAATTCTTTATTCTGACTTGACTTGGTCTAGCGGTTTACAGTACGAGTAAGAATCTAAGTGAGTTTAGGTCTAAAAATGAGAGTGAACTGAAGGTGCACTGAGATTGAAGTAAAGAGAGTGAACTGAGAGTGTTCTTCCGTTGTTGGAAGAGTTTTTATACACTTTTAAAATTGAATGGTAGGGGTAATTTATGATAGAGTTTTAAGAACAAATTTCTTAGCTATGAAATGGATTTTTAAGAACAAATTCTCTAGCTATGAAACGGATTTTTGCTAACTTCTTGGGTGGTCTTTAAGAGAAAGTTTTTTTAGAAATATGTATTAACTAATTCTCCAAATGCATTGCTTGCAAGGTTGTGTCTTACATATATTATAATAAATTACGATAAATGACCCTTTTCAAAGAATTACAATAATTATTATATTTAAAATATTGGTCATTTATCATGATTTTTACATAAATAGATTCTCTTTAATCTTTTAGACATATTTTACATTATATTTTTATATAGTTGTATAATAAAAGAAGCTTATACTCAAAAGAACTTCCTTATATCGGTATTTGTCTTTCCTAAGTATTACATATTAGTCTATCTCGCTCGTATAAATGATTCATATATACCTCTCTCTCAAATTCGCATTCTATTATAGGTGACATATAAGTGTGTCTCTCTTGGTCTCATTAGTTTGTGCTTATAGCTTATTGGATGGAGGATAGTGAGAAAAGAAAAAATTTCTGCTAGATCTAGGGATCTATGGATCGCCGAACGTGACAATACATAGTTTACATCTTGTAAATATTTATGAAACTTCGAATTGTAGACATTTGGATATCTACAGCATCTCTAATAAATGTTTTTCATATATTCGTGGATATCTTTAGTGCCTATAAAGAATATTTAGTGGGTATCTAATACTAATTATTTTCTGTATAGACTCTCTCTCTCTCTCTCTCTACTTCTTTTTTTCCGTATTTTGACAATTTTACTCTTCTTTTCATTGACTCCCTGATTTCTTCCTAGTCTACTGACAATTTTCTGTCTCATTTTTTCTCCAAATTTTTATCTTATATTTTTTATTTAATATTTTAATTTTTTTGTATATTTTTCAAAATTTTTCATATCAAAAATTTATTTCATGTATCTTACAAGTATTTCATGTATCTACAAGTTCTCTATTTTTTTCATACTTCTCCCAATTTCATATTTTTTTTAAAAATTTATTTCATATTTTATCAACACATTAAGGTTTACACCAATATATTAAGAAATGATTTTTTTCTTTATTATTTCCTTCGAAATTGCCATTTCTTACATATTCTTTTATATATTTGTCTCATTACTATTGCTCTGCTTACTCTTTTTCTCTATCTCTCTCCCGCTTCATTTCCTTCGCCATCTCTCTCTTTCCTTTTCGTCTCTCGATTCTTTTTCTCATATATTTATATTTTCGTTTATTTATATTTTAAATATAAATATAAATTATTTATTTATATTTTGAATTTCCTCATCTTCTCTATAATTTTTCTCATATTTTTCATATTTCCAATGCATTTACTTTCTAAAAGTTACAAAATTAAAGGCTCGTAATATAAATAATAAAATTTAAAAAATAAATGCAAAAGACAATAAAGAGCCGATGCAGGTGTAAGGCATGGAAAGAAAACCTCCTTCTCAAATATCAATACATTTAATTTTCATACATTTCGAGCTCAATTTGAATTTTCTTCAGTGCAATACATAATATTGATACAACCTGGAAAAAATGACAAGTCACTGCCATGTCCCACAACAGTCCAATGCAATATGCTTCCTAAACGATGCAAAGCGCAAGGAAAGATGCACTAATGCAAACAAACATATATGTTATAATTGACAGAATAAAAAGCATATGTGAAATTTAAAATAACAGAAAAGAGGCTTCAGACCACGGGGAGCAGCAGCGATAACATGTACACACTACAAGCAAAAGACAGACAATAACAATCGACGGTAAAAAGTCAACAAAATAAAAATAAATATAAAATGGAAGGTGGTAAAAAATCGTAAACAAAGAACACAACTTAAAAATAATAATAGACACATTAAAATTTGGATAACCGTTCAATAAGAGACATGCAGTATGTAATTTCATGGTATCGCTGTGGAGGTTGAGGGCATTTTTTTGACGTTTTATATGGATCATCTCCGATACCAATTTTTTCCTCAGAAACAACTCCTCATTCAAAACTTCAACCTCATCAAAATTCAAATTATGATTCAGAACTCTATGATCCGCAATGACAGACGTGGCTTCTTATATGTTTCTTAATTTTCGTTTTTAAGCGTCCCGTTTGTCCAACATAAGACGCAATCCATGCAATTGATTTTGTATACCAGATTGCTACGAGAAAGATTATGTAATTTATCTTTGCCCACTGTAATAAACCGACGTAAATTGTTGATGCCTGTAGGAGAGCTTAACATGCAAATCCCTCACACAATGTCGAAAACGTTCAGAAATATTCTTCACGTAAGGAACATTAAAATATGAAATTTTCTGTGTATCCATATTGTTCTCATTCACACACGTATTACTTATCGTACTCTATAGCTGCTTGTTTCTCGTGAAACATCGTGAACACCACAATCTTAAATTCGTTTATAGTGTGGAAAATGAAAGAGAGCGGATAACTATTATTTAAAAGAGTGTTAATCGTCAGTTCCAAATTCTTTTGGTGAAATTTCGGATGAGAGAGTTGAAACACCTTATCTGTCAATTCAATGACAATGCCTCTTTTGTGGCTGAGAGGATGTCGTGATTCAAAGTATAGAAATCTACCCGAGAACATCGGCTTATGAAACCAATCAAATTCAATAAATCTATCATTCAAAATAATGGTGACGTCCAAAAAATTCAATCGGTTGTCGACCTCCTCCTCGATAGTGAACTATAATCTAGAATGTAAAAAATTAAAGGTATTCAGGACTGTATCAAATGAGGGTGGGGCCGCCAACACGATGTCGTCGACGTATCTAAAATAGAATGAAAGATTTACCGGCAGAGACTCTGGTCTTCAGATCCTAAAATGATATCCGCAATAATTGGAGAGAGCGGAGAGCCCATGGGCATTTGTTGGTAACAAACATCACTAAAAGTAAAGAACATCGATTAAAATGAATCGTACTGCAATCACAAACTCGTTGCAGGATATCTCACATTCATTTTTTATGAAATCCCATCTCTTTACCAAATTATCGATGGCTAAATCTAGCGGTACATTGGTAAACAAAGATACTATATCTAAGAAGGTTAATTTAATGTTATTCTCAATACCGCTAAGTTTATTAATCAAATGAACGCTATTAATAACATGACTATTCCATCTCGGGACCGATCTGTAAATAATGTTGTATAAGAATTTTCCAAGCGCATACAATGGTGTGTTTTTGGAAGAGACTTAAACGCAACGGATTGTTATGTTTATAAATCTTCGGCAGCCCATAAGCCCTCGGTAAAACTTCATCCGTGCAATTCAAAGATTTATATCTTGAGATTGAAATGTAATTACGTGATTTCCACCTCGACAATAACTCATGAAGACCATTGATCAGTTTTCTGATGGGGTTCCTATTTACAATCTTATACGTATCTATATCAGCAAACAGTGCAGATTTTTGATAGATATCTCTATAATCATCTCTGTTTTATTGATTAATATGCGTGAATGTGTATTATCAGAATATACGCTAACGGGAACTTCCGATTTATGTGATTATGTACAAGAATGTATGATCATGTATGATCATGTAACTATCATATTATTATTGAAAAATATATAGCCATTGAAAAAATATATATTGCCTTTTTAAAAACATTACAGTAAAATAATTTGCGCACATCTTTCTATCTCCACACTTTTCTTTTTATTTTGGGTCAACTATCTTCCATAAACTGGAATTCCCCTTTCGCGCTGCTCCCTCACTACACATTTGCTACATATTTATCAATGTTATATAAGAAAACTTGTGAAAAATAAAATTTTTATTTTATGCATGTATTATTAGAATAAGAATGGTTAAAGGAAGATTTCAGAATGAAGTTGATTTCAATGAATCTAAAGTAGATAAGATTTATAATACTTCAATATCTATTATCATTTGATGTCAAATTAACATTACTTTGATTTTTGTATTTTCTTTCTGAGCAGATAATCAAGCACAATTAATCATATTAATTATTCATATTGTTGTCGTATTGAATATAATTAATTATATGGTTATTATCAATACAATGGTTATTATCAATACAATTATTAATACAGTTGTTAATACAACTGCAACATGACAGCAATCTTATGGTTTAATTGGATTAGTTACTTGAGTACGGTTTTATCTAATTGATGTAGTTTTTCGCAATCATAAATCACTTGTGCGCATATTGTTTAATGTAATCACAGGACAATTTTCAGAATTTGATGGTTCCGATATCAATTCTACGTCGATGACATGTTTCCCAGCGAATACTATGATGACTGCAGAAGATTCACAGTGCAGCAGCAGTTGCAGCACAATCGTCATTGTAAATACATCTACGGGTAGACCATCTCGAATACGTCGTACTTCAGTGACCTCTAGTTTGGAACTAGGATACTCGCACACAACACAAAACTCCGCAATATCCTCGGAAATAATCAATTTCCCGGATGCTATTTACGACACATGTAAGAAGACAGGTAAATACATAAAAAAGAATAAACATAAAAATCTCTCTTTTTCTTTCTCTTTCCCTCTCTCTCTCTTTTTCTTCCTCTCTCCCTCTCTTTCAGTTTAATAAATAAGTTTGTAAATAATCGAAATACTTCGTTCTAAAATTAATAGAATTAAGCTGAGCTCTTTTTTATTCTTGTATTTCTTTTCAATCCATATTCTTATTCTAATAACATATATAAAATGAAAATTTATTGTATGCGCTGCTTTTTCTATTATTTTCTCATTTTAATCATATTATTTCGTGACAAATATGTTGTGAAAAAACAATGTAAGAAGGGAAATTATAACTTATAAATGAATAAACACTTTAAGATTCAAAAGAATTCAATAAATTTTATTGCATTTTACTTATAATTGTTTCGTAATATATTATGGAATTATATTTACAAATATACCAACAGATTCCCTTTTTCTATGAAAATACTGCACAAAATCCGAAAATAAGAATTAGAAAGAGATATTGGAATTATATTTTAATCTAAAATAATTTTTATATAGAAAAATTTTTGTAAAAACGAAGAATTGTTTATAAAGCTTTTATAAATAAGTTTTAATTTTTATAAAAATTATTTTAAAGAAAGTAGTTTTAATATCCCTCAGTAAATACGACATTAACACTTTTGTTATCTGTTAAATACATTTTTAATATATAATATTTTATATTCTAAACTATAATCTAAACTATTTTTGAGGATATTTAATTCATTCCGAAATTTTTGCTCGTATCTAATTATTATGTAATAAAGACGTATATATTACATGCTACATTTGAATGGGGAAATTACTACTATCTGATAACTTATAAGTAGTGCAATATTATCTGTAATATTTATCTGTAATATTTAATTCTGTTACTCTATACGATATTAATACAAAAATATTGAATTTTTGAAATGAAACTCCACTTTTCATTACATATTCTTGTAGCTTAGCTCTCGAGAGCTTTTCAAAACACTATAATTAAGTTAGCTTTCATTAAGTACTTTTCGAGTTATGAGGCTTGAAATCATTTCTTAATTTTACATAAACTGTAAAATATCTTGTAAAATATTCATTTTTCGATTATCTTACTTTAATACTTTTATGTACTAAATAATAAGAGGAATCAATTGGTGTAAAGAAAACACATAATTATTTCGAAAAAAAATGTAATTTGCAATTAACAATTACATTCTTTTTCTTAAAAATAATTATTATTATTAATTATTATTATTATTATTATTACAATTTTATTATCTTTATTATTAATTACGTTAATATCATAACCGTAAGAATTATAACGAAAATAATATTTTCGTAAAATCTATCGCTAAAATATTTATAGGCGGTATAATACATCAAATATTATGTATAGGAGAATAATAATGAAGTCAAGAAAAATAGAAATTATATTTGTATTTATATTTATTCACAATCCGATTTTTTTATTATTTACAAAAACCCGAATGATAATTATCACAAAAGCATTCAAAACAAAAGATATTTCGGCAATGTGAGCAACAAATAAATAATGGTTGCTTACATGTATGTACAAGGAGTTTTGAGAAGGTCTAGCGAAAAGCAAACTTTGTTAACATTTCTGAAAATTTTTCTGTTGTCCGTTAATTTCGAGACAAACCAAGCGTATTGTATCATATCAGCCTCATCTTTTTTAAGGTATAACTTTTTTTTTTTAAAAATGAAAAGTAAAAATTATATACTGTCTTAGATGGATCTCACTTTCGGGTTAGGTGTTTTCCTTTTCACCATTTAACGGCAAAGCGTAAAATAAAAGCTCATGGAAGTATATGAATATCCACTGGATATCTTTGGTGGCTTAATGAATATACACTCACATGAAAAAACGGGCTATTAAAGGACCCTGCACATTTTATATGAAAAAAGTGGCTTCGGTTAAATTGGCTGAAATTGAAATATGTTGTAGTTTAGATGGTACTGATCAAAAGTTTTCTAGGGCAAAAAGTTTAAAAATCAAAGGTATAAAAAATATGATGATTTAAAATGAGTGGTATTGAAGTTTAAAAAACGTCTGTTTTTAAATAGATTAAATTTGTTGGAGATTCTCCGGTTAAATCCGCGTGTCGGCCAAACGAACACGTGGTCATGAATAAATGTACACCGATTTTACTAAGAAATAATTGTATATAATTAGCTATTGTTCTACTCCAGAAATTGTCACAAATATCGAATTGATAATCAATAAAAAACAGTCTTTTGAGCTAGCAATGAGAATTAGAGTCACACAATTATTACGAGAAAGAGTGCTGTTCGCCGCGAGGTTCGAAACGGAAGTAAAGACCGTTTCGCGCGTCCAGGTGTTCTCTCCGAAAATTCGTAATTCATTGTTACATCATATCAGTCTATTTGCGCATCGATCTAAAAAATTATTTCCCAATAAAATTAATATATAAATGTTTGAAAAAAAATATGTACACACACACGCACACACGCACACACACACACACACACACACACACACACACACACACACACACACACACACACACACACACATATATATATATATATACATATATGTATATATATATATATGTATATATATATATATGTATATATATATATATATATATATATACAGGGCGATCCCGAACAACCTTCCGTCTGTAAAATGATGTATTCCTGACACCATTTTAAGACAATTTTTCCTTTACCAAAATTTGATTTGAAGCGTAGTTTTTGAATTATGAGCAAAAATAGTAAATCACGCGTCGGGTACAGAAGGCAGGCAGGAGCGGCCGCGAGCGCGGGCGCAGCTAATCACCCGACGGATGATTATGCATGAGTCGCTAATTATTTTATCTTATAACATAAAATTATGTTTTAAATAAAATTTTGGTAAAGAAGAAAATGTCTTAGAATTACGTCAGAACGTAAGAAATAACGTTATTTTAAGGAACATATATTTCTGACGTAATTCTAAGACATTTTCTTCTTTATCAAAATTTTATTTAAAGCATAATTTTATGTTATTATAAGATAAAATAGTTAGCGACTCATGCGGTGGTAATCATCCGTCGGACGATCAGCTGCGTCCGCGCTCGCGGCACGCCGCGCCGCTCCTGCCTGCCTTCTGTACCCGACGCATGATTTACTATTTTTGCTCATAATTCAAAAACTACGCTTCAAATCAAATTTTGGTAAAGGAAAAATTGTCTTAAAATGGTGTCAGGAATACGTCATTTTACAGACGGAAAGTTGTTCGGGATCGCCCTGTATATACAGGGTGATTCTAAATAATCTTATGTTTTTACAAAAACATAATCTTGATCAAATTCTAAGACGATTTTTCCTTTGGCAAAATTTCGTGCAAAGCATAGAAGCATTTTTGAATTATTAAGAGAAATATTTTAAAATAACGTAATTTAGATCGACCACACTGGCAATTTATTGGTTGATAAAGAATCACAACGTTTCGACCATGGGTTTTGGTCCTTCTCAAGTGAACTACAATAGTTTACAATATTATAAAAACAATAAGAAGTGAATAAAAAGGAGAAAAAAAAGAAATATTTTACTTATTACGGGTCGGATACAAGAGGCGCAACTGACCGTCAGAGACGAGCGCTCACGCGGGGCATCTTTGGCGATCAGCTGGTCGCTATACTGTACACGGACATACATGCGAATATATACATTCTCTCTCTCTCTCTCTCTCTCTCTCTCTCTCTTATTCGCTCACTTACCCGTTGTTTTTTTTTTACGAAAGGGAAAATGCATTTTATATATACTCACCGCTCGATCCGGTGAGTTATGTGGGAGTACCAAGTCTAATTACCAACTCGATACTGCCTACTCACTAAAAACCCCTCTCTTTTTACGATTTTCCTCTAGGACACTATCTGACTTCCCAAGATCTGTTTTGACACAACACCAAAGAATAATTATTGTTACTTTGTTCGATGACTTCTGCTAATTATTGCCGTAGTTTCTTGAAAAATAAATATTCCGATAGATCGCACTTTCACTCAAATTTAACGTAGATATAACACGTTACAAAAGACAGAGACATCCACACTAAATAATTAATCGAAAGTTTTTCTTTTTATAAACTGTACTCTTTTGTAAACTTCAACGTAATCACATTTATTCATTCACTCGATAAAACGAGAATTTATTAAACTATCACTATCTCTATCATTAATCACTATCAATCACTGCCGAATAATCACCGTTAGCAATTAAAAATCCTTCGATGAAAGACATACACGCGGACACACATGTTATTACACGACATGACGACGTAATAACGCGACAACGCGACGATATTTATTCGGCGGTAGCAAACAGCTATAGTTATGTTAGCTTACGATTAAGATACTAACAGCCCTGCCGAACGTAATCATGTGTTTGACCGAAGAACACGGCCAACATACAATATTAAACATTTAACGCACGTATAATATTATTATTATCATACGATATACATACATCATATGATATTTAAAATTAATTAGAATAAATAAATGTTTTTAAAATATTGAATATTTTACTATTAATATTAAATATTAATATTAAATATTTTACTATTATTATTAATAATAAATATTTATTTATTTAATATCAATAATAATATTTAATTTATTTATAAATATATTTTAAAATATTTTTTAAAATATAATATATTTTATTTATTTATAAATAAATACAGTTATTATTAAATATTTATTTAACTATTATCATGAAAAATAAATATAAAAAAAATATTAATTAATTGCAGCGTGTCTTGATCCTTCTCTTGGCTTTTTCTTACGCTTTTTTGAAAACAAAAGAAGATTCCATGTTTAAGAATGTTGGTCGCTCTGAAAAAAGCGAATTATTTAATCGCCTTAAAAAGAGCGGATTGTTTTCACATTCATTTTACAATAAATGTTCGAAATGGCTTCCATCTATCCGAACACAAGCTCTCATGCGTTTCATTAAATTTCTTTGGTCATTTGAGAGTACATCTTCTTCAATAGACATATGGCATATCTCAATCTTGTTTCTAAATCCTCCATGTCTTCGGAGAGCGTTTTATAAATGATTTCCTTGCAGTATCCCCAAAAAAAATCCAGTGGATTGAGATCCAGGGATCTTGGAGGCCAACGTATCGGACCATATCTACCTATCCACCGTCCAGAAAATTCGTTATTTAAATAATTTGTCACAATTCTGACATTGAGGCCAGCACCGTCTTGTTGGAATATAATTTTGTTTCTATCCAATAACGACACTTCTTCCAAAAAATCTGGTAAATCGTTTTTTAATAAGTCAATGTGTGCTGCGCTGGGTAGAATGTACGGGAGAATGATTGGGCCTAGTATTTCAGTCCCCATGATTCTAGCCCAGATGTTGAGCTTCCAACGAATCTGGAAATTACTGACTCGTGTAACTCGGGGATTTTCATCGCTCCACAAATGCATATTATGCGAATTAAATATTTCCTCTCGCGTAAATAACGGTTCAATTCGCTAAATATTATACGAAAAAGGAATCTGGGATCTCTATCTATCTTTAGTAAAGTAAAATATTTCTCTTAATAATTCAGAAACTATGCTTTGCACGAAATTTTGCCAAAGGAAAAATTGTCTTAAAATTCGATCAAGATTATGTCTTTGCAAAAACATAAGGTTATTTAGAATCCCTATATATATATATATATATATATATACACACACACACACACACACACACACACACACACACAGGGATAAACATATATATATATATATATATATATATGTATATATATATTATAGGGTGATTCAAAATAAGTATATTGTCCGTGAAATGACATATTTTTGAGTCAATTCTAAGACGATTTTTCCTTTGGCAAAATTCGACGCTTAGTTTTCGAATTATTAAAAGAAGTAATTAACTTATAACGGGTCGGATTCAAAAGGCAGGCAAGGGTGGCGCGATTCACCGTCAGACGCGGGTGCTTACGCGAGACGATCGCTGCGATCAGCTGGTCGCTACATACATACATATGCGAATAATTCTCATTCTCTCTCTTTTTCTCTCTCTCTCTCTCTCTCATCTTCTTACTCAAGTTATTATTACTCTTATCTCCAAAATTATTTACTTTTTATTGTTACATTTTCATTTTAATTATTTTTTTATATTGTATTGTTTTTTTTTACAAGAGAGGGGAAAATGCATTTTATGCATACTCACCGGGCGATCCAGTGAGTTATGTGGGACTCAAGTACCAAGTCGAATTACTAATTCGGTACTCTCTACCTGCTAAAAAATATCATCGCGTTGTTGCGTCGTCGCGCCATGTAATAACGTGTACCTTTCTTTAATCGAGTGACTTTTAATTGCCAACAGTGATTATTCGTCAGTGATTGATAATGATTAGTGATAGAGTCATGTTGTTAAATTTCTCGTCTTTTCGAATAAGTAAATAAATGTGATTATATTGAAGTTTAATTTGAATTAAAAGAATACAGTTTATAAAAGAAAAAAGAATTTTCGATTAGTTATTTAGTGTGGATCTCTGTCCTTTAAAACGTGATATCTACGTTTAATTTGAGTGAAAGTACGATCTATTGGAAAATTCATTTCTCGAGAAATTACAGCAATACATCGAACAAGGTAATAATAACTATTCTTTGATGTTGTGTGAAAATAAATTTCGGGATGTCAAATAAACAGAGAAAATTAGCGAAAGAGAGGAGTTTTTAGTGGGTAGGGAATTACCGAATTGGTAATTCGACTTGGTATTCGAGTCCCACATAACTCACCGGATCGCCCGGTGAGTATGCCTAAAATACATTTTTTCCTCTCTCGTAAAAAAAAGGTACAATATAAAAAAATAATTAAAGTGAAAATGTGTAACAATAAAAAGTAAATAATAATTTTGGTGAAAGTAATTATAATTTCGAGTAAGCAAATGAGGGAGAGAGAGAGAGAAAGAGAGAGAAAGTGAGGGACAGAGAGAGAGTGAGGAGCAGAGAGAGAGAGAGAGAGAAAGGGACAGAATGAGAATTATGTATTCGCATGTGTATATATGTAGCGACCAGCTGATCGCAGCGATCGCCCCGCGTAAGCACCCGCGTCTGACGGTGAATCACGCCACCCCACTCATTTGAAGGTCACGTGAAGGCCACCTCAATTTTTTAAACTGCACCTCTTACTTTTTATTACATATTCTTAGCTGATCTTAAGAGTTTTCCAAAACACTATAATTAAATGTTTTTCCGTTAAGTACTTTTCGAGTTATAAGGCTTGAAATAATATCTTAATTTTACATAAATGATAAAATATCTAGTAAAATATTCTTTTTTCGATTATCTTACCTTAATACTTTTATGTACAAAATAATAGGAGGAATCAATTGGTGTAAAGAAAAAACATAGTTGTTTCGAAGAAGAAATATGTAATTTCCAATTAACAATTCCATAGTTTTTCTTAGAAACAACTGTATGTTTTCTTTACACCAATTGATTCCTCTCATTATTTTGTACATAAAAGTATTGTACGTATATATAACGGAATGGATTTGGAATCATTATTCAAATATTGTAAAAATGGCACACATTATATATAAATATTAATATTTATTATTTATGTGTTTTATATACAGGGTGTCCCATTTTAAATAATCCAGTCAAATATCTTGAAAACCAAGCCGGGGAGGGAAAAATGTTTCAGACAAAAGTTGTTTGGTTTCGAGGGGGACATAAGATGGTGCCATTGGTTTGACTTTGAATAATCATTTGTAGATGGCGCAAAGGTCACCTTAAATTTTTTAAATTGGACACCCTATACATGCGTGCATATGTGCGCGCGCTGTACTTGATCTTTACGTAATTCGCTCACATGAAAAAAAGAGTTTAAATATTATCATTAAATATTATAGAAGTGAAAATATATATATATATATATATATATATATATATATATATGTATATTTTTTCAAACATTTATATATTAATTTAATTTATGTATTCAAAAACAGACAGTTTTTTAAACTTCAATATTACCAAATTAAGATAGATAAAGAATTAGGCTCTGAAATGTATTAAACAACCGATATACGAGAAAAGAGCGATAAGAGCCACCGCGGATGATAGTGCGTAAAATTTTATAAAGATTAATAAATCGCGAAAAATAAGACGCGAAAATAAGACATGCATATATTTTACTTGGTGCATAAACCAAGGTAGATTCTCCATTCGAGAATACTATATAAGACCCCTCTTTACCCCCTGCAGAGATGTAAGCGAGAAAAATATCGGGGCGAAGTCGCTGAATCGGGAGTCGAACCCGAGTCTTTCGCTTGCCGGACGACTGCTCTAAACCAAAAGAGGGGTAAAGAGGGGGGTAAAGAGGGGTCTTATATAGTATTCTCGAATGGAGAATCTACCTTGGTTTATGCACCAAGTAAAATATATGCATGTCTTATTTTCGCGTCTTATTTTTCGCGATTTATTAATCTTTATAAAATTTTACGCACTATCATCCGCGGTGGCTCTTATCGCTCTTTTTCTCGTATATCGGTTGTTTAATACATTTCAGAGCCTAATTCTTTATCTATCTTAATTTGTTAAATTTACGCGGAGCTAATCGCGTTCCCATTATTTTCTACAAATAGGCGAGAGGGATATCGGTGTGGGGCTGAATAGCTCAGTTGGTTTAGAGCAGTCGTCCGGCAAGCGAAAGACTCGGGTTCGACTCCCGATTCAGCGACTTCGCCCCGATATTTTTCTCGCTTACATCTCTGCAGGGGGGTAAAGAGGGGTCTTATATAGTATTCTCGAATGGAGAATCTACCTTGGTTTATGCACCAAGTAAAATATATGCATGTCTTATTTTCGCGTCTTATTTTTCGCGATTTATTAATCTTTATAAAATTTTACGCACTATCATCCGCGGTGGCTCTTATCGCTCTTTTCTCGTATATCGATTGTTCAATATTACCAATTTCAAAAATCATCGTATTTTTTATACTTTTGATTTTTGGACTTTTTGGCTTGAGGAAACTTTAGAGCACCACCTAAACTACAATATATTTCAATTTCAACTAAGCAATTTGATCGAAGCCACTTTTTTCATATAAAATGTGCGGAGTTCTTTGGAGAAATATGATTACATTCATAAAATTCTGAATCATGTCAATTGTCATTCAATGAATTTTTTGTGGACCCAGATAACGAAGCTTCTATTCAAACTATTGAATTATCATGGCGTTCTTTACGAGCTCATTTAAATAGAAGTGGTATTATACAAGATATGATAATCGATCATATGTATGAATATCTGTGGTATGAAATAAAACAATTGGAAAAGATCTATTTTGCCAATTATTAGATGACATAAGATATGTATATTCGGGAAATTAATAAAAATGAAAAAAAGATGGAACATAAAGTTTGTATTTTCTACGATATTACAACTCTATATAGATTTTCAATTTTCGGTGAAAGGACTTGGTAAAACTGCATATTAGCGACGACCTCACCTCAACTTTTATAATTTTGACATATGTTGCAAAATGACTTTCAGTTGATCTTGATGGTAATTTCTAAAGATATGTGTTGTCAAGATCTTCAATGATAAGATTTTATCCAAAAGATTTTGGATCTGTCTATTTTTGTATGATTCCATATGAGTTTGCAATTTTCCACACGAAGAAAAGTAAGGTCAACCTTCATAATGACTGCAATCAGTACATTATGAGGTTTATTTTTGTACATTTAACATAGGTTTGCAACTTTGCATGCGAAGCAAGGTCCACATCACATCACCGCTGAATTAATGCGAAACGAAGTCTATTAAATAAGATTTCATATAGGTTTGCACCTTTCTACGCAAAGCCAAATATATTCTATACTACTCCTCGAATCAGCGCGAGATCTATTATACGGTTCTACATAAGTTTGCAAGTTTTCATGCGAAGCGAGGTCCACACCATATCACTTCTGAGTAAGTGTGAAATGAAGTCTGAATTGTTGTATGGTTTTACGCGGATTTATATTTAAAAATTAGATATAATTTGCGAAAATGGTTTTATAACTTTTTAATAAACATTTTAATAAACAGTGACAGCTGAAATCTTTTAAAGATCATTCAGAATCGTGATCTTGATAACATATGTTCTTAGAAATCTAATATTAAATCTAATATTAAAATTAACTGAAAGTTGTTTCGAACAAGTTGTCTAACGGTAATAACTTTACTTTTATGAAAAAGTGCTTAAAAAGTTTCTTAATTTTCGAGTCGCCAAAAATCCTTCTCGTACTTCTTTTGTACATAAAATGAACCTATTTACAAAATTTAACGCAAATCAGAACATAATCGTTTTTGGAAGTTTCGCCATTTTTTTAATCCATAAAACTGTAATGATGATATCGAAATCTGATACATCGTCGTCTGATGATATACAAAATCGTAATAAAAAGCTATTTTTTCGAAAGATTTATGTTGTGCCCTAATTGCAGTCAATATAATATTCTATAAACTTTAAAATAAAAAGTTTCGTGAGTTCTTGAAAAAATATACGAAAAGAAGAATTCCAGATGAAAGTACGCTTCGCAAAAATTGCTTACGATCATGTTATGATGAAATAATTAACGCAATACGTACAGAAATCATGCGATATGAGTTTCCATAGATAAAATGACTGACGTAAATGGAAGATTTATAAGTAATATAATTGTAAGAACATTAGAAAAAAATAATCCTGCAAAGAAATTGTTCCTTCATTGTCAACAATTTGCCGACGTTAATAATGCGACAATTGCAAAATCATTTATAACTTCTTCAGAGTTGTTATGGACCGACGGCATAAGATGTAAAAATTGATAAAAAATGATAAAAATTTTATTGTTATTTTTCGTAACAAACGGTACTACATATATGCGGAAAGCGGCAAAAAAAATCTATTAACTACATATACAAATATGATTCATGTTACATGCGTTATAGAATATTACATAGAATAGCAGAAAAAATCGGAGCATATTATTCTAATATTGACATATTGATATTTTCTGTTAAAAAAATGTTCTTGAAGACTCTTAAGCATTGAATTCTTCAAAAAAATAGCATCGAATTTGGCATTACCTCCACAACCAGTTTTAATTCGATGAGGCACGTGTTGAAAACCACTAATATTACGCGGATAATTATACAACAATAAGATTGAGTATCGAAACGCTTCCAGCTCACGTCGCTTCAATTAAAATTGCAAAACAATGTTTCAATTGTAATCTTGAAGAAAATTGAATATAATAAAAAATAATTTTATTTGCATTTTCTTACAAGGAAAATGTTACAACTGTCCGGAACCGATTTGATTCTCCTTCAAATACCATATGTTGTTAAATATACAAATCTAAAAAACACGTATTTTTTCATGTGTGCAGATTTTGAGTTTTAAGAGGTGAAACATCCTATTTGAAGAAAAACGGTATTTTTCTTTAGAATCGAATATTTGCTAAATTATAAGAGTTAAAGAAAAAAATGTGCAACAAATTTTATGGCTTAAAGAGAACTTTAAAGTTATATGAACAAAATTTTTTTATTTTCTTTTAAACCACTATTTAATTTTTTTTTTAAATTAAACTAATTTAAAGTTTATTTTTTTCAAATTTAACCATGTGTAATAAAGTTACGTTACGAAATATCATTTTCGAAAATTAGTTAACGCTCCCCTATATATGCTCTTCATGTTATGTGCGTAAATAATTACCGTCGAACAATAAGATCTATAAAAAATGTTTATGTATAATTTTTATTTATGTTTTCTATGTATTTATAACTATATATTGTGCATATTTAGATTAAAAAAAATATATTTGTATTTTATATTATTCACTCATTATACACATTACAATGATATTTGACGAAAAAATGTTTCAAGCATAATGACTTCTTGCACCAAGAACGTCTTACTACAGCTATATTATTGCAACCTTCGATATAACATTTTGTTGAAGTTTTGTCAAGTGGATGGGATTTTCAAATTTGTTTGGTCTTTCTATTCATATAACCACTTTTAAACCACAAATATTTAAATACGTTTTGATATCGTGAGGAATGTTTTGATATCGTGAAGACAATTGATTATGTATGAAAAGTTGTAATTTTATTATATTATTTCATTCATGTAAATTTATATTACTTTCCACCAGTAAAACCATATCTGAAAATATTTTAGCAAAATTTTTCCAAATTTTGAATCCATAAACATTTAATGGTTGTATTTTCCCTGTTCTTTTCGGTATTATAGTAGTAATATGTGTTTCTGGAGGTGTTAAATCCGAAATAGTATTGGGGCAATGTTCAGTCCATGAATCGATAAGAAGAATGTTATTAGGACCAATGTTTGCAAAATAAGCTTCTTCTAACTACATTCTAAAATGATCTGTAAAAAATATAAATGTTAATTTAATAGTTTTTTATTATTCTTATAAAATTGTTAAATGAAATAAGTTTGTTAAAAAAAGTAATTATAAAAGGGAAACCTAATGTCATTTTACCAGATTTCAATGCTTTTACAATAATATTTTCTGGTTTAAATAAATTTTCTTCTACTCTTGGTCCAAATTTACCATTAGCTTCTTTTAATACAATAAATAAAGGTGACAACAAATTGCCATTACAGGATATTATTATATTAGTTGTATCGTATATGAATGGATTAATGATGTGGATTGCACGACACGTTCTATTTTCTTTTCTCCCCTGGTTAGACAATAATCTTCCAGAATGAATTTCCAATTGGAAACCACTTTGATCTGAATTGTAAATATTTTCAGATCCAAACTGTTCAATAAAAGGTTTTATTGTTTCCAGAAAATCAGTTGATTGTTGTAGCAGAATTTTTTAATGTTCTTCTAGTAACAAACTTCGTAACTTTTCGTAACTTTTCTTGAAACAATTCGGTAAGACTTCTTGAATCTTGCTATCCAACTGTGAGATGTCTTAAATATAGGATTTAAATTTCCTATTTCTTCTTGAACTTGTAAAATCCATCTTTTTAGATGAATATCATGAACTATGAATCCTGATTCAACAGCTGCGGTAAATTTATCATATGCAAATTTGGAGATGTAAGATAATTTTTCTATTCGACTTCCAACTGATTGTATTTGTTTTTCCCATCGCCATAACTGACAGATGAAATTCTTCTAAATTTACTTTGTATTACTTTTAGAGGACGATTCCTTTTTTTGTCATTATTTTCATCAGCATCCTGATGTCGTCAATACTCAACAGCTCGTCTTTTATAAGAATTATTAAAATTTGTATCATCATTTGAACAATGAGGATGAGAATTTAAATTATCTTCATTTCATGCTTCTTCGTCATCTTCAATTATTTCAAAACTATGTAATTTATAAGATTCTTCATAATCGAGATATATTTCCTTCGTTACTTCTAACACATTATAAAGCGCTATCCAGCAATATTTTTTTTTATGTTTTCCTTTAATTCCACTTCTGCTTACTAGTGTTTCTGTTAGATATATTGAATTTATTGACACCAATAAAAGTCTAACAACGTTAAACGAATTGATAATCATATTCAAAGATGTTAAATTTTGCTTTCTATTGCAATAGGAAAACAGTTTACACAGATATTATTACAATGAAAAGACTACATTGACTGTGAGAATTATGCTGCTACATGAACAATTTATATTAACTTATCAGAAACACGTAATCACATAATCTTATGATTTTTATGTAAGATATAAAATTTGTTTATGGCAAATATTGCAACATATATTCGCAAGATTTAATTGTAAAATAATTTTATTATTGGTAAGTAAATTTAGAAAAAAATTGTTTTTAATTTTTATAGAAGAAATTAAATATTATGGAAATAATAAGAGAGCTGGGGGTATATTTAAAAAAATTCTTATTAGTAATATTTAAAAATTTTTTAAAACTAAATATTATTACACAATACACAGTTATAAATACGTAGAAAACATAAATACATACATTTTTTATATATCTTATTGTTCGACAGTAATTACTTACGCACATAGCACGAATGAGCGTTTATAACTTATTTTCGAAAATGATATTTCGTAATATAACTTTATTATACATGGTTGAATTTGGAAAAAAATAAGTTTTAAATTAGATAAAAAAATTTTTTTTAATTTTGAAAAAAAAATAAGTAGTGGAAGTTTTAAAAAAAATTAAAAAATAAAAAAATTTTGTTCATGTAACTTTAAAATACTCTTCAAGCTATTAAAATTTGTTGCACATTTTTTTTTTAACTCTTATAATTTAGCAGATATTCGATTGTAAAAAAAATATCGTTTTTCTTCAAAGGTGTGTTTCATCCCTTAAAACTCAAAATCCGCACATATAAAAAAATACATGTCTTTTAGATTTGTGTATTTAACAACATATTTGAAGGAGAATCAAATCGATTCCGGACAATTCCGTGACACTTCCCTTGTTAGTGATAAAACAATTAGAAAAATCTGGGATACCTTCATACGATGCTCTTCACATCCTTTCGAAAGTACGAAAAAATATTAAGCAGCCTCATATTCCAGAGAAGATAACACATAAAACGGTCACAATAATAATAAAGAATAGTGATTTACAAAATTTAATGAAAATTCTTGAATGTGGACTATCAAATATTGTTAATGTGGTACTAAAAACAGTACAATTGGCCTTTTTTATATATGCATCAATTGTATAAGTTGAAGTAAAATGTATTTTTTCACATTATAAAGCTGTTTTAACAGATAGATATCAAAGTTTTAAATTTAATAATTTATCTCAATACTTTGTTACTCATTATTACGGATTCAATAAATAATTTGATAAAGGTTGATATTAGGGAACTCACCTCTGATGAGGTTCCCCTTGACATATATTATCAAGGTCACTATCTTCAATAACATGCAAAAGATTTTAGCCGTCTCTCGTTGTTTATTAAAAAGTTATATATGAAAGAAGTTTCACGAACTTCACATATCCTCAATTTTCAGATGCCATGTACAATAACATATCTCTTGTCTGAAAGTCTCTGCCGTTGAAAGTTATAAACGCGAATAAACATTAAAAAACATCTCAATTAGTTTGGTCTTACCAACTACATTGATTATAATAGAAATGTACAACGTACATTTTGTCACATTGAAAGTTATATATTCTAATTTTCTATGCAATGCGAGGTCCATTCCACACTAGTGAAGAGCGGTGTTTAAAAAAAGCATCGATTCAAAAATAATCGATGCAAAATAAAATCGATGTTTTACCGAATACATTAATATTAATCAATTCTTTTTTGATCGGAATAAAGCGCGCCTTTCAATAGTTGCGACTAAAAGAGGAAAGAAATCGTCAAGAAGCTAATAAAAAGCGATTAAAATATCGACAAACAAAAACATACTAAAATAAACAAAACTTATTTCAAACTATATGTATTTAATAATATGTTATTAAATTAAATAGAATTCTCAAAAATAAGAATCTATATCTTGGTAAATACACCAAGTAAAACATATGCCTCGTGCACTTAAATTTTCGCGAACAATTAAAAATTTACGCATTACCATCCGCGGTGGCTCTTATTCGCTAGTTTCTTATTGTGTTGTTTAAATACATATAGAGCCTAATTCCTTTCAATTTATTAAATAGTATTGTTTTTATTCAGAGTCATGAAAATTGAGCATAAGATGTTGATGTTTTTCGTAATGATTTGAGTGTTGTATGCAGTGCTGCCAGAAATGAGCCCCTGCACGCTCGGCACGGACACGCACACAAAGAAGGGGGGCCGTGTACGTGTGGGGCTTGGCGCTCGGCTACCTTCGAGCGGCTTCGGGTAGTAGAGGAGCGCCGACGTGTAATCTACTGTCTCCTTCTCTCTCGCGCTGTAGCTATAGCTAACGCCTCGAGAATCCTATGTTAGCGGTTCGATCTATTTATGAGATCTCGCGTGAAAACTTGTAAAATTTACGCGTAAAATTTAATAAATCCTTAATCCTGTAAAAATTTAAATAAATTAATTAAATAAATATGGAATAATAAAAGATGAAAAGAGAATAAATTACAAAAATCCACTTTTAGCCAACGTGTACGTTTTTCTCTTAAGAAATAAATATAAAGAGATAGATATAAAATATAAAGGAATATATAATAAAGAATAGAATATATGTTAATAATATTTTCTAATAAATAATATAATATTGTAATAGCATGTACAATATTTTATCAATTTATAAATAAACAACGTACATGTTGTTGCTCAACGGAAACCGCGAGAAAGTGGTGGTCTGTTTCGTCAGAGGAAATGTAAAAAATGTTTTTTTAGAAAATATATATGAAATTTTATTAAATACTATTATTAAATACTAAATTAAATACTATGTTAAATATATTAAATATTATATATTGAATAAATTATACATAATGAAATATTATATATACATATATACATATAAATAAATTAATAATTAAACATATATATGTAAATAATTTAATATAATATAAAAGAAAATATTTTTTGTACATTTCCAAAGAAAATAGAATACCGAAGATAGAGGATAATAATAGAAAAATACACATAATAAAAAGATAAAATTTAAAGAAATATAAAAAATAAAAGATAGAAAAAAACAAAATTAAAAGAAAGCGTATATGTTTTACTTAATATAATACTGAGAAAATGAGTGTGTATATATATATATATATATATATATGTGTGTATGTATATACATACATACATACGATAAAAAAATATATATATGTGTGTATGTGTGTGTTTATATATATATTATATATATATATATAATATATATATATATATATATATATATATATATATACAGGGTGAGCCATTTTAATTAACGCACGCAATTATTTCGGAAACAAAGCATTTTAGAGAAAAATGTTTCAGACAAAAGTTTTATGGCTTCAAGGGGGCCATAAGATGATATCATTGGTTTGACCTTAAAGAGTCAGTTGAAGGTCATATGAAGGCCACCTCAATTTTTTTAAATAGTACTCCCTATTTTTTATTACACATTCTTGTAGCTGACCTCGAGAGCTTTCCAAAACACTATAATTAAATATTTTTCCATTAAGTGCTTTTCGAGTTAGAGGCTTGAAATTACTTCTTAATTTTACATGAACCATAAAATATCTTGTAAAATATTCATTTTTCGATTATCTTACCTATACTTTTATGTACAAAATAATGAGAGGAAAAATATGGAATTGTTAATTGCAAATTATATATTTTTTCTTCGAAACAACTATGTTTTTTCTTTACACCAATTGATTCCTCCCATTATTTTGTACATAAAAGTATTAAGGTAAGATAATCGAAAAATGAATATTTTATCATTTATGTAAAATTAAGATACTATTTCAAGCCTTATAACTCGAAAAGTACTTAACGGAAAAATTTAATTATAGTGTTTTGAAAGCTCTCGAGGTCAGCTACAAGAATATGTAATAAAAAATAAGGGGTGCAGTTTAAAAAAATTGAGGTGGCCTTCACGTGACCTTCAAATGATTCTTCAGTGTCAAACTGATGATATCATCTTATGGCCCTCTTGAAACCATAAAATTTTTATCTGAAACATTTTTCTCTAAAATGCTTTGCTTCCGAAATAATTTCATGCGTTAAGTAAAATGGCTCACCCTGTATATACAGGATGTCCGATTCATGAGGGACCAAACGAAAAGTGATGATAGATTGGGTCAAACTAAGAAGAATAGTCCGGTATCATTTTGCAAAATTCGTAATAATTATTAAGTAATAAGCAAAAATGTCCCACGAATGTGGCGCACGAGAAGCGGTAGATCGCTTTTTGCTTATTACTTAATAATTATTGCGAATTTTGCAAAATGGTAAAGGACTATTCTTCTTAGTTGGATCCAGTCTATCATCACTTTTCGTTTGGTCCCTCACGAATCGGACACCCTGTATATACATATATATATATATATACAATATATATATACACAGTATATATATATATATATATATATTGTTTTTTTATTGGTAAAATTATCTCTAAAAATATTAATAGTTAAACCTGTTGAATAGAGAATATTAATTTCATACATCACGGATTACACGATAAAAATGTGTAATCACATGAAATAATATGTCTGATACACGTATTTTATACATAATGGACATTTAAAACAAGGGAAATACCTTCTAATTTTTTATCGAGAAAGCTTTCATATTTAAAAGAAATGTCTTATTTAAAATAACAATTTTACAAATACAACTTTATAATTATAATTGTATTAATACAAAGTTATAAATTTATCTATATTTTTGTTTATATTTTTTATCTTTACAATAAACAATTTTAGAATTAACTCTTTTATTACTTTGTTATTTTTTCTCTATTATTTGTATTTTTCATTTTATCATTCTTTATTTTATTTTCATTTTTATTTTTTATTTTATTTTTTTCATGAAATGAGATCGCCGATCTAAAATGCAAAGAAAAGTCGATCGAATTTTGCAAGTCGTGTATACAATACACATACACACACAAATACACACACACACACTATTTGCAAAATCCGGTCAATTACTTTCTGGTATATATTACATAACATTAGATCGGCATACTCATTTCTCATTAAAAAAAATAAAATAGAAAATAATAAAACAATAAAATAACAAAAGAGTTAACTTTAAAATTGTTCTGTTAGGAATAAAAAATATAAATATACTTATTATAAATATGTATTATATAATTGACTATAAAATTGTATTTTTTAAATTATTTTAAATAAGACATTCCTCTTTTAAATATAGTATAAGATTTTTCTCAATAAAATCATAAAGGGAGAGTCCCGTTAGCGCACGTCCCTAGCAGCACGAAAAATTAAACACAATTCCCGACAATAGCCCACGTCCCGATAGCTCACGTTGCTGACAGCGCACCAACTCGATAACACACCAACCCGATAGCGCACCAACTTTGCACCAAGTACAACTTTGCACACGAAGCGAGGGGGACGGGGTGGGTACGGGAAGGGAGAGCGAAGGTCCCCCTTGCACCCCCCCATGTGTGTGTGTATATCTTTGCATGCAAAGTTGTACTTGGTGCGCTATCGGGTTGGTGCGCTATTGGGACGTGGGCTATCGCACCGTGCGCTAACGGATCCCGCTCAATCATAAAGTCCTATTGTTTTTAATGTCTGTTGTGTATAAAACATGTATTTAAAATACATATATTATTTTTATCAAGTTATTACACATGTAATCCATGATATATAAAATTAATTATATTTATTTCTTAAGAGAAAAACGTACACGTTGGCCAAGAGTGGATTTTTATAATTTATTCTCTTTTCATCTTTTATTATATTATTCCATATTTATTTAATTAATTTATTTAAATTTTTACAGGATTAAGGATTTATTAAATTTTACGTGTAAATTTTACAAATTTTTATGCGAGATCTCATAAATAGATCGAACTGCTAACATAGGATTCTCGAGGCGTTAGCTATAGCTACAGCGCGAGAGAGAAGACAGTAGATTATACGTCGGCGCTCCTCTACTACCCGAAGCCGCCCGAAGATAGCCGAGCGCCGAACGCCACACGTACACGGCCCCCCTTCTTTGTGTGCGTGTCCGTGCCGAGCGTGCAGGGACTCATTTCCGGCAGCACTGCTTATAGCATATATTCATTGTGATTCAATTCTTCGCAATACATCCTCTACCGGCGGGACCGAGAGTCCCCCCTTCATACATCCCTCGCGTGCGCCCGCGTGTGCTTATGTTTGTGTGTATACAGACATTTGTGATATTTTTTAATTGTATTAAATTGTATTAAATGTATTTAAGATTATTATTTTTTCATATAACAGCTAACATAGTAGGTTTATGAAAAAAATGTACATAATCTTTTTTGTAGAATTTTTCAGCGGCTTTATTTTTTGCTTAAAATTTTTTTCTTAAATCAATATTTTTAGAGATAAAAAGCATTAAAATTGTGAAATTCTTTTGTTAATAACTTTTTAATAAACAATGAGCGATGGCTAAAACCTTTTGGATATTACTCAGAGCAGTGACCTTGACAACATATCACATGTCAAGTTAATTGAGGCGGACTCTCTTCATCGAAATATTTACTCTTTAAATAATAATGATATATATAACAAGTAAATAAATCATATTTATTAAAGTGGATAACTGAGGAATTTAATTCGGATTTTAAAATCAGAAGTAGAATTGAAATATTATTATAAGAATAATATTTAGCAAATTTAAATTCATTCTGCAATAACAATTTCTCATTATCTCAAGGTGTAGCAATAAATGTTTATGTGTATTGTAAGTATTTATATGTTTATAAGTATAATATGTGATAAGTTCTCCTATGGGATCAAAATAGACATTAAAAATCAGAACTTACAACCAGAGACTTTTGAAATATGGGATCAAACAGAAGGATGTTTAATATCGATCGTATAATGAACTTAGAGATATCATAGAGAATTGTGATCGCAAAGGACTCCGCAATAATTTAATGGAAAATAGCTTTCCGTCGAATTAGGTGAATTTTTCATATAATTTTAATTTAAATTTAAAATAGTTAATGTTAAGAATCTATAAATATTACATATACAGAATGTTCATTTTAAAACTTTCCACCCGTTATTTCATGATTGATTATTTTTCGCGAAAAATGCGTCAAAAAACGTCAATTTTATTTTCGAGAGGGACATTTAAATACATTAAATGCAACGAAAATTTTTCATCTCCTTTATTGGGATAGTTACTTCTTCAAAAATCTTAAATGGCAATAGGGTTCAAATGCTATATGATTTTAAAAGTTTTTGTATCATTAATTGCATACGTACGTTTTAAAGTTAATAGTTGCTGGGTAATAGTTGCTGGATAAATTGCGCCCTTGACAGGCTCTAAGTATTACGCTACTACATGAGGAATTGCGCGACTCGCACGACAATGCAGTGACATGGCAGAAACGATTGAGAAACAGACCGAAGCAAAACATGGATGTGATCGAGGTGAACGGAGGCAACAAACGACGTGCTTAAATTTTCAATAATTACTAGACTGTATATTAAGGACATAAGGCAATTCATTTTAATCTTAACAGGCAAATATTTTGAAAAATATGCGAGATACAAAAAAATGTTTCAAACAAAAGTTATATGGTCTCAAAGGAAACATAAAATAGTGTCATTAATTTAACCTTAAATAGTTACTTGAAGGTCACGTGAAGTAGTAGTAGTAATAGTAGTAATACGGGTGGGGTTATATCAGTTCCTAGTGTCACCTAGATCTAAAAGATCTTCTGTAATCCCATGGCTATCTGAGGTTAGATGTGGCGATCCAATTTGGCCCTTATAAAAAGATTATGAAGATCGCCCACCCTCACGTTTTATAGTGCACTGGGTTCAGTGAACATTCTTCCCTAGAGTATGTATTTCGTGAGAGCGAGTGCGGGATAGTAGCACAGAATATGATGCTGTTCTCTTTTTCTTTACCGCCAGTTTTTCTGTTCGGCTAGGTTGAGGTTGAATAAGTGGGCCCTAAGGGCTTCATGGCCCGTGAGCAGACCAATGAAGATGTTGAGCTTCTTTCTGCTCATGGTTAAGAGTTCATCCATCCTTTTAGGGAGGGGTCGGTTCAGCAAAAACTTGATTTGACGGCAGCCCCGAGCCTGATCCCATGAAACTAGATGTTCCCGTTTTAGAGACTATTTGATGATCGAGTGTCTAGCTTAGCCAGGCCGTTCGCCACTTCATTGCCATGAATTCCCTGATAACCGGGAATCCAGACTAAGGTGATTCTATTGAATTCATCTAGTCTGTTCTCTAGAGTGCTAGCATGCAGTCCCAAACCACCGAGGACTCGGTGGTGATCTTGGCTAGAACGTTGAGCTGCTCTACTATCGGAGCATATATGTATATTTCTGTTGGTGGCTTTAACCCGAGTTAACCCATTTCATCCCAAATGTCCATAATTTCTTCTCAACTTTCGACGCTGTAACTTTTGACCTGAACGTTGAAAAAAATTGAAAAAAGAAATTTCTTATAGTTTGAAACCTCCTCTTTCGAATGCCGTGATCAGAATCGACCTACGAATTGACGGAAAAAAATTATAACTTTTTTTTTTTTAAAATGTCAATTTTTTCGACACCGTTTCGCAAAAATCCTAAATTTTGACAACGAAAAAGTTATTCCTGATCATCACAAAATATCGTAATCGCGTATTTTTTACATGCTCTTTCTTATCCCGTTGGAATTTTTTTGAGAAACAAAATGGCGACTTCAAGATGGCGCTGACAATTCAGAATTCCTCATTTTTTCGCCCAAATGTCGATTATTCTTTCGTTTTGCATCTAGGACGACTGAAAACTTGATGAAATTGAATGAAAGAGTGGGGATTATCATTTGTAAATACTTAACCTCAAAATGACTCACTCCTAACCTCAAATTAGTCAGATGGATTTTTACCAAGATTTTTTATGTTTCCAATCCAATTTTCAATGTTTCGCAATAATTCATGTATATGTGGATCCAAAAGTGACTCTTTACATTCCTAACCTTCAAATTATCGATTTATAACCTAATAATTAGGAATTTCATGATTTCTTTCCTCAAGTTGACGTTGTGAGCCCTTATTCATGTTCAACGCTATCGCGTTTTTTAGCCGTCAAAATACGTTACTCTCTACATCTCTGAATCATTCTTTGTCATATCCACATCTCGAAATAGTCAATTTGAAATACATAATCAGTGATTAGTATAACAAAATATAATGATATATCATAACAAAATATAACAAGGTTACCAAAGATTAGCCTGAACTTATGTTCGTATCGATTCAAACGTGATTTCGTAGATCTGTAAGTTCCTTATTATCTATGTCCTATTTATATACAGGGTGTCCGATTTGAGAGAGACCAAACGAAAAGTAATGATAGATTGGGTCAAACTAAGAAGAATAGTCCTCTACCATTTTGCAAAATTCGCAATAATTATTAAGTAATAAACAAAAATGTTAAATCGATAATTTGAAGGTTAGGAATGTAAAGAGTCACTTTTGAATCCACATATACATGAATTATTGCGAAACATTGAAAATTGGATTGGAAACATGAAAAATCTTGATAAAAATCCATAACATCTGACTAATTTGAGGTTAGAAGTGAGTCATTTTAAGGTTAAGTATTTACAAATGATAATCCCCACTCTTTCATTCAATTTCATCAAATTTTCAGTTGTCCTAGATGCAAAACGAAAGAATAATCGACATTTGGACGACAAAATGAGGAATTCTGAATTGTCAGCGCCATCTTGAAGTCGCCATTTTATTTTTCAAAAAAATTTCCAACGGGATAAGAAAGGGCATGTAAAAAATACGCGATTATGATATTTTGTGATGGTCAGGAATAACTTTTTCGTTGTCAAAATATAGGATTTTTGCAAAACGATGTCGAAAAAATTGACATTTTTTTTAAAAAAACAGTTATAACTTTTTTCCGTCAATTCGTAGGCCGATTCTGATTACGACATTCGAAAGAGGAGGTTTCAAACTATAAGAAATGTCTTTTTTCAATTTTTTTCAACGACGTTCAGGTCAAAAGTTACAGCGTCAAAGGTTGAGAAGAAATTATGGACATTTGGGACGAAAAGGGTTAAGGTGTTTGCACACTCAAAAATTGTCAGAATCTCGGCATTGCCTGAAAGACCGTGGCCAGCTCCGCCAGGGAGTATGAGTCCCTGTGATTAGATCTTGAGTCGTAGACTCCAGCTCCAAAACGTCCTTCCGCCCCTGATCCATCCGTATACCAGATGTCCCAGTTTGGCCAGCAGATTCGTTCTAGCTTCTTCCAATCTTCCCTAGAAGGTATCTGAGTTTTAAAGGACTTAAAGACCTGGGATTTCGTAGGTATTCTATCTTGCGGCCGAGAGAAAGGGTGTTCATGGAGGAACGATAACCTGGCATGATCAAGATGCCGCCTCCACTCATCTTGGCACTTTAGTCTATAGGCTGAAAGTTTGGCTGTACTAATAATGAAACGATCCAGGGATGGAAGACAGAGTGCGATCTCGAGCGCCTCTGTAGGGATGGTTCCTAGCCCCCACTTCCTCCACTCTGGACTATCAGACCAATGCAGCATATGTGAGACAGAGGATGATTTTGTAGATCGAGAGAGCAATATTGAGTTTAATACCCCATGTTTTGCCTATAGTTCTTCTAGATGTCCACATGGAAGTGTAAAATTTTTTACGTTGGCTTCAAGATGAAGTTTCCAGCTTAGCTTAGGATCAAGATGGATCCCTAGGTATTTTATCGAAGAAGTGTATGATAATTCTTTGCCCCAGAGCTTCAAAGGCGCTATAGGTTCAGGCTTATATTTTCTGGTAAAGATCATAACCTCGGTTTTAGATGGGTTGACTGTGAGGCTTTTGGCTACACACATCTTTGAATAATCTTAAGTGCTTTATGAGCTCTTTATGAAGCTCTAAGGGAGAGAAAGCTGTCTCTTACGATTGCAGCCACGTCCGCATAGCCATAAACGGTGAAGCCTGCTTCTTATATAATTTGAGTTTGTCAACTACCAAACACCACAGAAGCGGGGAGAGAACACCGCCCTGCGGGCAATCTTTGGCCGGGAGACCACTCAGAGTTTTATCTCCGTAGTCAACAGTCAAAACTCTGTAAGAATACTCCGATAGAATACTTTGTGACCAGTCGATCAAAGTTTCGGGGATGTGATGCCTACGATGTGATTATGACCTCTTTGATCACTGTATATGAGGTGGTATCAAATGCCCCCTCAATGTCTAGAAATAATCCTAGGGCATATCCTCCACTCGTCAGCTGTGTCTCAATCTCGCTCACAAGATGGTGAAGGGCAGTATCCGTGGATCTGCTCGCCCTATAAACGTAAACTGAAAAGGAGCTAGCGGTCGTGTGTTAAGGGAATATGTCCTGATATGGCTATCTATCAGTCTCCCCAGTGTCTTTAAAACAAAGGAAGTAAGGCTGATGGGTCTGAAATCTTTGGCCAAGATGGCTGTTCCTGTCTGCTTTAGATACAAAAGTGACTCTGGTGCCACTCCAGACAAGAGGCACGTGTCTAAGAGCTATACTAGCCCTAAGCACTTTTACTAGGGAGCCTATTAGAAGGCTCAAGCCTTTTCGTAAGCAGACAGGATAAATCCCGTCTGGTCCAGGTGATTTATAGAGTTTGAAGATTTTGACAGCCTATTCGACATCCTTGAGATGGATTATCTTTGCCGCTAGATTCTTTCCTGGGTCTCACATAGGCGGTAAGAGGATAGTTAACAGTTTGAAAACCTGGAAAATGGGTTTCCATAAGGTGTTCAATAAATTCGTAAGATTGACTGTGTAACTTGTGACGCTTAAGGCATCCAACTGGATGCGATTATCAGAGCAGAGTATTCTGTTTAGCCTGGAGGCTTCTGGAGCACTCTCAATGCTTTCAGAATTTTCTCTAGCTACTGCGTTTGCTTGCAACTATTTCCTTGCTATATCTGCGTTGGGTATTCCTAAAGGCTTCCCAGTGCGAAGAGGAACATGAGTTTCTTGCCCTATTAAAGAGTCTCCTGGTCTCGGATTTAATCTTTGACAGCTCTTTGTTCCACCAGGAGACTTTGGTCTGGGACCGTACAAGTTTCAGGGGGCAGTTTGCCTCAAAGGCATCCGTGATAGCGTTGCTTAAGCATAACGCGGCAGTTTCCAGGTTGTCCCTGGTATGGAATCTGGTCGGGACGGTATTCAGTTTGTTCCGTCCAAGTCCAGCCTGAAGCCGTCCCAATTCGTTTTCCTGGGATTTCACCTTCGCAAGATCATAGGTTGCTGGCGGAGGGTGAAGCATATCTGTCTGTGATCGGATCCTGAAGGTTCGTCTAAGAACTCCAATCTCTTATCAGTTTAGACATGCCCTTGATATAAATTGTAATATCAATTACCTCCTGTCTTCTAGCGTCCATAAAAGATAGGTTTCGTACCTCTGTTTAAGATGATAATCACTTATCCAGGATGAAATCATGCAGGTTCTCTCTTCGCGGGTTGATATTTGAGCTTCCTCAACCAACATGGTGGGAGCTGGCATCACAGCCTAGGAGGAGTTCTGCTTCCTCGACATGTGCAACCAAGCTCCTGACATTGTCCTGAGGTGGAAAATCGCAGGAATCATAGGTATTTCCTCCATGGAATCAGACTTCCTGCCGCTTTCCCTTTTGAGCAGCCTGACGGTTGTCCGCCCGCCGAAGACTGCAGCCGGGCCTCTAATTGTAGGACTTCAGGACGTCTAGAGATCGATCCCCGATCAGGCGAAGTGGGTGCTCGTGGCATTCCTAATCACGCTTCCCGGGTAACAATCCAATCTCCGGTCCCTAGTCCTGCGTTTTGTCTGCCGAGGGACCTCAAGGCATCTTCAGCAGACAAGGGGGCTGTCACTGTCTGGTTCTTCCACGTGTACCAC
Organism: Camponotus fellah; assembly: GCA_030586385.1. NCBI lineage: Eukaryota > Metazoa > Arthropoda > Insecta > Hymenoptera > Formicidae > Camponotus > Camponotus fellah. Next base: position 86,896 of record JAPIVC010000274.1, on the reverse strand, counting down.
TCAATGATGTCTAAGCAGTTCATTGACCGGCACTACACGTAGGGAGTTTCCTTCTATTTTCAGGTCGAAGGACAGGTTTTTTAGCCAGTCCCCCGACTGTTCGTCGTCGCACCCAAAAACGAATGCCCCATCTCTTTCCCAGAAGCCCAAGAATGTGGAGACTTTTGTGTCCTCGGGTAATTCGAGGATACGCCTTCTAATCAGCTTCCTGATCAATTTACAATCCGCGACGCCTAGCTTCTTGTCAGGGAAGCCCTCCAAAATAAGGACTAGTCTGACAAGCCCTTTCGTCGCTTGAACATATAACCTTTGATCAATGATCTTAGGGCGTTTGCCCTGGCGAATATGTTGGGGCTAGAGATGTTATTCCCTAGCCGGGCGCGTTTAAGAGCCACAATCGGGGTTCCACCGCTACTGGGTTCAGGAGTAGAATCAGCTCCAGCGGGAGGAATTTGGGCTTCAATAGCTTTTCCCTCCCTCTGGAGCTGTTTCTTATACCGTCTCCTTGCTGCTCCGCTGTATCTGACTCGGGTTTTGAGTACCCCCGAGTTGTATTTCTCCGGTCGTTCGCTTCCTAAGGAAGCCACACCCTAAGGAAGACTTTGTCCATTGTAGTGCCCTTTGTCGTAGTTGTTGTCGTATGTTAGGATTGTCCATTTTCATCCCATGAGAACCGCGGATATCACCTAACCAGAGCCGCGAATGGCTGGGGCTTGGCTATATACCTCGGAAGTCGCCCGGTATCCGGGGGAACCATTCAAGACGCAACACCCCCTGCGCCACGCCGGCACGATTTCATTAACACCTTGGCTTAGGTCCTTCTTCGTTTGTCGCATCCGACTCCATCCCTTAACGGGTGGGTCCGGATACGACCGTTAGCCTCCATCACGCCAAGGTGGAGACTCATTCGGGGGGAAGGTCACGTGAAAGTCATCCTTAATTTTTTAAATGGAACTACCTATTTTTTATTAGATATTATTATAGCTTATCTCGAAAGCTTTCCAAAACACTATAATTAAGTTAATTTTGATTAAGTACTTTCCGAGTTATGAGGCTTAAAATCGTTTCTTAATTTTACATAAATCGTAAAATATCTTGTAAAATATTTATCTTTTTCGACTATCTTACTTTAATACTTTTATGTACAAAATAAGAATATGAGAGAAATATGAGAGAAATTAATTGGTGTAAAGAAAACACTTCACGTGATCTTCAAGTAACTATTTAAGGTCAAATTAGTGACACCATCTTATGTCTTCTTTAAAATCATATAACTTCTATTTAAAACATGTTTTCGGATCTCGCATATTTTTCAAAATATTTGCCTGTTAAGATTAAAATGAATCACCTTACATAAAGCCCTACGAAACATTATATATAACAAGTGTTTTTTCAAAAGTTATGTCTATTGAAACTTTTCAATCTTTTCATTAGAATGTTTAAACCAAAACAATTCAGCCAATTCGAGTTCAGCCATTTTCCATTAAATTCTTGTAAGGTCCTTATAAATTATTAAAATTAAAAAGATTGTTTACATGAAATATTAGTGGAAAGAAGGAATAATCTTTGCTATTAAGGAGTGAAAAGAAAAATAGAGAACCATCAGGAGATAGAAAAGAAAAAATATTATAATAAAAGAGTAAATAATTCTGTGGAATTATTTAAACTTGCAAATGACTGACAAATATTCTTTTAAGTGATTGTGAACCTGACTAAAATATTTAAAGAAAAAAAAAAGAAATGAGATAAAGATGGAAAAAATATTTCTAAAAATCAAGAAAAGGTAATATGGAATAGAAAGAGAAAAAGAAAAGAGAGAGAGAAGGAAACATAAAACGAGAGAGGGAAAGAAAACTGCCACAGATTTATTAACTATAAAAATAACTAAATCTGTAGCAGATTAATTAGAAGAAAAATTAAGAAAAAGCATCGGTAGTCCATTTGCTAAAATATTTGAATGTGGCAAATATACAGAAAATTAAGAAAAAAGGCTATAAAAAGTAGCTAAACTTAAGGAATAGCATATGGGAAAGTTAAGGATAATTCTTCAAAGGCGATCATGTATGAGTTCAATAATTCTGTGTAATATATGTTATCAAGATCACTCTAGTAATGTAAATGTTATTGTGATAGTTTTAATCGGTGCTTGTTGTTTATTAAAAAGATATAAACAAAAAAATTTCACGAATTACGTAATTCTTGGATATCATGTATACGGTTCTACATAGATTTACAACTTTCCACGCGAAGATATAAATATCCATCTGTGGCTGTTGCAATAAATGCGAAATTTAGCAACGGCAAAATCTTTTGAAAGTCATTCAGAATCATGACAACGTCAAATATGTCAAGATTAAGGTCATTATATTGGCACTATATTCTAGCAGTTTTATCTTACTTTCTCTAAAGAAGAATAATTACTTCTACTACTTTAAAAAGTTTTTTGTTAATAATTTTTTAATAATCAACGAGCATCAATTAAAACCTTCACAATGTTACTTAAACTGATGTCCTTGATAACATCTGTAAGAATAACTGAAATCTGAATAAATTTAAAAATAACGGATCTTTTTATTAGCTATATAAATAATTAAACTTGGCAAATGGTGGAGATAAAATTAAGGAGTAAAACAACGGAAAAGCGTAATAGTTAGGAAATTTCTGCTGGAGTAAAAAATTTAAACAATAAAAGGATTCACTATTTGTTGATTGCGTTGATCCAAATAAAAAGAAAGAGAATCTTGATTGCAATAGTTTGAGTTATGGTCGATAGTGATATATATACAAATTTGCTCTACAATAATCTGCTTTTTCACTTTCTGATGGATTTATCACTGATAGTGAGTTTTATAGAGTTATTGATATATATTCTATAATGAGAGCTAAAAACAATGAAGAATTGCAGTATCGATTAATTAGGAGCAAACAGTAAAACAGTAAAAATATGATAGCACTATTGAATAATAGGAATAATAAGAATAATTCATTAAGAAAAATATCAAACTCTACTACAAATAAAATATTTTAATAACGAATAAATGAAAAAAATCTGCTTCTCGAGAGATGTTCTATCTTTTCTATAATGTATTCCTTCCATAAAGATATGGTTTAATTCGAGATTTAATAGCAACTTTTTCTCTTGATTAATTAATAAGAGTTAACAAATAGAATAACTACAAATATCTAACGAATTAAACTATTTCTTTTAAAATAGGAAGTCTGCAGAGTTTTGAGTAAGTCAATTCTTATTTGAAAAAAACACATTAAATTATAATTTGTATTCGTCGAGAAACTTACAATATAAAATTTATATGTTTATTACTTCTTAAAATTTTATCTGAATTTTGACTGTCATATAAAGATCTGTTAAGCGAATATATGCATCATTAAGTAAATGATTATTACTTAGAGCCATAGTTACTTTATTTCATTTTTTTGTGACCTTTTTTTTTAAATTTTTTAAAATTCTGTTTCGATTTTTTACATCCGATTTTTTAATATTCGATAGACTTGACTAGACTTTGAGGAGTATCTAATATTTTAAGATTAAGTTCTCAATTTCACATACGTGATGATGTGTAGTTTTGCCATTTTATTCTTAGAACATGCAATATTTGGTACTTAAGGAATTATTATTTTTGTGTCTCAGTCTTTGATTATATTTTAGAACATTAATTGAACATTAAATGGAGTTTAAGCCGATTGTAATTCTTTTATTAGATTTTATCTCTCTCTTATTGTTTAGTTTTTAAATCCTATGAAAATATAATGTTGCATGAAAGAAAAAAAATGTGAAGTTTACAGGACACAATAATGTAATTATAATTAAGAAATAATAGATTCCACATATTCCGTGACATATAGTAAGTTCCTTAGAAAAAAAAATTAATTTCAAACATTCGCCATGTTATTAAAAAAATATTCTTTTATTAGACATGCCTATTATCATGCAAATTAATCTTATTATATACGAACATCTAATAGAAAATTATTAAAATATTTTTTACTTCTACAAAATTCACAAAAATTGAAATGGGAAATTTTATTAATTAAGTAAAATTTGCAAATATATCATTTTTAATATATTTTATTCTATTTGATATAAATATATTAGGAATAAATCAATATTTAGCTTGCCAATAATAAACTTCGAATAATGTTTTAGGTATCGATATTGCAAGCGAGACGAGTGGTATATATACGTTAAGAAGCAATGAAATACAAGATGAAAGAATCGACGATGATTTATATTTACCTACTAGTGAGACCAATGAGTCTTCGGCAGCAAGCGATGTTTGTGTTCTTGGATGTGTTCAATCCGTCACCGACGAAGTATCTGTTACGTCTGGCTTTTATACTATAAGCGGATTGCAATCTGGAAGTGATATTTATACTGAAGACGTTGGCACAGAAGATCAAGAACCAATATATAGTATTTGTAAAGGTGACGATGAAGTTTTACTAAATCAACAACTCGAGAATTCACGCTCACGCAGCAACAGCGTACTCAGTACGGGCAGCTTTCGAGGTGACGGAAGTGATCCGTCCTGCGCGAGACCACTTCTATCGGCCGACGAATTATCAGATTTAATAGTTGGTCGATATCCTCCACGTAAGACCATCAGCAATTCTATGGATTCAGATTGCGATTACGTGACTATGCCACCACCTCCGCTGCACCCACAGCTACAATCACTTAGCATAGACAGTGATCAACAACTGCCACTACAGTCATTGTATCCGATAGAAAATATTGATTACGTGACAATTAATGTTCAGAAGAAATCGAGCATACCGAAGAATTTAGATCGAGAACGAGAACCACCACCACCACCACCACCGTATAACATCATTAGAGATGAATTTGTTCCATTGCCACCTAGACGGATTAATCCGCCACCACCTCCGTATACCTCACAACGAGAAAAAATTCAAATACCGCCACCCACACCGCCACGAAACGATGCGATAATGCCGCGAGAACCACCACCGCCACCATCGTCTTATCCCGATATGTCAACGGTGTCTGATTCCATCCCGAGAATTATAAAAACCACTAACGATGTTAGAGCAATTCTCACACCAAAACCACCACCTAGAATCCAACCTCCTACTTATCCAGGTGATAAAATGAAGCCTACTCCAGTACATGCTCCGGTTGCAGCTCTCGTGGTAGGTCCAAACAATTATCTGGACGTACATGCCTCTCAAAACGGTTCAATGCTTCTACCATACTTGACAACACCACCAACACCACCTCCACCACCAATGGTATATCCACGACAACCACCACCACCGCCATCACCGCCTCCGCTACCACTCCAATCGCCATCCAGTCTGGCGACTGTTTATACGAATCAAATTACTCGATCACAAATAGAACAATACAAACAACAACTTTATTCTGATGTTGACTATGTTATGTTTCCGTTAAAAGATCCAGCAGTGTCGAAACAGGAATATATCGATGCTAAACAGGGTTCTCTTCTGGCAGCTATGGCTGCCTATCCACCACCGCCATATCCATCTTTTAGCAAATCTTCAGTAATGTATCGTAGTACGCCTTATCTTCTCGGTTCTTCCTTTTCCTCGCAATCTAAATATGCATCTAATCAAAATTTAAGTGTTAGTGACACGGATAATTCTGGTGGTAATTATCTATTACATAACAATCTAAATAGTCATTATGCTGCTAACACGAGTTCACTATACAGTGGTGCGATCTGTTCATCCAATCATAGTCTCAAAAAAGAACCTGCATCAGCTGATTCTCATACGTTGCACACTTTTTCATGGACCAGGAGTGATGAAAACATTCTCAAATGTTTTGATACTTTGATGACGAATAAAATGCAATCTCTACCACAATCCAAACATCGCAGATTACCGCCGCCTCCGCCACCACCTCTTTATGAAATACAGGTACAAAAATATCAGAAATATAAAAGACGATTAATATTTATTATATCATCTTTTAAGTAAAATAATATTGTATAAAAATCAGAGAAATTTTTATTAAACAAAGTTATAAATCAGTTTATAAAATCAAAAACCGAGATAGATAAATTTTATTTTACGATTTTATTTTATGATTTTATTTTACGATATTATTTTACGATTGTAGTATTAATTTTAGCAATAAAGCAATAAATGAACTAATAAATGAATCTATATAACTTTGATCTTCAATAAATATTTTTTAATCACATAGAATCAGAAATTTTGCTACTAATAGAAAAATATAAAAAATAGAAATTTACATATAATATATAAAGTAATATGATTAAAACAATTTTCTCTCATATATATATATATATATTGTTATCCCCGGAGCGAGAACTTCGATATATATCGAAGGCACGCTCAAAGAGATCGGCCGCTCGCGAGACGCGTGAAATAAATAAGTACTTTTAAGAACAAAGACACTTTAATGCAACACAGAACACAGAAATCACAGAACGTTAACACACAACAATAATAATACGGATCGGCTCAAATGTGAAACGCGTCCGCTCAGCTTGATAGTTGGCTCCAGACTCCAAATGACAACCGCTGCTGTTAACTACTTCTTGACAACGAGGTCTTCTTCTCTTTTCAAGACAGATTCGATCGCGACTCGAACCGGGGACGTAACAATATATATACAGAGTGATTCTGAACAAACGTTTGTCTTTGAAATATCAAATTCTTGAATGAATTCTAAGACGATTTGGTAATTATGTAGATTAGCGATTTCTCACCGATTTCACACACGATTTCAATGTTCTTGAAATATGTTGTTGGGATTGAAATCGGTGAGGAATCGCTAATCTACGTAATTACCGACGACTTTTCCTTTTCCAATTTTCTCAGAGCTTAGTTTTTAAATTATAAAGGAAAATAATTTACTTATTACAGAATGAGTACAAGAGGTAGGCAGGGACACCGCGATGCGCCGTCCGACATAGACGATTACGCGGGGCACACGCCGCGATTAGCTGATTGCTATACGCGATGAGTAGCAATCAGTGTGTGCATGCGTGTATGCGTGCGTGTATATGAATGTACACGCGTATACATACATGCACGTTAATTCTCTCTCTCTCTCTCTCTCTCCCCCCCTTACTTACTTATTATTTATTCTTACCTTGTGAATAGAGATTCATACATGACAATAAATGATTGTTACACGTGTAACATTGTTGATAACAATGAAACATTGTCTTAATACACATACATACATTCTGACACAGTGTCCGTGTTAGACGAAAGCGAAATTTTTTCTTCTCTTTTATCGTATTTACGAATTTACTCACGTACTTAATCACTCACGATCGATAAAAATTTATTACCAATTACTAACAATTTATATCGCGTAATACCATACGTGCACGTTCGGCAGCGCTAGATCCCAAGCGCTAGTACCAACCTAACCTGCTTGTTGTTGATGATCGTCATGTCACGCAGTTTTCGCATCGAGTAACTTGCGCGGTACATTATTAACATTGTTTCTTTTTCTCGTGTCGTTTTCATAATTAATTTATAGTGTGTGGTTAATAATTGAGTGCATTAATCGTTTATAAATCGGTTTAGTAATCGGTAGTAAATTTTTATCGATCGTGAGTGATTAAGTAAGTAAATACAATAAAAGAGAAAAACAAACGTTGCTTTCGTCTACACGGTGTGTTAGAGTGTATGTGTGTGTGTGTGTATTAGGACAATGTTTCATTGTTATCAACAATGTGTTACATGTGTAACAATCATTTATCGTCATATGAATCTATTCACAATGTAAGAATAAATAATAAGTGAGTGAGTGAGTGAGAGAGAGAGAGAGAGAGAGAGAGAGAGAAAGAGAGAATTAACGTGCATGTGTGTATATGCGTGTACATTCACACACACGCACACACACACACACACACACACACACACACACACAGCACGCACGCACGCACGCACGCACGCACGCACGCACGCACGCACGCACGCACGCACGCACACGCACGCTGATTGCTATTCATCGTATATAGCAATCAGCTGATCGCGGCGTGTGGCCCGCGTAATCGCCTATATCGGACAGTGCATCGCGCCGTCTTTGCCTATCACTAATACTCGTTCCATAATAAATAAATTATTTTCCTTTATAGTTTAAAAACTGAGTTCCAGGCAAAATTTTGCAAGAGGAAAGATCGTCTTAGAATCCATTCAAGAATTTGATATTTTAAAGACGAACGCTTGTTCAGAATCATCCTGTATATTACTTTATATATTATATGTAAATTTCTATTATGTATATATATATATATATATATATATATATATATCGTGTCCCATCTAGAAGTGGCCACCCCCTTTTATCTTTTAAACTAAAAGAGATAGACCATAACAAATATATATGAAATTAAATGGCTTGAACTGAATTTTATTGTGAGTATAGTGATTCAAAATTTATCTGTATTGAAAAACGCAGAGATATGCATAATTTTTTTATAATAATGTAGATTTTGATAAAAATTGTAACGCTATTTGAAACAAATAGCATATTTTACATATTATACGAGATTTTCCGGCTTGAAATATCGCGGGCGACGTCCACCATTTCATTTTCGGTCCTGCGATACAGCCAACTTCTGACTCGTGCATTAAAGGTTGACGTATGCCATATTGTCATTTGATCATGATACTCAGTCAAAAGTTGGCTATATCGCAGTGCTGAAAATGAAATGGTGGACGCTCGCGATATTTCAAGCCGAAAAATCTCATATAATATATAAAATATTTACATTAAATCATACATCGTTATATCGTTTCAAACAGCACTACAACTTTTATTATATCGAAATATCTACATTATTATAAAAAAATTATGCATATCTCTCCGTTTTTCAATATAGATAAATTTTGTAATCAATCACTATACTCACAATAAAGTTTAGTTCAAGTCATTTAATTTCATATACATATATTTGTTATAGTCTATCTCTTTTAGTTTAAAAGATAAAAGGGGATGACCACTTCTAGGTGGGACACGTTGTATATATATATATATATATATATATATATATATGTGTGTATACACACACACACACACACACACACACACACACACACACACACACACACACACACACACACCCACATAGAGTGTTTCAGACCGTTTCACTCGTATCACTCACTTAAAAACTAGAGAAATAATTATTTCAAAAAGGTAAAAACATTTTTTCTATAAATCGGATGTGCTCTATCGAACGGTGATATTTTCAACTTCTGGTTTCGGCCGGAAATAGGCGATTCAGACCGGAAGTGCATTTTTCAAAATGGAAACCCCTATTTTTCATTGCATATTCTTGTACGTTACTTCGAGAGCTTTCCAAAACACTATAATAAATTATTTTTCTATGAAATACTTTTCGAGTTATGAAGTTTGAAATCATTTCTTAATTTTACAATAAAACCATAAAATATCTTGTAAAATAAATAAATTCATTTTTCGATTATCTTATTATATCTTAATACTTTTATGTACAAAATAATGAGAGGAATCAATTGGTGTAAAGAAAACATACAGTTGTTTTTAAGAAAAAATATGGAATTGTTAATTGCAAATTACATATTTTTTCATAGAAACAATTATGTGTCTTTTTTACACCAATTGATTCCTCTCATTATTTGTACATAAAAAATATTAAAGTAAGATAATCGAGAAATGAATATTTTATAAGATATTTTATGGTTTATATAAAATTAAGAAATGATTTCAAGCCACATAACTCAAAAAGTAACTCAAAAGTTCATGGAAAAATAATTTATTATAGTGTTTTGGAAAGCTCTCGAGGTAAGGTACAAGAATATGCAATGAAAAATAGAGGGTTCCATTTAAAAAAATGCACTTTCGGGCTGAATTGCCTATTTCCGGCTGAAACCAAAAGTTGAAAATATCATCATTCGATAGAGCGCATCTGATTTATAAAGAAAATGTCTTTACTTTTTTTAAATAACCACTTCTTAAAACCACTTTTAAATAAATGGTACGTGTGGTTTGAAACAGCCTGTATATACACTCACCGCAAAAAAAAGGGCCACTAAATTTTAATACGATTTTTTCACATATTCAAATAGCGATAAATCAGCAAAAAATCATCATATCGAGATGAAAAAAGCTCAAATTAAAGCTTGAACATTTCTCTTAAAAATCAAGAAAACTAAATTGGAATTGCAAAAAATGCTTTATAAAATGGCGGACGTTGAAGATAGCCTTCGAAAAATGGGAAACAAATTTTTTTTTAAACTGATGCGCTGCTCAGGAGAATCTACGCGCTAATACACAAATGTATGAGTTTTGAAACTCATTTATTTTTTAACAAATCCATATTTTAAACAATTTTCTACGACTTTTTTTAATAAAGTTATATCGTTTTGAAGAAAATGTTGCGAAATGGGCCTTTTCTTATAAAATCTGCAATTCAACAATAAATTATCGAAAACAACTTTTTCAATAAAAAAAATTTAAGTTTAACTCGATCCAAGATGCTCCATATTGGATTTAAATCTTGTGTGAATGCGTGCGTGTACATATGCATATGCGTATCCTGTTCTTGGCATTAGACGTTATTATCAACGACGTGGACGTGTCAGGAATGTATGTGTATGTGTGCGTGTTTGTGTACGTACGCGCGTATGTGCGTGCGTGCGTGTATTTAATAAGCGTATTGCTTCCTTTCGCATTTACCAATTCTTTGATTTGTTGAAGTATGCTATTAATCAAATTTCTTCCTGTTTTAAATTTTTCCTATTTTAAATTGTTCGATTCCTCTTACAAAGTGTTGCAGTGAAAAGCCCATTTTTTGCACCATTTTCTTCATAGTTATTTGTTGATATATCGTTATTTGAAAATGTGAAATAATTGTGTTAAAATTTAACGTGAGTGTATATACACAGAGTGAGTCATTTTAAGTTACCCACCCCAATAATGTCCTTATTTTTGATTGTAGAAACAAATTTGCAATTAACAATTACATATTTTTTCTCAATAACTATGTTTTTTCTTTACATCAATTGAGTCCTCAGTGCATAAAAGTATTAAGTTCCCGGGAAAAAATGTTTAGAGGTAATTATATACAATTAAATAAATTTAAATATAATTATATATAATTATATATATTAAGATCTATTTATACTATCATTTATATATTATTATATATTGTTATATCGAGATATTTATAATTCCGTTGAATTATACAAAATTATATTAGAATTCTTACTTAAATATTATACTTGATATAATTTTATATAACTCGATATAAAGTTGCAAATATTTTAATAAAATTGCATATAAATAATAATATAAATATATTTCTCTTATTATTTATTATTATATATAATTTAATATAATTATATAAATCTACATGTAATTGCACCGATTTGATATAGTTACATATATTTATACAATTGTATACATACATTTATACAATTGAGTCGATAATTTTTAATTTAATTGTATTTAAAAATATATAATTGTATCTAATCATATATACATATATATGATTTTATATGATCACTAGTTTCTTTGTTTACCGCTACGTAATGCTTCTTTCTCGTATTTAAGTTTAATTACGATATATAAAACTTGTAAAAAGTGACAAATATTTTCCTTCAATTTAATTTCTGATATAAGATCTTTAACTTCAAATTTCAGATATTAAATTGATTTTATAAGTCGAACAAATAAATGACGGCGAATAAATGAAAATGATCAGTTCATCATATACTTAAGCTGAAAAAAAAATTCAATATATATATAAACAATTTTTAATTATGTGATATATATGTGATATATTTATGTGAAATAGATAAGTTATATTATTATTTAATTATGTTGAGCTAAATATTTTAGATATTTATATATCATAAAGAATGCATAATGCGATCTAATTACATTTAATTAAAAATAATTTTATCTATATATGTATATACGATTAGATCAGGTCAAAATCTATATAAAATTATATTATATATAATTAGACTTTTTATATAATTAAACTTTTTTTCTCGGGATAAGATAATAAAAAAAAATGAATATTTTATTACGTAAAATTTATGTAAAATTAAGAAATTATTATGCGTTTTTGGACTAACGTTTAGAAACTTTTTCCATCTTTATGACGAGCTCAATCCAATCCCTGATTTTGATCAACTATTTCAGGACTACCTTGTGTATACAGGGTGATTCAAAATAACTATATTGTCCGTGAAATGACACATTCTTGAGTCAATTCTAAGATGATTTTTCCTTTGGCAAAATTTCGTTCGACGCTTAGTTTTTGAATTATTAAAGGAAGTAATTAACTTATGACAGGTCGAATACAAGAGGCAAGAGTGGCGCGATTCGCCGTTAGACGCGAGTGCTTACGCGAGTATATATATATATATATATATATATATATAATATATATACTCTTTTATATATATATATATATATATATATATACATATATATACAAGATAGTCCTGAAATAGTTGGTCAAAATTAGGGGTTGGATTGGGCTCGTCATAATATATATATATATATATATATATATATATATATATATATAAATATATATATATATATATATATAAAAGAAGTAATTTTTATTCGAAAAAATTTTTTTTACAATCATTAATTTCCGAGCTACAATTATTCAAAATTTTTCGGAGCGCCGAACTTCACACTTATGTGAAACAGTGTTTATACTCTCAACCTTAGGCAGTTGTGATCTAACACCTTTAGATTTCTTTTTATGGGGATACATAAAAGGAAAAGCATTTAGCACAGTTCCTACTACGAGAGAAGAATTGAAGGAACGAATTCGGACTGCTTGCGCCTATATATATATATATATATGTATATAGGGTGAAAAACTAAGTGCCATAAATTTGTCTGATGACAGAAGAGATGAATACAAGCATTTTAAGTATAGGAACTATGGGTCGGCGACGTTTCATTACGGCGTGACGGACGTTTAATTGAATTGTCACAACGTATACGATGCAATGATTTTAGCAAGGTGCATATCTGCGAGTTCCTCCCAAGTGTACTCATTGTTGCGGTTCATGATTAATCATTCAAAGAAAACAAAGAATTAATATTTTAAAGAAAACAAACTCCAGCTACTCGTTTCTCACTGTCAGTATCACAGCTCGACTGACACCGTGATCACTGATAACCTGAGGGACAGAAAGATCTTGCAACACCTTGAGAGGTAAACAAACGAATGATAAACAAACGAGAGGAAAACAAACCAACTACGTTGCTTGCATCGCATACGTTGTGATGATTCAATTACACGCCCGTCACGCCATAATGAAACGTCGCCGACCCATGGTTCCTGTACTTAAAATGCTTGTATTCATCTCTTTTTTAATCATACAAATTTATGGCATTTAGTTTTTCATCACCCTGTATATATATATATATATATATGTATATATATATATGTATATATATATATATATATGTATATATATATATGTATATATATATATATATATATATGTATTATATATATATATATATATATATATATATATATCAGGGTGATTCCTTTTAATATTAACAAGCAAATATTTTGAAAAATATACGAGATACGAAAAAATATTTCAGACTAAAGTTATATGGTTTCAAAGAAGACATAAGATGGTTCATCAATGGATCATTAATTTCCTCAAATAGTTACTTGAAGGACACGTGAAGGTCACTCTCAATTTTTTAAAGGACTGCTTATTTTTTATTACATATTCTTAAATAGCTTATCTCGAGAACTTTCCAAAACATTATAATTAAATTAGTTTTTATTAAGTACCTTCCGAGTTATAAGGCTTGAAATCGTTTCTTAATTTTACATAAACCGTAAAATATCTTGTAAGATATTCATTTTTTGATTACCTCAATATAATACTTTTATGTACAAAATAATGAGAGGAATCAATTGGTGTAAAGAAAACACAGTTACTTCTAAGGAAAAATATGTAATTGTTAATTGCAAATTACATATTTTTTTTCGAAACAACTGTGTTTTCTTAAAATTAAAAAACAATTTCAAGCCTCATAATTCGGAAAGTATTTAATAAAAACTAAGTTAATTATAGTGTTTTGGAAAGCTCTCGGGATAAATTACAAGAATATATAATAAAAAGTAAGCGATTTTATTTAAAAAATTGAGAATGACCTTTACGTGACCTTCAATTAACTATTTAAAATCAAATTAATGACACCATCTTATGTCTCCTTTAACATCACATAACTTTTGTCTCAAACATTTTTCCATATCTCGCACATTTTTCAAAATATTTGCCTGTTATGGTTAAAATGAATCACCCTTATATACAAGGTGTTTTATAAGTGATGAATAAAATTTCAGGAATAGATTCTTTATGCTTAGAGAAAAAAAAAGTTAATCGACATAGGTCCGGAAATGATTAGTGTGACTTTTTGAGTTATTAAGAGTTTGAACAATTAGAAGAAATGTTCAATATGTCCACCTCTTGTCACAATACAAGCCTCAGCTCGTCGTCACATTGAGTCCCAGAGTGCAGAGTGTTCGTGTATACATGAAAAGGTATAAAATTGTAAACAAGAATAAGAATAATACATTGCTCTAACGTAAACATAGGTCGCCGAATTTGAAAAATATTGTTGATGCCTGTAAAAGGACTTCTAAGACGAGAAATGAGACAAAATTTTGTATTATGAAAATCTTAATATTATAACTCAAAAACTAATTATTTCCGGACATATGTTGATTAACTTGTTTTTCTTCTCTAAGCATAAGGAATCCATTCCTGAAATTTTGCCCACCACTTATGGAACACCCTGTATATGAAATGTTTTTGATAAAGAGTAAACACGTTCGTGACTGGATAGAGTACAAAACTCAACAGAAATATCCTCCATTATTTTGCAATTTTTATAATAATTATTGAAATATTATAAAAAGAATTGACGAATTAGCATGCATTTCATGCGCCTAAATTACGGGATGTATTTTCTAGATACATATGACAATAATGAACGTCACATAGCAACGAAAAGTTTGACTATGCATTCTCTAACCTTGTCTGAGACTCTTGTCTTTATCGTACGACATTTGCTGTTCATCGATGCGGCACATCTAGAATATATATCCCAATCTAACTACGAAAAATGTGCGCTCACTTGTCTTTTTTATTTAATATTTCAATAATTATTGCAAAAATTGCAAAATGGTGGACTTTTTTGTTCAGTTTACTGTGTTTTACATTCACGAGCGTTGATTCAATCTTTATCAAACACTCTGTGTACATAAGTTATAGGCGAAGGCCAAGGTGTACAGTGTCGATATTGCCGGGGGATGTTAGTATAACGTTCTTGGGCAAAACTCGCTGAAATGGTTTATTAACTGATATAGCTCGATTTGATATAGGCAAAGTTGATACTGCCTACTCAGCAATAGCAATGTCAATAACTACTATTATCTTGTGAACTTCGCCCGGTTCCAAGTGAGAAAAGTTGATATTGCTAATTCTTTATGGGCGAAGGTGCGTGTCCGTATTGTGTAGTCCCGATTTCTCAATAAAACAAAATGAAAATTCAACATAAGGTACAAACTTAATACTCTTCTACACATTCGCCTAGCGTATAAAAACAGCAATTTAATATCAAGAATCTATATCTTGGTACATACACCAAATAAAATATATGTATAAATGCCTTGTGCACGTTTAAATTTTCGCGAACAATTAATGTTTATGAAATTTACGCATTACCACCCGCGTTTGGCTCTTAATCGCTCGTTTCTTAATTATCATGTTGTTAAATATATAAAGCCGAATTCTTTATCAATATATTTAATAATATTAAAAAATTAAAAATTTATTTAAAAATTGAAAACTGAAAATTAATCTAAAACAAGAAAGTAAAAAAAATTTTAATTAAAAAAACTTGGCGCTGCTAATAAAATTGGCATATATTCCAATTAAATATATATTTAACAGCAAATATAATTGCTGAACATTTATTATTAATTCTCTTAAGATCTTCTGGATCTTCAATTAATAATTTAATTATTATTATAATTCTTATATTATTTTCACAAATTATACTTTTTACTTTACAAATTTCTGAGATTTATTCAAGCTTATGTTTTTTTCTATTTTATCAATTTT
The DNA here is from genome assembly GCA_030586385.1 of Camponotus fellah. Lineage (NCBI taxonomy): Eukaryota > Metazoa > Arthropoda > Insecta > Hymenoptera > Formicidae > Camponotus > Camponotus fellah. The sequence continues at coordinate 70,735 of JAPIVC010000274.1, read as the reverse complement.
ATAAAGTATGGAAATCTAAAAAAGATTGAAACATATTCCAATTATTAGTCTAACATTTAAATTTAATAACCTAATTTCTTTAATTAATTTATATTAATTTACATTTGGAAATTTAGACTTTTGCTGAACAATATATTAATAAAATTGGCAACGCCAAGTTTTTTTAATTAAAATTTATTTTACTTTCTTGTTTTAATTTTCAGTTTTCAATTTTTAAATAAATTTTTAATTTTTAATATTATTATTTTTAAAAATTGAAACAATTATTTTGTATAACAATGTTTTCAATTAAAATATTTCTATTTAACTTGTACAAGTTTTCTTTCTTGTACTTCTATTTATCTATATCACTACTTTTGTAGACAATATGACAATTGGATACAATTAGCATAAATTTGACGCCCTTTTTTTATCTTTTTTTAAAAAGATAAATTTTTGAAGATTATTAATATAAACGTTATATTTTTGTTTTAGTATGCGACTGACTAAGAATTAAAGTCATTGTAATAATTAGGAATATTTGTCATTTATATTCAAATAAATATTTTTAGATTTGTACCTAGTCAATCTATTAAATTATCACTTAACAATTAAGAAATCAGGACTACACAATGCGGACTAGCGCAATTTCGCCCATGAAGAATTAGCAATGTCGACTTTGTCCACTTGGAATTGGGCAAAATTCGCAATAGTAGTTATTGACATTACTATAGCAGAGTAGGCAGTATCCACCTACATTAAATCGGACCATCGGTTAATAAACCATTTCAGCAGGCTTTGCCTAAGAATGTTACGCAATACTAACATCGCCCAGACAATGTCAGTTCTGCACAGTCCTTGCAGACTTCGATCGTAACATATATATATATATATATATATATATATATATATATATGTCTTATTTTATTTAGTCCTACAACTTTGTTCCTTACATATTTTTCATATATAGTATCATATTTGATCGTTTTCGAGATATTTTAGCGGTCCGGGACTTTTTGAAGACCTTGTATATATATATATATATACAGGATGTTAAAAATAATATGAGTTTTTAAACCTGTATATAAAAAATTTAATAATATGAAAAAGTAAGCGTACAGGACATCAAAATAACCTAAGACATTGACTTTTAATAAATTATATGTTCGATGTGATTTCCATTTGAGCTTAAGCAGAACTCGAGTCGTTTTTGGAAGACTATAAATACCCTGCCAAGCATCTCGCTATCAATAGTTTTAATTTCGTTTTTTATGTCGGTTTCGAGCTCTTGTTCTGTTGTTTACTTGTTTTTTCTTTTTTTTTTAACGATGCATGTTGTTGAAACTTTTTTATTAAGCTGAAAGAAACACAATCAAGCTTGGATAGTGCGAAATTGCAAAGAAAATTAAACTTATCAGCGATTTTTAAAAAATCGTCACAAAAGCACAATCAGAAAAATTCGAATTCTGACCTTGCTAAAGTGTTATCGCACTGGAGTTTTTCAGGTTTATATTGATGTCTTAGAGCGCGAATAGCCGCAGCATAACTAGAGCCATTTTCATAAAAGGATTTGATAAGGCACATCTTTTGGTCGTTTGTGAGGTCAGTCGTCATAAAAATGAAAATATTCAGCGTAAACACTAATAAACACACGTTTCAGAGATGCAAGGGCGTTGGCAGTAAAGCAGTAAGAGGAGAAACTGCTAGCTAAAAACGTTTGAGAGCTATGCGCATGCGAAGTACCTCAGGATTTTTTTAACATCTTGTATATACAGGGTGTCATAAAAGTACCGGAACAGCAAAATAACTCGAAAAATATGAGTCCTAGAAAAAATGTCAAGTACTGGGCTTTTATGACTTTTTCCTGGCTATCTGACGGTGACCTTGGATTTGACCTTGACAATGACCTTGAAGATCATTTCAAGGTCAGGTCTATTTTTTTAAATGGGACCCCATACTTTTGACCCCAGAAATGAAAAAGAGCGGAAAATTTTACGTTCGGATATGACCTTGAACACTGCCAAATTTGACCTCTGAAGGTCACATAAAGGTCAAACGCTTGTTTTAAGCTGAAAACGCGAATGTCTTCGAAAATGCACCTGCTAGGGAGCAATGTTACGCATAAGGATTGTAGAGGTCAACGAGGGACATTCAGCCGTGACCTTGCCCTTATTCTCAAAGTCATGAGTTAAGATTATTATTAAGGTCAAACCGGACTATTTTTAGGACTGAAAATCCATATTTTTGACCTAAAAGTGTCAAGATTGAAAAATTTTTACGTTCGGATATGATGTTTTCAACCTTGCCCTTGTTCTTAAGATTATGTGTCAGTCATATCAAGGTCAAATCATTTTTTTAAGACTGGAAACACATTTTGATCCCGATAATGTGAAGAGTGAGATTTTACGTACGAGGTCACACTCCGATTTTTGGTAATTCCTCAATATCGGGCGTCATCTTGGATCTGTTATCTTGAATTTGTAAAATCCAACGTCGGATTCGATTTCAGAAACGACTTCAAAAATTCCTTAAACGAGATCCAATTTTTGTTATTCTTAAATATCGGCCGTCATCTTGAATCGGTCATCTTGAATTTGCAAAATCCGACGTCGGATTCGGTTTTAGCGAGCTCAAAAATCCCAGAATCGGTATCCGAAAAATTTATTCGCCGTCGATAAAGTGTACGCTTCAAGGTTTTTATTTGTCTCGATTCTATCAGTGTCGAACAGATAATAAATTGTTTTTGAGTTTTCATTGATTTAACAAGTTTTGATTTCACCCGTTTTGAATTATTATCACATTATTATTAACGATCAATGGTACATTATTATTTTTTTTTAAAGGGAAAGAAACCGCATTTTTTATATCAAATTTTTGCAATTTTGTTTTCAATTCCAAATGGCTCATCTTACAGAGCATGAGAGAATTTCGCTATTGATGATGAGAGGATGGGGGGATAGACAAAGGTCATACAGTGAAGTGAGATTGCTGTTCAATGAAACCTTTCGTAATGAAGGCGAAGGTATTTCAATATCGACTGTATCTCGCACCATCAGACGATTTGTAGAAACTGGGACTAATAAAAACCGCCACAAATCTGGGAGGTCACAGTCCCAAACGACAGAAGAGTGGCAATTTGAAGTAGCTCAATCATTTGTTGAAAATCCCAGATTGTCAATTAGAAAATCATCTCAACAGCTTCAAATGAGTAGATTTTCAGTTTCAAAAAACTAAAGACCATTAAGTTCCACCCCTACAAAATTCATCTCCACCAAGAGTTGAATGAGGATGATTTTGACCGCAGGGTGCAATTTTCAGAAGTTATGATGCAAAGAATTGATCAACAACCGAACTTTTTGCATAATATCGTTTTTTCAGACGAAGCGTCTTTTGAAATTAATGGTAAGATAAACCATCATAATTTTATTGGAGCAACGAAAATCCTCATTGGATGCTTGAAGCACATACGCAGCGACCTCAAAAATTGAATGTTTGGGCAGGTCTTTATGATAATCAAGTGGTTGGGCCTTTTTTTATAAATGGGAATTTAAACTCAGAAACCTATCTGCAGCTTCTAACAGACCAAATTGTTCCATCAATTCAGGAGATTGTTGGTGATAATTTTGGTGATGTTTGGTTCCAGCAAGATGGGGCACCGCCACATTATGGACGCATTGTTCGAAACTATTTGAACGATACTTTCCCTAATCGATGGATAAGTAGAAGAGGAACAATCGAATGGCCACCGAGATCGCCCGACATTGCATCACTTGATTTCTTTCTTTGGGGCTACATAAAAAATAAAGTTTATTTCACTAAACCTCGTAACCTGGATGAGCTTCAACAACGGATCATAGACGAATGTGCTGCAATATCCCCAGAAATGATAAGGAGTGCGATTGACAATTTTTACGTCCGCTTAGCACACTGTCAAACGATCAATGGGGAACATTTTGAACATCTCTTGTAATCTCAGGCCAAGTTACAAGATGCCTTGCCTTCGGTGGCCGAGACTAACTGAACCTTGCCTTCAGTGGTCGGGTTTGAGACACCTTGCCTTCAGTGGTCGGGTTTGAGACACCTTGCCTTCGGTGGCCGAGACTAACTGAACCTTGCCTTCAGTGGTCGGATTTGAGACACCTTGCCTTCAGTGGTCGGGTTTGAGACACCTTGCCTTCAGTGGTCGGGTTTGAGACACCTTGCCTTCGGTGGCCGAGACTAACTGAACCTTGCCTTCAGTGGTCGGGTTTGAGACACCTTGTCTTCAGTGGTCGGGTTTGAGACACCTTGCCTTCAGTGGTCGGGTTTGAGACACCTTGCCTTCAGTGGTCGGGTTTGAGACACCTTGCCTTCAGTGGTCGGGTTTGAGACACCTTGCCTTCAGTGGTCGGGTTTGAGACACCTTGAGAATAAGGGCAAGGTCACGGCTGAATGTCCCTCGTTGACTTCTACAATCCTTATGCGTAACATTGCTCCCTAGCAGGTGCATTTTCGAAGACATTCCGCGTTTTCAGCCTAAAACAAGCGTTTGACCTTTATGTGACCTTCAGAGGTCAAATTTGGCAGTGTTCAAGGTCATATCCGAACGTAAAATTTTCCGCTCTTTTCATTTCTGGGGTCAAAAGTATGGGGTCCCATTTAAAAAAATTAGACCTGACCTTGAAATGATCTTCAAGGTCATTGTCAAGGTCAAATCCAAGGTCACCGTCAGATAGCCAGGAAAAAGTCATAAAAGCCCAGTACTTGACATTTTTTCTAGGACTCATATTTTTCGAGTTATTTTGCTGTTCCGGTACTTTTTTGACACCCTGTATATATATATATATATATTAGTATATATACATATATTAAAGTATATATATATATATATATATGAAGATCATGTATATATATATATAAAATGTACCTAATGATAATAAGAATTTGGATGAAGTACTCAAGATCATATGAAGGTCAAGTTGATTTCTTCCCATTTTTTATTACATATACTTATAGCTTATTTCGAGAGCTTTCTAAAACAATTTACACGATATTTTACAGTTTATGTAAAATTAAGAAATAATTTCAAGTCTCATAGTCACTCCAGATGTACCTAACGAAAAAATACCTAATTATATTGTCTTGGAAAGCTCTCGAGATGAGGAAGAATATATGCAAGAATATATAATAAAAAGTAGGCAGTTTTATTTAAAAAATTAAAAGTGATCTTCACGTGACCTTCAGTAAGTAACTATTCAAGGTTAAACCAATGACACTATCTTATGTCCCCTTTGAAACCATATAACTTTTGTCTGAAATATTGTTTTGTAAAAAGCATAAGAAAAGAGATATTTGGGACATTCAAATGACCCACCCCCTGTATATATACATATACATATATATATATATATATATATATATATATAAAAGGTACACACGCGGAAGACATAACGCAGCGCGAGACGCTTCGGGTTTTAGTGCGGTGAACGTGAACGGATTGGTCAACATATAATCGTAAAATATCCTATATAATAGGGCGATCCCGACACAACCTTCCGTTTGTAAAATGACGTATTTCTGACACCATTTTAAGACAATTTTTCCTTTACCAAAATTTGATTTGAAGCGTAGTTTTTGAATTATGAGCAAAAATAGTTAGTAAATCACGCGTCGGGTACAGAAGGCAGGTAGGGCGGCGGGCGCGCCAGCGGACGCGGGATCGCCCGACGGGTGATTCACCCATGAGTCGCTAAAATTTTTTTTTAACATAAAATTATGCTTTAAATAAGAAACTAGAATTACGTCAGAAATATATGTTCCTTAAAATAACGTTATTTCTTACGTTCTGACGTAATTCTAATTTTCTTCTTTACCAAAATTTTATTTAAAACATAATTTTATGTTATAAGATAAAATAATTAGCGACTCATGCGATGATAATCATCCGTCGAGTGGTCAGCTGCGCCCGCGCTCGCGGTCGCTCCTGCCTGCCTTCTGTACCCGATGCGTTATTTACTAACTATTTTTGCTCATAATTCAAAAACTACGCTTCAAATCAAATTTTGGTAAAGGAAAAATTGTCTTAAAATGGTGTCAGGAATACATCATTTTACAGACGAAAGGTTGTCCGGGATCGCCCTGTATATATATACAGGGCTTTCGAAAAGTAACGGGACCTCCCCCCTCATCTCAGAATCTATGTATCATAGGGCAAAATGACCCGAACAAAAGTTTTATGGTTCATAAAGTTCTGTTTTTTTGTGACCTCAAATTTGACCTTGATCTTGAGCTTGAAGGTTTTTTGAAGGTTAATTTGCGTTTTTTAAATGGGAATTGCTATTTTTGACCCCGGATTTGGAAAGAGCGGGAAATTTTACGTTCAGATATGTAATCTTGTGATGGTAAAAATGACATCTAAATCCTACTTTTATCCTACTTTTAGCGCTATCCAGGAACAACGACGTGAACGTAGTAGAATTCTGTTCCCTTTGGGGTGTTTGGTTAACGTGAGTCCCCTCTCCCCTCACGTATGGAATAATGAGGATCTTCGATGAATGACTGTAAGACACTTAACATTTTTTTATCATTCGTTGCTGACTTAGATCTACCAGGTTTTTCACGATCTTTAACATTACCAGTTTCCTGAAAACGTTGAATTGTACGTACAACAGTACTTTTGGAGATAGGATTTTCCTCTACTCTGAAAGTTTCATTAAATTGTCGCAATATCTGTCAAGGTCAAGCCTGTTGTCCTTTATGGCCTGTGTGCCATGTTTGAGTTAATTACCTACTCGTCTTTGACTCGTGCGTCCAACTTCCGAGATTTGGGCGATTTCTAATTCCTCCGCACTTGTATCGTAATGTACTAGGTATTTACCCATATCTTACATGATATCTCGAGGGTTTTTTAATGATTGATTGAATTGTCGCAATTATTTAGTTAACTATTGAAACTGAGCATAACTTCTCTGTTCACTTATACGTTCATTTTCTGAGTTCAAATAGGTAATTAATTCAAACATGGCACACCTCACTGAACGAGAACGAATATCTCTGTTAATGATGTGGGGTTATCTGCAAAGAGGGTATAAGTAGGTATTGCGACTATTTAATGAAACTTTCAGAGTAGAGGAAAATCCTATCTCCAAAAGTACTGTTGTACGTACAATTCAACGTTTTCAGGAAACTGGTAGTGTTAAAGATCGTGAAAACCTGGTAGATCTAAGTCAGCAACGAATGATAAAAAATGTTAAGTGTCTTACAGTCATTCATCGAAGATCCTCATTATTCCATACGTGAGGGAGGGGAGGGGACTCACGTTAACCAAACACCCCAAAGGGAACAGAATTACTACGTCCACGTCGTTGTTCCTGGATAGCCTAAAAGTAGGATAAAAGCAGGATTTGGATGTCATTTTTACCATCATAAGATTACATATCTGAACGTAAAATTCGCTCTTTTCCAAATCCGGGTCAAAAATATCCCATTTAAAAAACGCAAATTAATCTTCAAAAAACCTTCAAGATCAAGATCAAGGTCAAATTTGAGGTCACAAAAAAACAGAACTTTATGAACCATAAAATTTTTGTTCGGGTCATTTTGCCCTATGATACATAGATTCTGAGATAGGGGGTCCGTTACTTTCGAAAGCCTGTATATATATATATATATATATATATATATATATATATATATGTCGTTTTAAGTGATGCAGTTGAATGTCTGTTAAAGTAAAAGAGATATATAATATAGATAAATAGGGAAAGAGATTGGGATAAAGAGATTGGCAAAAATGTTTCAGATAATAGTTGTATAGTTTCGAGGGAAACATAAAACGGTGCCTTTGAGTTTGGCCTTGAAGAGTCAGCTGAAAATCACCTCCAATTTTGTAAATGGGATATCCTATATACTTTTGCGCATTCTTGTAGCTCATCTCGAGAAATTTCCAAAATATTATAATTAAGTTAATTTTCATTAGTACTTTCCGAGTTAGAAGGTTTGAAATAATTTTTTAATTTTACATAAACTGTAAAATATCTTGTAAAATATTCATTTGTTTATTATCTTATCTCAATACTTTTATGTACAAAATAATGTGAGGTATCAATTGATGTAAAGAAAACACATAATTATTTTGAAAAAAATGTAATTTCCAATTAACAATTACAGTTTTTTCTTAAAAATAACTTTCTATTTACTCTTTCAAACACTCCGTATGCCGTAGCGATGTAACATGTTTTCGACTCCAGGTTCATTTGCAAAAAATGATTCTTATGGTGCCCCGACAATCTCTGAAAATTTGTCGGTTGAATTTCCGAATACCCTGTATATACAAGGTGTCACAATTGGCATCCACTGTTTATACAGCAATATTCCTCGTGGAAAACTGAGTCGAAAAGTCCTGAATCATTTTTTTTTATAATGCTTAATAAAGCTGTAATTATTGAGTAAAGTTGCGTTAATAAGCGACCTCCTTGACGAAATTTTCTTTAAAGAAACGCTTTTAACGAAAGAAATATAATTTTTAATGCAAAATAAAGTTTTTCACATTATCACAACCCATAAGAATATTGCACGATAACAGCATAATAGCGCCGAAACGGCGAAGCGCTCACGCACACTACCAGGCGCGCGGCTCACTGATGTGCGCCCATCCAAATCGGTGTTTATTGGCGCAACTTTACTCAATAATTACTACTTTATTATGCATTATTGAAAAAAATGGTTCAGGACTTTTCAACTCAGTTTTCCATGAGGAATATCGCTATATAAATAGTGGGCGCCAATTAAGTGACACCTTGTATATATAATATTTCAATAAAAATAAAATGTTTCAAAATAAAATTAATCTATAGATTATGATATCAAATATTTAATAAATTTTTAATGTTTATTGTTCTATTTTTTCTCTTTTAGTTTATTATAAATTTCAATCTTGAGTCAATTTAATTAATTTTTTTCCTATAATGCAATATATAAATTATTAAATATCAAATTTTTCGCATATTTAATTTATATATTATTTGTTTTAGATATTTAATATGTATATATTATTTGTTTTAGAATCTTGACATAAATCAACCATTACCATCAGCTTCTTCGGGAACAACTCCTTCGATGATTGCTACGAAAATGCATAAACCCAGCAAATCCAATAATGACATGGAAAATAGTGAGGAAGGAAAGAAAGATATGTTAGACATTCGAACGCTTCGCGAAAAAAGTCGCAACTTAGATTTACCATTAATTTCTGCACTGTGCAACGATCAATACTTGCTGAAGCAAACAAAAGCCTTTGTCTTGCCAAAGCATCCTAGCGAAACCTCTAACGCAACATCTATGAAAAATAGCATACGGAGCAGTGGAGCGATTTCTAACAGAAACAAATATCCAGTGAGCGGATTATCAACGACACAAATTCAAAAGTCACTTAAAAAGTCCTCAACGAATACTCATAAGCATCCTTCTGAAACAAAGAATAATTCTTTTGAAGTTAACACTTCCATTACAGAGATTTCAACCAAGAAAAACTTCACATCTCACTCTTAACATTCATCTTTGATATTTCTTTTCTCATTTATAGAATTTTTCATAATTTCGAATAAAAATATATTTTTCCATAATTCCGATATCATCATATGTTATTGTTTCATCAACTAGTAAACCATACAGGAAATATGCAACAAATTAAATAGCATAGTTTAATATTCCAGTAAACCGTATTTCTTCAATACAGAGTGCCATTTTATCTATTCGCTGTATATTTTTGTTCACAAAATTTTTAAATTAAAACGATAGAGAATTTCAAATAATTGTAAATTGCTCATCACTAAATCAAATATTTTAATCATCTGCATTCTTTACTTTCATAGAACTGATTGTTATAAATTATATTTTTGTACGAAATGCTTTTTTATTTAAAATATGTTAAATAGTTGAACTATAGCATTAAGACTTCAAACGTTTATGATCTTCTGCTCAATTATACGACTGATACAGATATATATGAATAAAAATTCAATTGATAAGCCCCGATAAGGCAGCACTAGTCCCGCTCATTGTTAAATAAACTATAAAATTTATTGGCCATTATATGTGATAATCATATTATATGAGAGATTAAAGATTTATTTACACATATCCGTGACGTATCAGTGCCGTATCAGTGTCGTATCAGTAACATCCGTAATGTATCAGTGATGATTATTCACATATATCCGTATAGTTTGATCAGTTTCAACTCAGTAATTTTCAAGATGACTCAGTTTCCAGACGGTGAATTGGTTCGATGAATCATTGCAAGACGGGCAATGATTGCTATAATTTAATGCAGCAACACTTTGCAGTGAATTTGCAACGTTGCAATATTGCAGTGAAAGATTGTTGCAATATGTATGCAATCTTTGTGTGCTGTATGAGATATTATATATTTTCGCTATGTTAAAACGTTGCTGCAATATTGCCAAAGTAATATTACAAAATAATGTCTCTGATGTGGTTGCAAATAAAATATTATATTAAACATAATTTTATTGTAAAATTTTATCGTAAAATTACACTATATAATATTTCACTTTCATCTAAATCCATTTGATCCAAGTGATTTGTTTGGCATCAAATACTCTATAAATAAATTTACTGATCGTCGTTATGTATTCGTGAAAAAGCAAAAATATCGTTTGTAATAAACATAATATCACTATACTGAACTGAACGATCCGAATACTGCGTCGGATATATGTGAACACGTCCATCTAAAAACAAAGAAACGATATTTATCATCACTGATACTGACGGAAAATCACGGAACTGAACGGGATACAGCACTGACACATCACGGATATGTGTAAATAGACCTTAATAGTTCATACTTGAAAAAGTTAATATGAACTTATGTGTTTCAATTAAAAGATTTCTCTCTCTCTCTCTTCCCTTTCCTTTCCTCTCCCTCTCTCTTTCTCTCTCTCTCTCTCTCTCTCTCTTTATATATAGAGTGACGTTAAAATGTTACAAGTCACTATTTTTTAAAGTACGTATTATAGGAAAAATATTTTAAATAAAAGTTTCGTTTGAAAAGGGAAAAAGATACAGATATTAGTTTGATCTTGAAGGTAGGTGAATAATTTATGAGATATTTCATATTTAGTTTATGTAAAACTGTGTCAATTTAAAATATAAAATATCTCGTAAACTATATACAGAGTATTTCATAAAAATTGTTCCAACGCTTGTAAACGCATAGAGCACAATAAATTGAACAGAAAAGTGCAAATTAGATTTTGTTTTTATTTATACTAGTTTTTGCTTTATTTTTTTAACATCTACTATTTTATTTTATTTGCTTTTTTTTCTAAAATTCAACTCCTCGTAACTTGGAACTTATATAGCATAATGATATATAGCATAATAATGTAATTTATTTTCTTTCTTAAGACTATGGATTTTACGAAAATAAAAGAAATAAAAGTTTCTAAAAGAATTTCTCAAGTTTTCTAATGTATATTGTTAAATAATCATACTTTAGTGCGTCAAAAAATTTTAATAAAAAATTGAATATTTGTTAATTTCATCCCTTTATAACGATATGGAAAGATTAAAAAATATTAATAAGTCTCCTTTTTAATAATAGGAAACATATCTATCAAATTTCATTTTTTTAACTTGTTCAAATTTTGAGAAAAAAATAAAAATCTAATTTTTATTTCCCCTTTGAAGAAGAGTGTAACTCCTCAGGGAGAAATACCCTAACAGCACATGTAGATACTGAGAATGTTCGAAGAATATCGCAAAAGTACAATACATATATTCTCAGAACATTCGAGACTATGATATATTAAGTTACATACTATGATATATTAAGTATATACTAAGATTGCTCTAATGTCCGTCTATTGTGGTTAAGAGGATTCGCAGCCGAACTCCGACGGATAGGCGCCCTCATTTTAATATAATTAAAAGTGTCGGTACATTACCAACACTTATAGTTATGTTACCGACAATCTTATCTAATATAAAAAGACATGCATCTTTTAGAAAGAGCAATATGAAAACTTTTCTTTATATTGTGTTAATTGTATTTATTGAAACAAAAAATATGTTGCATTTTCATTACTCTATCGTCTCGCATAAGCAACAATTTCAGAGTATAGATCTGTCTTTACTGCATACTTATTTAAACATAATTCTAATATCATGTTCTAATATCAATGTTCTCGTTCAGCTATGTCTCTTTATATATATAATAAAAATATATTGTGAAAATATTTATAAATATTATGTACTTATAAATTTTACGATATTACATCAAACAATTTGCATAAACATTTTATATTGTTAGCTTTTGATTATGTTCGCGAATAATTCGGGTATCGTAGGATAATTTAGAATCGGGCGCGCTGTTGCTAGCCGTCCAACACGCGACGCCTGCCTGGCGGCATCACCTCTCGAGCTTGCATATCACATGACCCTGTACGGGCCCAATGTGGGGCTTCTTTTCCGGAAGCTCTCGGTCTGCCGTTCTCATCACGTAGTCTATAGTGCACGTGCATTGTGTCGCTCCCGTATCATTCTTACGGTTTAGCTTTTTCGACTGCTTTCTGTGCTTTTGTTTCTGCTCAACGGTGTCGGAATCGATTAGTTATCTGCTCAACATAAGAATATCCGTCTCACAATCTAATGTTATCAGCTCACTAAAGGAATACGTCTCACAGCACGATAGCCATTACTCGCGCGTGCCACGTACTCATCTAGTTCCCGGCATCTAGAAATCATATTGCTTTCGGCTCATTATAATGGAAGTGTGGTGTGTGAACGTCGCATACAACGATGGGCATCCTGCACTGCTCAACGCGAACCTTTAGACTGCTCATCTTATTAAAAGTGCTCATCGTCATTATTTTGCGCTCTAAATACGAGATCAACTATTTTCACTGGCCATTTGCGTGTGTGTGCTCACATTTGACCGTCTCGCCACACGCGTCCAAAGAGTCGGTGCGAACTGCGTCCGGTTACCATTCGCCACCGATTTCTCGATATAGAATTATCGAACATTTTTATCCTTCGAGCTGGATCGCGTGTGTGTGTGTGTGAGAAAGCGTACGCATAAGGACAATTTTTCACCGTACGTGTGTGTGCGCACGATCGGACAAAGCGCTCATTTTCCGTGTTATGCTGGCAAGGTCGTACTTTCAGTGTGTGTTTACGTGCTCAAGGACAATCTCCTGTGTGCCTACGTGCACACAGCCGCTGTTCACGTGATTTCGGTACGCTCATCGGTCATTTTTCATAACAGATCATAAAGACACGCTCTCATCGTCGAATTCATCATGTCTGACGACGGTAAAGGTAATTCAAAATCTCTCGAAGTGCCGACAACATGTCAAGCCTCTAGAACAGCTCCATTATCTACGGGGATACCTTAAAGATGCACCAGCTCAACTCATAGCCAGCCTGCCGCTCACGGGAGTCTCGCTCACACAATCATGGGATCTACTCACATCGCGTTATGTAAACAAGCGTCTCATAATGCAATCTCACTTCAATAAACTCTTCGGAATCACAACGGCGCAGAAAAGCTCAAGCTCATTGAATCTGCTCATCATCACTGTTTCAGAGACTCATAAGGCGCTGCTCAATCTCGGTGTGACCATGACTCTCGGCGACAACATGATGGTCTATCATGTTTCAAAGCACTTAGACCCAGCAACCAGAGAAGCATGGGATCTCTCTCTCGGCTCTGCAAAGGATCCCTCTTGAGAAAAGATGAGCTCATTTTTAACTGCTCGAGTGAGGGCTCTAGAAAGGATCGAGGCAGCAAAAGGAACAAGCTCACATCCTCACAACGTCTTCTCATACAAAGGATCAAAAGACCAGCTCCAGCTCACGAACTACGGCATTCGCTCATAGCTCAACAGCTCATCCGTGCGACCAGTGTCAAGAGTCATAGGCTCATTACATAAGGCTCATTACATAGTCGCATGTGAATAATTCAGAAGGTTGCTGCCTGTTGCACGCCGAGTCATTGTGAGTGTGAAAAGATTATGTTTCAACTGTTTAGGCAGGCATAATGTGAAGGTGTGCAGATCATCTCAAAAATGTAAGACGTGTGCTGGACGGCATCACACGATGCTGCATGATCGTGGCCACGACAGCTCAACGAAAAACATCGCTCAGCCCTCAACATCATCAACAGCTCAATAATTGCTCGGTGCAGTCGCACATACCTGCTCACTTCAACAAAGTTTCCGCTCAGTTCTCCTCGGAACCGCTCTTGCGCAAGCCATCACTAAATTAACAGCTCATCCAGTGCGTGATTGATTCAGACTCAGAATTAACGTTTATTTCGGAACAGCTCACTCTTCAGCTCGGCCTTCCTCGGCATGCATCATCGTTCACTATCAATGGAATAGGAGAATCCTGATCAACTCAGACTCTCGGCTGCACTCAATTTCAGTTGAAGTCCCTCCATTCAATGGAAACCGTGATCATTGAAGCACACATCTTAAAAAAGCTCACATTATTGATCCCATCCATCAAGGTTACTTCTAGTGACTGGTCACATTTTACACTGGTTTTTCTCTTGCAGATCCTGAATACCATCGTCCTCGAGCAGTGGACATTATCATTGGGGCAAATCATTACGGCTCAATTGTCAAGCCTCGGATCATTAGAGGAAGCGACATCACCAGTTGTCCAGCTCTCAATCTTTGGATGGATTCTCATCGGACCAGTGAATGTGACCAACTAAGCAAGTGTGCACGCTCACCAAATAACAGCTCATCAGCAAGATGCTCTCAATAAGCTTCTAACAAGGTTTTGGGAACAAGAGGAAATGCCATCAACGGCTCAAACAACGCTGACTCCAGCGGAAGAAGAATGTGAGGCTCACTTTCAAGCTACTCACATCAGAGAAACATCAGGACGCTACATTGTACGGATCCCATTCAGCTCATCACCTTCAGCTCTAGAAGAATCTCGAGAGACAGCATCAAGATGTCTTAAACGAACAATTCGTCGGTTAAGCAAGGATGCTCAATATCGCCAGCTCTATACAACATTTTTCAAAGAATATGAAAATCTCGGGCACATGAGGAGAATCTCTGATGGGGGATCGGAACTCAAGAAAAACCTGACACATGATTCTTCGGAATCAGGAGGGTTAAGGGTTCTGAGGGAAGATTAAATCAATCCGTCTCATCTATCATTCTACCTGCCCCATCATGAAGTGCTCAGACCGGACAATACGTCGACGAAGCTAAGAGTCGTCTTTAATGACTCGAGTCCAACATCTCTAGGAAATCCATCAACAACATCATGCACACCGGTGCAAATCTGCTGCTCAACGTAATGGACGTGCTCAATGGACGTATGGATCCGTCATCATCGCCACATCTTTGCGACTGACATTACAAAGATGTATCGGCAAATCAAAGTGCACAAGGAGGATTGGAATCTGCAGCGAATTTTATGGATTGATGACCAGCTCAACGAGATTCCTGTCCATCTCACTACCGTAACATACGGTACACGTGCAGCTCCTTTCTTGGCTACGAGAGTATTGCTTCAACTGGTCAAAGATGAAGGCAGCTCATTTCCACTAGCGATTCCATCACTAACGCATGAACGTTATGTGGACGATATCTTCGGGGGAGCGGACACAATCTCAGAGCTCACAAATGTCTCATCAAATCATAGGCTTGTGCAACGCGGGCGGTTTCCCTCTTGCAAAATGGCATGCAATGGATCAACAAGTTCTCACTGATATTTCAGTATCATATTCTGAAACGGATACAGTATCATTGGACGACTGCGAAACCAAATTACTCGGACTCAAATGGATTCCTCAAGAAGACAAATTCATTTTCTCATCAAAGTTCAACTCACCTCCAAGGAAGCTCACCAAACGTTCATACTATCTGAAGTGGCCCAGATATTTGATCCTCTCGGTTTGATCTCACCGGTTGTAATAAATGATAAGATTTTATTACAAGAATTATGGTTACTCAAACTCGGCTGGGATGATCCCTTACCAGCTTTTCTCAGTATAAGATGGCTTTCAATAAGAAACCAACTCAACGCGCTGGCCAACGTCTCAGTTCCACGATGGTTCAATACGTGGAGTGACTCCACCGTGGAACTTCATGGTTTTTCGGATGCTTCTCAGCTCGCCATGGTAGCAGTCATTTATTTGACTGTCAACTCACTGTCCACTGGCTCACACTCAATATTAGTGTGCTCTAAGACGAAAGTAGCACCTCTCAAAAGGTTGACGATTCCACGATTAGAACTCACAGCAGCGCTCATACTCACAAAACTTGCCGCACATGTCAAAGCCACACTGAAGCTCAAGGTAGGCGCAACTCATCTGTGGACAGATTCTCAAGTGACTCTCAATTGGATCAGATCGCACTCATCTCGTTGGAAGGATTATGTCAGGAACAGTAACGCAAATTCAAAAATTGTGCATAGATACCACCTGGCGTCATGTTCCTGGCAGTATGAATCCGGCGGATTGTGCATCGCGAAGCGTTAACACCGATCAGCTCAAGGATCATCCATTGTGGTGGACCGGGCCACAATGACTCACTAAAGCTCAAATGGAATGGCTCTCTCAACCAGAACTGTCATCATCCCTTGGCAACTCAGAAGCTCGGACAGGAATCTCATTAATTGTCAGTGCTCCAAGCCCAGTATATCACTGACTTGATCTACCGATATTCATCGCTCAATACACTGCTCAGAATTACTACGCTTTGTACAACATTCATCGGCAAGCTCAGGAACTCCCTCAACACATCCCCACCTTTCATCTCACCAAAGGATTTGCAACAAGCTCAGCTCTTTTGGATTAAGGCAACGCAAACGGCATACTTTGTTCATGAAATTAAGCTGCTCACTAAGGGATCATTGTTACCACACTCTCACGCGTTCTCAAGACTCACTGCATTCATCGACGAAGGGAGTGTAGTAAGAGTTGGAGGGAGACTCAACGAAGCTCAGCTCAATTACGAAGAAAAGCATCCTACAATTCTGCCTATGAACTCTCCATTATCAAATTTAATCATTGATCAAGCTCATCGGGCAACTCTCCATGGTGGTACTCAACTCACACTTTCAAGAATTCGCCAAACCATCTGGATCATCAGCGGGAGAGATCCAATTAAATCTCACATCCTAAAATGTGTTGTGTGCGCTCGACAAAGGAGGGCACGAGCCCAACAAGAGTCAGCTACCAATGGCGCGCGTGACACCCTCACGGCCATTTTCTCATACGGGGGATGGATTATGCAGGACCGATCACGCTCAAAACTTGG
This sequence comes from Camponotus fellah, assembly GCA_030586385.1. Classification (NCBI taxonomy): domain Eukaryota; kingdom Metazoa; phylum Arthropoda; class Insecta; order Hymenoptera; family Formicidae; genus Camponotus; species Camponotus fellah. The sequence continues at coordinate 53,465 of JAPIVC010000274.1, read as the reverse complement.
AAGGGTAGAGGAGCTAAAACTCACAAAGGATATGCGTTTTCGTATGTCTCACCTCTTCTGCTGTTCATCTGGAGGTGATCAGCGATTACTCAACTGAAAGCTTTCTCGCGACTTATCGACGAGTCTCATCACGAAGAGAACTGGCTCAAATAATCTACTCGGATTGTGGAACGAATTTCATCGGAGCGGATAAGGAACAAAACTCTCTTTACGAAAGGCTCATGGGAAGTAAACAAGCTCACAATCGCCTTATCAAATGAAGGAACCGAGTGGAAGTTCAACTCACCGTCCTCTCCCCATATGGGTGGAAAATGGGAGGCGGTTGTCAAATCAATCAAATTTCATTTACGAAGGACAATTAAAGAAACTCAGCTCACTTTTGAAGAATACTCTATCCTGCTTACTCAAATTGAAGCGGTATTCAACACACGACCGCTCGAACCATTAAATGACGATGATTAAGTGATGATCCTGAAGATATTTCAGTGCTCACACCTGGGCATTTTCTCATCGGGGAGGCTCTAAATTCAGTTCCAGAACCATCATTAATTGATCTCTCAACTCTTAGGTTATCTCGATGGCAGCTCATCCAGCAGAAAGTACAACAGTTCTGATCTCAATAGTCGGCTCATTACCTACAACGTCAACAAGCAATCTCAAAATGGCATCATCCCTCGAATCATATCAAAGTTGGAACACTTGTGCTGCTCACGGATGAAAGACTATCCCCTTCAAAATGGTCACTCGCAAGAGTGTTGGAGCTACACCCAGGAAAGGATGGACTCACCCGAATCGTCACAATCAAGACAGCGACAACACAGTTCACGCGCCCGATTGTCAAGCTCGCCCCATTACCGATTCGCTCATAAGCCAGTTTTACATCAACAATAGTTGCTGATGACGGGCGGAATTTTCGCGAATAATTCGGGTATCATAGGATAATTTAGAATCGGGCGCGCTGTTGCTAGCCGTCTAACACGCGACACCCGTCTGGTAGCGCTACCTCTCGAGCTTGCATATCACGTGACCCTGTATGATCCCAATGTGGGGCTTCTTTTCCGGAAGCTCCCGGTCTGTCGTTCTCATCACGTAGTCTATAGTGCACGTGCATTGTGTCGCTCCCGTATCATTCTCACGGTTTAGCTTTTTCGACTGCTTTCTGTACTTTTGTTTCTGCTCAACGATGTCGGAATCGATTAGTTATCTGCTCAACATAAGAATACGCATCACAATCTAATGTTATCGACTCACTAAAAGAATACGCCTCACAGCACGATAGCCATTGCTCGCGCGTGCCACATACTCATCTAGTTCCCGGCATCTAGAAATCATATTGCTTTCGGCTCATTGTAACGGAAGTGTGGTGTGTGAACGTCGCATACAACGACGGGCATCCTGCACTGCTCAACGCGAACCTTTAGACTGCTCATCTTACTAAAAGTGCTCATCGTCATTATTTTGCGCTCTAAATACGAGATCGACTTTTCACCGGCCATTTGCGTGTGTGTGCTTGTCCCCTCATATTTGGCCGTCTCGCCACACGCGTCCGAAGAGTCGGTGTGAACCGCGTCCGGTGGTAACCGGATGGTAATCCGCCGCCGATTTCTCGATATAGAATTATCGAACAGATTATATCGATTTAACAAATGTCGTGCATAAATTGTAATTTGTAGAATGTTATATGCAAATATCCTTTTTATTGTATATACAAAATGTTGCAGAGTACTATACATATATAAATGCTTGTGAGGAGCACAGTAAATTGAAGAAAAATGTCCCATAGCATTTTACGATTTTCGCAATAATAGAAATTATAAAATAAATAAATTATATAATAATATTAAATAAAATCGAATGAATATGTATCTACGTGTGTGTTTGTGTGTGAGAGAAAGAGAGAGAGAGAGAAAAAAACGCTCGGCCATTCGAGTTATTGATCCAGAGTGTTGGCATGTCGTTGGCACGTGGCAAGGAGAAGAACAGCGAGACATACCGTTGTCATTCATTACATTATCATCGCTGCACTGTCCCTCCCGTTGTCGCGTGCTGACAAAATGCCTAACACACTGAATCATACAATAGCTCGAACGGCCGTGTGTTTCTCTCTCTCTCTCTCTCCCTCTCTCTCTCTCTCACATACATACACACACACACACACACACACACACACACACACATACACACACACACACACACACACACACACACACATAGATCACACATTCGATTTTATTTAATATTATTATATAATTAATTAATTTATTTTATTTCTTTCTATTATTGCGAAAGTTGTAAAATGCTGAGACTTATTTCTTCAATTTACTGAGCTCTTTACAAACGCTTATATATGTATAGTACTCTGCGACATTCTGTATATACAATAAAAAAGATATTTAACATATAACTTTAGCATATAACTTTCTACAAATTATAATTTATGCACGACGTTGGTTAAATCGATATAATTAAAAGCTAACAATATAAAATGTTTTATGCAAATTGATGTAATGTCATAAAATTTATAAGTAATAAATATTTTCATAATACATTCTTTGTCTCAAAAGCATCGAAATAATAGATTTATATAAATAATATAATAGGTTTCATCGTTTATTTCCAGACACAATCATAATATATTTTATATCACACGTGCGTCCAATGTAGCACTTCCCGCACGACTTTTCCGTACAAGAAGTAGCAAATTGTACACGATTACATTATTTCACTGTTTGGCGAGTTGTTTTTAATGTACGCTAATAGATGGCGGGTCAAAAATGTGAAATAATGACATTATTTTACTGTTTCCCAGTGAAATAATGTGATTGTGTACAATTTGCTTCTCGTACGGAAAAGTACGACAAGTGCTACTGGACGCACTTGTAATATAAAAAACTCGCCTTCGGCTCGTGCGTTACTGCGCGCTCGTGTGCAATTGCCAACTTTCCTCACTTGTATCACAATATATTCTATTCTATTTTTCTATTCTATTTCTCTGATATATGCAAATGAGATATTTGTACTGAGGCGTCTTTTTCTAATAATATTCATTGGAATATCGTGATCAGATATGATAAATGTAAGATATATGACTAATGTAACATATATGAATAATTTATCATTTTAGAAAAGGCAATTTATTTTCTGCTATAATTTTAAAAAAATGTTGCTTTGTACATTTCACATTATTGAAATATTTTTCTTTACAAGGATTTCCTTCTAAGGCTATAATTTATAGTAGTGTAAGGAAAGCCACAGCATAAATTTCACAGCATATGCTATCAAGTTGAAGCTTTTCAAATATTATATTATTTGTAGGCAACGGCAATGAAATTAATTTTTTTTAGTCACCAATAGACACCACATAGCCGGGTAGGCTATCATACATTCGAAGCTTGGTATTATACAAAAAAAAAAATCGCCAGCGATCAGTGTAATTTGCTCCAATAATTTGTTAGCTTTCGTCGCTATATGACATGCTACAATTACATAAGAATTATCACAATATGTAGCACATTTTCAAAATAAGAAATCCTCTTATAACATGTAAAAATCGGTTCAATGATTTATTTTATCTGGATTTTTATTCTTATCAAATATGCCTTTTAGTTGAGGCACTGTCTTTCTAATCTTTATAATCTCTGAATTAAATTTTGTTTAAATTTCGCTTCCAGAATGCACATGCAAATCGTATCTGATATAAATCATTTTTGAACAGTAACCAGCACACAAATTAAGATCGCTTCTCGAATTTTTTTTTGAGTAACCAACATACAAATTAAATCGACTCTAGATTTTTTTTGAATAACCAGCACATGAATTAAATCGTCTCTGAAATACTTTTCGAATAGCCAACATCAGAATTAAATCACCTCTGGGTTTGTTTTTAAACCAGCATTAGTTCGCCTCTAGATTTTTTTTAATAATCAGCTCATAAATAGATCGCCTCTGAAATAAATATTTTAATAACCAGAGCGCACATGCAAATCGCATCTAGTATGAAATATTTCTAAAAACAACCAGCACACGAATTAGATCGCCTCTGGATTTTTTTTAATTATCAGCTCACGAAAGAATCGCCTCTGAAATAAATATTTTAATAATCAGAGCGTACAAGCAAACCGCATCTGTAAAATATATAATCTGTACATATATACAGGGTATCCGATTCGTAAGGGACCAAACGAAAAGTGATGATAGATTGGGTCAAACTAAGAAAAATAGTCCTCTATCATTTTGCAAAATTCGCAATAATTATTAAGTAATAAGCAAAAATGTACATACATATACATACATACATACATGCATTCATATGTATGTATGCATATATACATACATGCATACATACATATGATGATAGATTGGGTTAAACTAAGAAGAATAATCCTCTACCATTTTGCAAAATTCGCAATAATTATTAAGTAATAAGCAAAAATGTCCCGACGCATGAGAAGCGGTAGACCGCTTCTTGCTTATTACTTTATAACGATGCACCCCCAAAACTGCATCGTTCCCGGCAGAACACCGGCCGGAAGCTGCCGCCTGACGACCATCGGTCGAGCAAGGGCAGGGGGCTGTGCGCTCACATTTTTAAATCAGTAGCAAAAGACCGGGTAGGAATGCCGACAGAACATCGTTGGCCGGGAGCCGCCGGTTGAGAACCACATGCGGCATCCCCGAACACCGCCATCGGGAGTCGACGTTTGAGAACCCGTGGCCGGCACCCCGAACTCCCCCCTGGCGCACCCGTTTCAAACCGATTGTCTTACCGGCGCCAGGTGGGGGTAATTATCGAATACGCCGGCGCGGGTGATTAGCGCGGTATAAAAAGGGCTCTCGGCAGCAGGTAAGATCAGATCCTTCCGATCCTCCCGAGCGAAAGCTAGTCTGAAGGCAAGCCAAGCATAGAGAATAATCCAAAGCGAATACCGACGAGCCAGAGGATAGTGAGAACGCTGCCTCCGCCGATCGATATCGGTGCTCAAGGACCGCATCTTATCCTAGATCCCAATTTAGGCGTCGCGCCTATCACGAGGTGGAACCTGAGCCGCCTCCGACGCTCGCTAGCGTCGCGACGCCTTCCGCAATCCTTATTCCTTCCAGGGAAATATCGGCGGGCAATACTACATCCGGCTTAAAGCCCACCGCCGGCGGCGATATAAAAACGCGAGCGAAAACGCGCGCGCGATAACTGATAACGAGCGATTCCGAGAATCAACCGAACGCATCTTCCGCGCATAACAAGCGCACGAAATTATAAGCGTATTAGATCGCGAATTACCACTCGTAAGCGAGCGATATTAGCTACCGTTGCGATTGCAATTGCATTGCAAAAGGGCATCCGCAACGGCCGTAAATCGCGATCCGCCGATTGCAAAATAATCAATTCTCCGGCCGATCGAATCGAACGATTGATCTCGCGTGGATCGAGCCATCGCGCTTTAACGCGCCCGCACTCACATACACACACTTGTACATAGCACACTTCTTACACAATAAACGTTTCTTTTACCTACTCTCACGTCTCGTTATTAATTCCTGGAATCGACGGCTATCCAAAGTCAATTACTGCAATATTAGGACGCGAAAATCCGACGTTACAACTTAATAATTATTGCGAATTTTGCAAAATGGTAGATGACTATTCTTCTTAGTTTGACCCAATCTATCATCATATGTATGTATGCATGTATGTATATATGCATACATACATATGTATGCATGTATGTATATGTATGTACATTTTTGCTTATTACTTAATAATTATTGCAAATTTTGCAAAATGGTAGAGGACTATTCTTCTTAGTTTGACTCAATCTATTATCATTTTTCGTTTGGTCCCTCACGAATCGGACACCCTGTGTGTGTATATATATATATATATATATATATATATATATATACAGGATGTCAGGAAATTTTTGACCTTAATGAAGTCAGGAAGTAGATTGGAAAATTAAGAAGGAAGGGCTTCTATTGTTTTGTGATTGTCGCAATAATTAACGAAAAATTAAATAAAGAAGATCGGCCAATGCGCGTGGCTAGAAGCACACGATGGCGAAGGCGATCTGACTGTAATATAATGGCGGCGCGCGGTGATTGGGGAGAAGAGGAGCCTTCGCCACGCGCTTATACACTCATCGCTCTTCTCCTCCCCAATCACCGCGCGCCGCTATTATGTTACAGTCAGACCGCCTTCGCCGTCATATGCTTCTAGCCACGCGCATTGGCCGATCTTTTTTATTTAATTTTTCATTAATTATTGCGAATATCGCAAAATAGTATAAAACTTTCCTTCTTAATTTGAGCCAACCTACCTACTAACTTCGTTAAGGTCAAAAATTTCCTGACACCCTTGTGTGTGTGTGTGTGTGTGTGTGTGTATATATTATATATATATATATATATACACACACACATCTAAACACACACACACACATATGTATATATATATATATACATATACATATGTGTGTGTGTGTGTGTGTGTGTGTTTTGTAGATGAGTGGTGTGAGTGTGGTCGTATGTATGTATAAAAGTGATGCAAGAATTACATGAGGAAGCGAGGTAATAAGAACGAGCGAAATAACATTAAGAGCGAATGAGATAGAAATAGCACGAGTAATGAGGATTCGAGCTCGAGAATCGGTTTCTTTCACACTATTATTTTTCTCTCGCTCATATTTATTATTGTCTCGTTCGCTCTTATCATTGTCTCGCTCGTTTCTATTATTGTCTCGCTCGTTCTTATTACTCTCACTTGCTCTCGATTTTTGGGTCCACTTATCTTTTCGAGCTGTCTATCACGATTGTCAAGTGTGACAGAGAAAACAAGATCATGAGTAGAGAGCGAGCGAGATAACCTATCATCAAAGAGTTCCGAAGGCTCTTACAATCTTTCTTCAACAAGGTTTCTTCGCTTCTTCTATCCATTTGCAATTCACAAAAATGTAAACATCTTATAAAAAAAAAATTAAAACTTTTATTTTTAATTTCATCAGTTTGAAAATAATTTCAATGAATTAATGAGATTTTTACGATTAAAATGATATCAAACACCACGTAAATCGGGTAATTTTTAATTAGTCTGATAATACAAGTTTTATAATTATATATTTAACTAAATTTATGCCACTTATATTGTGTTTGATCTTATTTTAATCGTAACATTCTCATTATTCTATTAAAATTATTTTTAAATGAATAAAAAATACATTTTCTGACATGAGACTTTATTTATAATATTCACGAATATATGTCAGAAAATAAAATGCATTTTCATTTGAATGATATTATCAGATTTGATATTATCAGAGTAATTAAAAATCACTCGATTTACGCTGTGTTTGATATCATTTTAATCGCAAAAATCTCATGAATTCATTGAAATTATTTTCAAACCGATTTAAATTATTATTAAATTAAAAATAAAAGTGCCAATTTTTATTTTATAAGATGTTTACATTTTCGTGAATTGCAAATGAATAGAAGAAGCGAAGAAATCGATTGCCTCGATTTCGCACATATGCACGAAATTTTTGTGCACGGAAATTATTTTTACTACGCTTCTAAACGCATTTTTGACTGTTCATTTATATTCCTTCAGGAAATTCCGAGTTGAGTGTGCTCTTATTTTGTACGTACAAACTGCAAAACTTTTATATTCAGCTAATATTGTTACTATTGATGTCAGAAGCCGATAAGAAAACTGTAATTTTCTATTTTTCTTTCATTTTGAATATAAAATGGTTCACTCTCATATTTGCTGCTATGTGTAATTTAATTGTGGAAAAGTATTTATTATTCTGTGCAACTAATAAAAAGTATTCAGTGTACAAAATTTTATCGGTGAAAAAGGAAGATTCGGCATCCTCTGAATAGTAAATACTGAGAATATCTTGTAGTATAATTCATACATGTAACATAAATACTTTTGATAAATGCTGTAAACGCACACACTATTTCTCACTTTAATTTCAAATATTAATTTCAAATCTTTTTAATATTCTGAACCAGTAATCCCAACCAGTAATCCAGAACAACTAAATTACTAAATTACTAAACAAATTTTAAATTAAATCAGTTTATTATAAATTAAACTGAGTAAAAAGAAAAAAGAAGAAACTTTGGAATTCACATTAATACCAGACCTTTATTTCCATTTCACTAAAAATTAAGTACGAGTTTGGTAGCGTGCCTAGCGACAAAATAAGGAAACACGTGTAATATTATAAAATATCCTGAAAATATACGAGAAAAAATATACTAATACTAATAGATATTTAAAGTATATTCTGAGAATATATGAAAAATAATATACAACAAGAGATGTTATGGAATTATTCTCAATATATTACATCTGTAACGTATATTTATAGTATGAGTATAGAATATTCGAATGATATCATGTGCTGTTAGGGTATATAAGATATATATTTATATATAAAAAAACACCTCTTTATTTTCGAGAAAGAATTATCTCCTAGAATTTCGTATTTATTTAGAAAATCCATTACGTTTCTACGGGGAGTCACTACGGGAGGAAATTTTTTGATCTAATGACATTAAGGACATTAGGCCTAACCTAATCCCACTCGTTTTTCTTACTATTGCTACTACTATTACTTCTATATTAGAAACACCCTACACTCGCGCGCGCACACCATGCACGCTCGCTCGCACGCACGCACGTACGCATACACATACACACAGGGTGTCCTAGCTATTGTGTGCCAAAGAAAAACTTTAAGTGGATCCCATTAAACTGAATTAAAAAGTTTTATATCATTTTTCAAACAATCACAAGATTTCGAGATATTAATTAAAAAAGCCAATATGAGTGATTAAAAGCGTGCAGCGAAAAAAGCTGTCCCATTATAACTTGATTCTAGGCGCGCGGTGAAGGAGTGGGCAGGGCTTACTCATCAACGTATCGCTAAAGCACCGCACGCCGCTATCATGTTTTGGAGAGCGCCCCACGTCTACTTATAGTATTTTTCTTTAGCATACGATAGCTGGGACTCCTTATACATACAGAGTTTTACAACAAGTAGGACAAAATTTAAGAAATGATTCTTCATGATAAAATAAGACGAAAATCAAAACATAAGAAAATTTCGAAGCTTTCTTTTTATCTGAAAGCATTCTTTTTAGTTATAATAATTTGAAAATTCACATAAAAAACGTCTCAAGCATGGCGATCAATCTCGAGCGTTACATCGGTAAAGTCATTGTCAAAATACACCGTGATACGTAAATATGGAAACATGCTAGCAGTTGTCGTAAAATTTACGGATATAAAATCTATTTGATGCGGCAATATTTTTCTCTATACAAGCCTATGTGAATTTATAATTAAAAAAAGGAAGCCTTCAACAGAAATATTCTTAAGCTTGATTTTCATTTTATATCTAATCCTAAATATACATACATAACCGAATACTTATATACACACACACATATACAGGGTGTCCCAAAAGTCCTGGACCAGTAGAATATTTCATAAATTATGCACTTCAGAAAGAAATGTTTCAGACAAAAGTTGAATGGCTTGAAAGGAGCCCTAAGGCTGTGTCATTAGTTTGATCTTAAAGAGTCACCTGAAGGTCACGTGAAAGTCACTTCCAATTTTTTAAGCAAGACACTCTATATACTTTTGCATATTCTTGTAGCTCATCCTGAGAGTTTTCCAAAAATTAAGTAATTAAATTAAATTTATTATAATTAAGTTAGTTTTTATTAAGTACTTTCCAAGTTATGGGGCTTGAAATCATTTCTTATTATAATTTTACACAAACTGTAAAATATCTTGTAAAATATTCATTTTTCGATTATCTTACCTTCATACCTTTATGTACAAAATAATGAGAGGAATCAATTGAATGAGGAATTCAGTGTAAAGAAAACATAAATGTTTGGAAAAAAAAAATGTAATTTGCAATTAACAATTAATTTGGAATTGTTAATTGCAAATTCCATATTTTTAAAAGCAACTATATATTTTCTTAACACCAATTGATTCCTCTCATTATTTTGTACATAAAAGTATTAAGGTAAGATAATTGAAAAATGAATATTTTACTAGATTAAAGCAAAAGGTTTCCGGATGGATGCCGCGTGATTTGACGCATAATGCCAAGTGATACAAAACCCGCAAAGAATGTCCGTGGTTTTTGTCTTTATTTTGTAATCCTGTCACAAAGTTTTTTTTATGGGGAATCATTGAGTCCTGTAAGGGCTGGGAGAGGTTTGACAAGGAGACCGATTTAAGTGATTCCTCCGATGTTCTGACGGGACGGGAACAGAATCTTTATGATTGGGACCGTAAGTCTGGGGCGGGAATCTGGGGATTAGTTTTTAGTTTTGGGGAGGGAGATTTCAGAAGGTTTCTTCTCTATGCTCGAGGTCGAGTTACGTTTAAGTTTTCTATATATTGGGTTTGAAGCATGGCCTTGATATGACTACTGTAATAAAATCAAGGCCATGCTTTCAGACCACAATGTTTATAGAAAACCCTAAACGTAACTCGGACCTCGGCCATAGAGAAGAAAACCCCACTTCTCAAGGATGCGGGTCTCCCCCCCAAATAATTAAAAAAACCCCCAAGATTCCTCAGCCCCTAGACTTTATGGTCTCCCAAAATCCCATAAAGATTCTGTTCCATTACGTCCCATTGTCAGTAACATCGGGGATCCACTTATCAATTAGCCCGTCTCCTTGTCAAACCTCTCCAAGCCCCACGGGACTCAATGATTCCCACACAAAAATACAATGGACCTTGTAACAGGATTCTAAAAAAGACAAAAACGGTTTTTGCTGTTTTGATGTAGTATCCTTATTCTCGAATGTTCCAGTCCAAGATACACTAGATATTATTAAAAGCTGACAAAATCGCCGCAAATCTTCTCCCACTAAAGAACATTGCCTAACTTCACCTATTTTCAATTCCAAGCAGAGTTCTATGAACAAACTTCCGGAGCAGCAATGGGATCCCCCATTTCACCCATTATTGCTAACATTTTCATGGAGCATTTTGAGAATAAAATCCTGAAAAACGCACCTCTCAAACCCCTCTCATGGTTCCCGATATATTGATGACACCTTTGTCATCTGGAGCCATGGCAGAGAAACGCTCCCTCAATTCCTCGATTTTCTCAATTCCCAGCACCCCAATATTCAGTTCACAATGGAAACAGAACAGAATAATCAGATCCCCTTTTCTAGACGTGTTGGTTAAGAAGAACGAGCATGGTACCTTAGGCCATCGGATTTATCGAAAACCAACACATACGGACCGTTACCTCCAGGCTACTTCCCATCATCATCCCTCTCAAAAGAATTCTGTCATCAGTTCACTATACAGAGCTTTAACAATTTCTGAACCAACTTCCCTGAATGAAGAATTAGAATATCTCAACCAAGTCTTGACCAAGAATGGATATAACAGGAAAGACATCATTCGAACAACAGAAAGACTGAAAAACAAAATTTCCAATATTGAGATATCGAGTAAAAAAGAAGAAGAAGAAAAAGATAAGAAAGGTAAGAAGTGGACGATCCTTCCGTATCTCCAAGGTACAACAGAACGCATTAGCAGAATCCTGGGTAAACACAACATCAAAGTAATTTCCAAACCTCAAAAAAAGATTGCGGCAATTGCTTCCCAATCCCAAGGACCGAGATCACACCTGGATACACCAGGTGTGTACAAGATTCTTTGCGCCTGCGGAAAAGTGTACATAGGAGAAACTGGGAGAAAGATCAGTACACGCATTAAAGAATACCAACGATGTGCCAAGTACAACCATTTTAGCCAATCAGCCTTGGCTGAACATTGGATGGAGACACTCGGTGCAATATGACAAAACAACCAGATTAGCCTGCACACAAAACTACTTCGCTAGGAAACATCGGAAAGCCCTAGAAATCCTAAAACATCCTGATAACCTCAACCGCGACAAAGGCTATCAAACAAGCACTATATGGCACACTGTCCTTAGTATGCACTCTCACCACCAGGGGGCCTCATAACAGAATACTTTCTTGCAGATGGAAAACCCTTTGGAAATATATATAAGAACCACAACTCAAAAAAGCCCAATATCGGAGCTCTCAGCCCTGAAGATGCAAACTGCAACGTTTGCGAAACGTCGACATTACGCTGTCAAATCACGCGGCATCCATCCGGAAACCTTTTGCATTAATGATTCCATTGGCCGTGAAAGCCTCAAAACCAGAATTTTACTAGATATTTTATGGTTTAAAATTAAGAAATTTCAAGTCTCATAACTCGAAAAGTGCTCGATGAAGAAACACTTTATTATCGTGTTTTCGAAAGCACTCGAAATAAGCTATAAGAATATGCAAAAATATATAGGGTGTTCCATTAAAAAAAATTGATGTGACCTTCGCATGACCTTCAAATGACTCTTCAAGGTTAAAACAATGATATTTTCTTATGGCCCCCTCGAAACCATTCAACTTTTGTCTGAAACATTTTTCTTTCTCGGGCTTGATTTTCGGGATATTCGACTGGATAGACTTAAAATGGGCTACCCTATATATATATATATATATATATATATATATATACAGGGTGATTCAAAATAAGTATAGTGTCCGTGAAATGACACATTCTTGAGTCAATTTTAAGACAATTTTTCCTTTAGCAAAATTTCGTCCGACACTTAGTTTTCGAATTATTAAAAGAAGTAATTAACTTATAACGGGTCGGATACAAGAGGCAGGCAAGGATGGCAAGAGTCACCGTCAGACTCGGGTGCTTACGCGGGGCGATCGCTGCGATCAGCTGGTCGTTACATACACACACATGCGAATACATAATTTCATTCTCTCTCTCTCTCTCTCTCTCTCTCTCTCTCTCATTTGCTTACTCGAAGTTATTATTACTCTTACTAAAATTATTATTTATTTTTTATTGTTACACATTTTCACTTAAATTATTTTCTTATTGTACTTTTTTTTTTTTTTTTTTTTTTGAGAGAGGGAAAATGCATTTTATGCATACTCACCGGGCGATCCGGTGGGACTCGAGTACCAAGTCGAATTATCAACTCGGTACTCCCTACCCAAACCCTTCTCTTTCGCTAATTTTCTCTACCAATGTTTATTTGACATCCCGAAATTTGTTTTCACACAATACCAAAGAATAATTATTATTACCTTGTTCGATGTATTGTTGTAATTTCTTGAGAAATAATTTTTCAATAGATCGTACTTTTTATTCAAGTTGAACGTAGATATCACGTTCTAAAGAACAGAGATCCACACTAAATAATTAATCGAAAATTCTTTTTTCTTTTATAAACTGTATTCTTTTATAAACTTCAACATAATCACATTCATTCACTCACTCGATAAGACGAGAAATTTATCAATGACTCTCTCACTAATCACTATCAATCACTATCGAATAATCACTGTTGGCCATTAAAAATCACTCGATTAAAGAAAAACACAATGTTATTACGACGTGACGACGTGACAACGCGACGATATTTACCCGGCGACAGCAAACAGTTTTTGGTTAGGCTAGGTTGTAGTAGGTTAAGGTACTAACAGCGCTATCGAACGTGAACATGTGCTTGATTGAAGACGTGACAATTTAGTGTATAAATATTATTATCATATAACATTTATACATCGTATGAGATTTGTTTTAAAATTAATTAGAATAAATAAATGTTTAATACTTTCACTGTTAATGTTAAATTTATTTATTATTAATATTAAATTTATTATTAAATATTCTTAAATATTATTAACATTAAATATTATTAACATTAAATATTTATTTATTATTATTAAATAGTATTATTAATATTAAATATTTATTTATTATTATTAAATATTATTATTAATATTAAATTTATTTACTTATTATTATTAAATATTTATTAAACTGTTGAAAATCAATAATAATATGAAAATAAATAAAAAAATATCATTAAATTCTGGCGTTTCAATCTCCTTGGCTTTTTCTTATGGTTTTGAAAACAAATTCAGAGCGACCAATATTTCTGAACATTTGGAACATCTTCTTACGTTTTTAAAACCATAAGAAAAAGCCAAGATGAAAAAACGCCAAACTTTAATGATATTTTTTCATATTATTTTCATATTATTATTGATTTTCAATCAGATGATTTAATAAATATTTAATAATAATAAATATATAAATTTAATATTAATAATATTTAATAATAATAAATAAAATAATAATAAATAAATATTTAATATTAATAACACTATTTAATAATAAATAAATATTTAATGTTAATGTAGCGACACACATACGCTACGTCACCCTCATCGCTGACGGCCTTTTTAGATTTTCTCATTTCCTTTTTCTACCCTTCGTTCTTTCGTCTTTTGCCTAATTCATAATTTATTAGTTGCACATGGAGTAAAACGTATATATTTTTTATAACATATATTTTACCCTTGCGTAGGAATCCGAGATTTTCACCGATACGTGCCATCGCACGGGTTCGACACACATGGCCGAAGCGCATTGTCTTCGACATGTGTCGCGCAGAACCTCGCACAACAACGGAGTGAATCCAGTTGAAATCTCGGACCTTCCTGCGCAATAAAATCTATCGCTATCATATGCAACAGCTAGGCAAGAGTCGAAAAGCAGGGTAAAGACGGACAGTTACTTTCCGCGAGTCGATCCGAGCACAACGTTTCCGAGTGTAACAATAAAGTACGAGCATCCAAACGAACCGAGTCTTACTTGATATAAGATCACCGTTTTCCTCTCCCACATTTCTGGTGACCCCGACGTGATCGCGTGATCTCGCGTACGTGTATCGTTTTTTTTTACCGTAAGGTGCATTTGTGGGTGATCGTGTAAGTACACCAAAGAATCAAAGGAACCGACGGTGAGACTCAATCGCTATCCGTGTTATCATGAAGCTCGACGAAGCCGAAGGAAGCTCGACCGCGACAATCGACCGCGTAGCCGTCAAGATTCCACCATTCTGGATCCATGACCCTGAACTGTGGTTCCGCCAGGTGGAGAGCCAATTCGCGCTCTCAGGAATCACGAACGACGACACGAAGTTTAATTATGTCTCGGGCAATCTTGAAGCCCGGTACGCCGCGGACATTCGCGATATACTGCTCGATCCGCCCGCGACCGGGAGATACCAGCTCCTCAAGGCGGAACTCATACGCCGGCTCGGTACCTCGCAGGAGAAGAAATCGCGGCAATTACTGGAGCACGAAGAGATAGGAGACCGTAAGCCGTCCCAGTTCCTCCGCCTACGCGGGTTGGCGGGCACTGCGGTTCCGGATGAATTGCTCAAAACCATCTGGCTAGGGCGACTTCCAGCGTCCATGCAAGCCATCCTGGTAACCCAGGCGGAAGCTGGTCTGGACAAGATGGCCGAGCTCGCCGACGCGGTAAGCGACGCTTTGTCTGAAAGACGCCATGTGACAGCCGTATCCGCGGACTCGTTCGAGCCGATGCTCGAACGATTGACTGCTCACATGACTGCCAAAATGGGGGAGTTGGTGAATGGACTCCGTCAAGAGATCGCGGCAGTCGACAACCGTGTTTCGGCGCGCGATAGTCGCCCACGGGAGCGGCGCTCCCCATCCGGACAGCGCTCGCGCAGCCGCGGCCACGGCAAGGATGGAACCTGCTGGTACCACTGGCGGTTCGGAGTCGATGCGACAAAATGCGAACCACCGTGCAACTTCCGCTCGGGAAACGATCAGGGCGGTCGTTAATGGAGGCAAGCGATCCGTGCCCTACATCCCTCCGTCTGTTCGTCACGGACAAAGACTCCAAGACGGGAATTTTTGGGTCGACACCGGCGCCGATCTCTGCGTTTATCCTCGATCGTTTCTACGCGGGCCGCGCGAAAAGACAACGTACGAGCTCACCGCAGCGAATAACAGCATCATCGCGACTTACGGAACGATCGTGATTACGCTCAATCTCGGGTTACGCAGGGATTTCACGTGGAGGTTTGTTGTCGCGGACGTCTCTAAGCCAATCATCGGAGTGGATTTCCTGGCGTTCTACGGCCTACTCGTCGACGTTCGCGGCCGCCGCCTCTTAGATCAGTTGACCTCGTTGACTGTCAAAGGCCACGTTGCAATGTGCGACATCCCCAGCATCAAAACGATTGCCGGAACTTCGATCTACCACGAGCAGCTGCGGAAGTTCCCGGAGATCACGCGCCCGGGGGTGCCCCTTCGAACCGAAGCATTCGACGCAGCATCACATCCGAACATCGCCAGGGCCCCCCGTGGCGAATAAGCCAAGACGTTTGCCGACGGAAAAACTGCGCGCGGCCAAGAAGGAGTTCGAGGCAATGATACGATTCGGTATGGCACGACCGTCGGAAAGCTGTTGGGCATCGCCGCTGCACATGGTCCCGAAGAAAGCCAGCGACGAATGGCGGCCGTGCGGAGATTACCGAGCGTTGAACGCAAGGACCTTGCCAGACCGGTACCCCGTTCGGCACATAGAAGACTTTGCGCAGTCGTTAAGGGGTAAAAACATTTTTCAAACCATAGATTTAGTCCGGGCTACAACCAGATCCCAGTTGCACCTGAAGACATCGAAAAAACGGCTATCACGACACCGTTCGGGTTATTCGAATTTCCGTTCATGTCGTTTGGCCTACGCAATGCCGCGCAAACGTTCCAGCGATTCCTCGACGAAGTTCTCCGAGGAATGGATTTCTGCTACGCGTATATAGACGACATACTCATCGCGTCGACTTCCGAACGCGAACACCTGCAGCATTTGGAAGCCGTGTATGAACGGCTGAGAAAATACGGTGTGATCATCAACCAGACCAAATGCGTGTTCGGGCAGACAGAAGTCAAATTCCTTGGCTATCGAGTTTCAGCCGAGGGAACTCAGCCCCTTACCCGAGAAGGTCGAAGCCATCCGGAATTATCCGCAGCCAACTACGGCGAGACAATTGCGACAGTTTCTGGGTATGTTAAACTTCTACAGGAGGTTCATACCCAGGGGGGGGCTCAGCTTCAAGCGCCTCTGAACGACCTGCTCCACGGAAATATCAAGGGCAGGACCCCCATCACCTGGACCACGTCGACACAGATCGCCTTCAACGAGTGCCGGGAGAGCATTGCGCAAGCAGCCCTGCTGGCTCACCCCGCCGAACGCGCCGCTTGCAATTATCTCCGACGCCTCGGGCTTCACGGTGGGGCGGTCCTCCAACAACGAATCAGCGATAGTTGGGAACCATTAGCTTTCTTTTCCAAGAAACTAAGTAGCGCCGAGAAGAAGTACGGCGCATACGACCGGGAACTTCTCGCCATCTACCCTTGGAAGTCAAATACTTCAGACACATGGTAGAGGCCAGGACCTTCACGATCTACACAGATCACAAGCCGCTCATGTTCGCCTTTCGACAAAAAGCCGATAAGGGTTCGCCCCGGCAGTGCCGTCACCTCGACTTCATCGGCCAATTCTCAACCGATATCAGGCACATATCTGGCAAAGACAACATCGTTGCCGACGCCCTTTCATGCATTGAAGAAATCGCAACCGTGGACTACGAGGCGCTGGCAGCATCGCAGGAGATCGATCACGAGTTGAGTACCTACCTGGACGGGAACACGGCACTGAAGATAAAAAAGGTACACCTACCGGGGACATCGGTCAGCGTGTATTGTGACGTATCGTCAACAACAGCTAGACCTTTCGTCACCGAGCCGTTCCGCCGGGCGGCATTCGAGTCGGTACATCAACTCGCGCATCCAGGTATCAAGGCGACCGTCAAGCTGATCACACAACGATTCGTCTGGCCGTCGGTTAAAACCGATTGCCGAAGGTGGGCAAGCTGCGTGGAGTGCCAGCGCTCAAAGATAACCCGTCACGTTTCAGCGCCATGCGGTGCCTTTGCGCCACCGTCAGCGAGATTTGAGCACGTACATCTCGACCTCATCACCATGCCCAATTCGGAAGGCTACAGGTATTGCCTGATCTGCATCGACCGGTTCTCTCGATGGCCGGAGGTTATACCACTCATGGACCAGGAAGCCGTCACCATCGCTCGCGCTTTCTATGAGGGTTGGATAGCCCGATTCGGCACTCCGCTTCGCATTACGACTGATCAAGGGAGGCAGTTCGAGTCGCAGCTATTCAAGCAGCTTAGCGCGAGAGATGTAAGCGAGAAAAATATCGGGGCGAAGTCGCTGAATCGGGAGTCGAACCCGAGTCTTTCGCTTGCCGGACGACTGCTTTAAACCAATTTATTAATATTTATTTTGTTTTATCTCCTTTTTACAAGCAAAATGTTCCATGTAAAAATATGTTAGTCGCTCTGAAAAGAACGGATTTAAATAAATCTATAATATTATTCGATTTTCTTAAATAATTTACTAATATTAATTTTGCTTTGTCTCTTTTTCGCAAGTGAAATGTTCCATGTAAAAATATGTTGGTCGCTCTGAAAAGAGCGGATTATCTTTGATCGCTCTGAGAAGAGAGGATTTAAATAAATCTATAATATTATTCGATTTTCTTAAATAATTTACTAATATTAATTTTGCTTTGTCTCCTTTTCGCAAGCGAAATGTTCCATGTAAAAATATGTTGGTCGCTCTGAAAAGAGCGAATTATCTTTGATCGTTCTGAAAAGAGCAGATTTAAATAAGATTTATATATAATAGATATCGAAATGAGCACCATTCTAATGCATGCGTTTCAGTAAATTATTTTGGACGTTCTCGATCATTTCATCTTCGATGGCAAATAGCATGTCGTAATCTTGTATCTAATTCGTCGACATCTTCGGGAAGCGTTTTGTAACTCATTTCCTTGCAATATCCCCATAAAAAAAAGTCGAGAGGGTTGAGATCCGGGGATCTTGCGGGCCACCGTATCGGGCCATATCGACAATATTCAACGTCCAGGAAATTGCTCGTTTAAGTTATTTGTTACAACTCTGGCGTTGTGTGGATCCGCACCGTCTTGTTGACGACAGAAACAATCTTATTTCTGTCTAATAATGGAATTTCTTCTAAAAATTCCGGCAGATTATCTTTTAAAAATTCTGTACGTTTGGCTTGTTAAAATATTTGGCAGAATAACTGAACCAAGTATGTTAGTTCCCATTATTCCAGCCCACAGATTCATCTTCCAGCGAACTAGGAAATTTCTTTGTTGCGTGACTCTGGGAGTTTTTTCGTTCAAAAAATGCATATTGGGAGTATTAAAAATTCCTTCTTGTATAAAAAGCGATTTATCGCTGAATATTACATAAGAAAGAAATCTAGGATTTTGATCCACTTTTCGTAAAAAATTTTCACAAAACGTTCGTCTTGTGTGGTAATCTTCTGCTCGCAAATGTTACACGTGAGTATAATGGAATGGTTGCAACTTTTCTTCTTTCAGTATTCTTTATACAGTTGCGTAAGATAAACTGTGTTCTCGAGCAATCACCCGAATACTTGATTCGGAATGATTCTAGAAAGCACGCAGAACTTGCTCCGTATTTCATACATTTCTTGCATCGCGACGTCTTCTAGTGTCGTGGTTGTTTAAAAGGACACTGCCAATTTTGACACTCGACTCGGGGATTCGTCGCGGGAGATGTGGAGGGGATATGGATCGTATAAATACGGCCGGATGATCGATGCTGCAATCAACCTTTCGATCATTAAAAGCGTTAAAAGAATGATATGGCGTACGCAAACGAAGAATATTACGATATGCTGATGGCACTTGGCGAGTGTCATGAGCAATATCGTATAGCTGCGAGAAGATACAAGAATTGTATCCGAATCGAGCAAAAAATCTATCCGACGTAATACTACGAGCAGCTCAAAAGCTGTACTGAAACTAGAGAAGAAATTCCATAATTAGACAGAAACAAGATTGTTTTTATCACCAACAAGACGGTGCGGGTCCACACAACGCCAGAGTTGTAACAAATTACTTAAATGAGCAATTTCCTGGACGTTGAATGGGTCGATATGGCCCGATACGGTGGCCTGCAAGATCCTCGGATCTCAATCCTCTCGACTTTTTTTTATGGGGATATTGTAAGGAAATGAGTTACAAAACGCTTTCCGAAGATGTCGACGAATTAGATACAAGATTACGACATGCTATTTGCCATCGAAGATGAAATGATCGAGAACGTCCAAAATAATTTATTGAAACACAAGAGAGCATGCATTAAAATGGATGGTGCTCATTTCGAGCATCTATTATAAATCTTATTTAAATCCGCTCTTCTCAGAGCGATCAAAGATAATCCGCTCTTTTCAGAACAATCAACATATTTTTACATGGAACATTTCGCTTGCGAAAAGGAGACAAAGCAAAATTAATATTAGTAAATTATTTAAGAAAATCGAATAATATTAAAGATTTATTTAAATCCGCTCTTCTCAGAGTGACCAAAGATAATCCGCTCTTTTCAGAGCGACTAACATATTTTTACAACATTTTGCTTGCAAAAAGGAGATAAAACAAAATAAATATTAATAAATTATTTACACAAACCGAATATAATAGTACAGATTTTGGATTTTCCAAACTGTCGCATTCACACTGCGGAAGCTGCAACTGATTATAAGATACACGATAGCGTCTCGCGTCTCACGCGTAATGCTACACGTTTATGTTTGGCAGCGCTAGTACTAGGCGCTAGTACGAGGCGGTAGTACTAACCTGATCTGCTTGTCGTCGGTCGTCGCGTCGCGCGCTTTACATCGCGTGCTGTTAACGCGTTTCTTTAATCGAGTATGTAATAAATAATTAAATGTGTTAACCCTTTATTAAATTCGTACCGTAACCGTTAATAAATTCCTCCTTTTATCATCGTGAGTGATTAAGTGCGCGAGTAAATTTGTCGAGTGAAAAGTGTCGATGAAAGAAAAAACTTCGCTTATTTGACGATGTGTCAGACTGCGTATTGAAAAAACGACGTCTCGTCGACGACGATTATTATTGTGTAACACACTGGGCACTGCTATTTATCAGCAGTATGAAGAATCTCAAGTATTAAGGTAAGAATAAGTGAGTGAGTGAGTGAGTGAAAGTGAGAGAGAAAGAGGGAGAGAGAGAGAAAAAACGGTGCATGTGGATACGCGTGCATAAATACATCACACACACACACACACACACACACACACACACACACACACACACACACACACACACACACAGATTGTTACACTCATCATGTGCAGCAATCAGATCGCATTGAGCGCCTCACATGATCGCCTGTATCGGACGGTGAGTTGCGCCGTCCCTGTCTACCTTTTGCACTCGTTCTGTAAATCGAAAACAATTTTATTTAATAATTTAAAAACTAAGCCTCGTAGAAAATTATGGTAAAGGAAAAATCGTCTTCGAATTCATTCAAGAATTTGATATTTTATAGATGCACGCATGTTCTGGATCACCCTGTATATATATATATATATATGCAGGGTCACTATGCACATACAGACACACATGTGAACACATACATTCTCTGTCTGTCTGTCTGTCTGTTTCTCTCTCTCTCTCTCCCTCCCTCTCTCTCTCTCTCATTCGCTCACTCATCTGTATTTTTTTTACGAGAGAGGGGAAAATGCATTTTATGAATACCCATCGATCCAGTGAGTTATGTGAGACTCGAGTACCAAGTCGAATTACCAACTCGGTACTCCCTACTCACTAAAAACCCTTCTCTTTTTATGAATTTTCTTTAACACACTGTCCCTCTGTCCTTCCCGAGATCTGTTTTAACGTCAAATAATAGTTATTATTACCTTGTTCGATGACTTTTGATGTATTGCTGTAATTGCTTGAAGAAGAAATGAATTTTCCGATAGATCGTACGTTTTCAAATTTAACGTAGATATTACGTTGCACAAAACAGAAATCCACACTAAATTATTAACTGAAAGTTTTTCTTCTTTCATGAACTGCATTTTTTTATAAACTTTAACGTAATCACATTTATTTACTCACTCGACGAGACGAGAAATTTACTAATAACTCTATCACTAATCACTGTCGAATAATAACTGTTGGCGATTAAAAATCACTCGATAAAAGAAACACGCGCGGACACGTTACTACACGACGCGACGACGCGACAATGCGGCGATAATTATTCGGCGACTGCAAACTGTTTTTTGTCATAGTAAGTTGGTAGGTACTACTTTCGTTATCGAACGCGATCATGTGTTCGATTGAAGAATGCGGTAAACATAAACATTTAACATATTAATATTATTACTACTGCAACCTACTACTGACAAAAATCTACTTGCAGTCGTAGTGTGTGGATTTCTGTCTTGTGCAACGTGATATCTACGTTAAATTGGAGAACGTACGAGCTATCGGAAAATTCATTTCTTTTCAAGCAATTACAGCAATACATCAAAAGTTATCGAACAAGGTAATAATAACTATTTTTTATGAAAACGTTATGTGAAAACAGATCTCGGGAAGGACAGAGGGACAGTGTGTCAAAGAAAATTCATAAAAAGAAAGGGGTTTTTAGTGGAACGGGAGTACTGAGTTGGTAATTCGATTTCGATACTCGAGTCTCACATAACTAAACTGGATCGACCGGTGAGTATACATAAAATGCATTTTCCCCTCTCTTGTAAAAAAATAATTACAGATGAGTGAACGAAAGAGAGAGAGAGAGAGAGAGAGAGAGAGAGAGAGACAGACAGACAGATAGACAGAGAATGTATGTGTTCGCATGTCTGTCTGTATGTGCATCCAGCTAATCGCAGCAGGCGCCCCGCGTAAACACCCGCGTTTGATGGTGAATCGCGTTACCCCTGCCTGCCTCTTGTATCCGTCATGCGTTAACTACTTTGTTTAATAATTCGAAAACTAAACTTCGGACGAAATTTTGCAAAAGGAAAAATCATCTTAGAATTGACTCAATAATATGTCATTTCAGGGACACAGGGATTATTTTGAATCACCCTTATATATATATATATATATATATGATTCAAAAAATATATATATATATACAGTATGTCTGTCAACATATATATATATATATATATATATATAGGGTGTTTGTCAATTTTCGACCTTGACGAAAGGAATAAGGAAGTAGATTGGCTCAAATTAAGAAGGAATGACTTGTATTATTTTGTGATTGTTGCAATTATTAATGAAAAATTAAATAAAGAGGATCGGCCAATCTGCGTGAGCAAAAGAGCGTGGCGACGAGAGTCGTCCCACTGTAATCTGGTACCACGAGCGCGACAAAGCGGTGGGCGGGTCGCTCTCCGAGACATGATGATGGTTTACGATATGTCGCAATATCGCACCGAAAAATAACCTGTCCTTTTGGCGAGAAAATGATGCGCTATCATTTCCACACCACCTTGCGATAGATAGCATGGTGCGCTTTTTTTATAGTGGTTTCCCCCATAGGACTATTCCATTCTTAATTTGAAAATTATTCAAAATGCCATTACGATATGCTGAATGTATCTTAAATGTAAAAAATTGATTGTGACAGTACCTTTACAAAAATTAATCCGTGGTTGAAAATTCTTCGATAAAATGTATTGCACACATTAATAATGATACATTGAAATGCTTCAAGAATCCTTTCTTCATCTTGTACATAAAGACGCACTGCTGGACCGTTTATCCCGATATTATGCACCCAGTTTCACATAATTATTACACACGTAAAATTGTATAGCCACTTGATTTTTGTGCACGGCCGGGAAATGAGTCCATGTAAATTGCGGCCACACGATATTTTCTCCCGCTAGTCCGTATGCTACAATCATATATCCTGCAGAGTGTACTTCATTTTCACTGTTAATTTACTACGCGAACACAAGATTTTTATTAAAACGTCTTAGCTCTCGCATGCTGTTACCAGACTGCATACGCCAGCAGCATGCAACTATAGCTGAGCGAATATGTGCGTGAATCATAGTGCGCAGACGTTGAACTAGCACGTACGCTTACACTCACTCATCAAGGTCGAAAATTGACGGACACCCTGTATATATATATATATATATATATATATATATACATACACAAAGTGTTAGAAAAGTCTGGAAACGGTCAAATATTTTGAAAACGAAACGTTCCTGAGAAAAATGTTTCCAACCGAAATTATATGGCTTGAAGGGGGTCATCAAATAGTGGCAACGATTTGACCTTGGTGAAGATACTTCGCCCGGTGTATCTAGTACCGTTTTTTCTTTGGCTATCTCTGCTGGGAAGTTCAGTTCCCTCCCGTGATTAAGATAGGCAGGCGTATATCCGGTGGTATCGTGTACGGCGGTATTATACGCGAACTGTAGCTCTGGTAGATGTTCATCCCAGGTGCAATAATCCTTATCTATGTATTGGCTGATCATCGTCTTAATACGGTTTGTACGTTCTACCGGGTTACAGTGTGGCGCGTAGGCTGGGATGGTTATGTGTCGGATTCCGCTCTCTGTGAGTCGTTTCTCCAGCTGTCTGGAACGAAGCTGGATTTGAGAATCACATTGTTAGTGATTGCCTGAGTTAGTGCATCGGCGGTGGCACGCCATAGCGGTACGAATTTCGCCCACTTGGAGAATCTGTCCTGCATGGTCAGCAACCAGGTGTGTCCTTTTCATGATCGCGGCAATGGTCCCAGGTCGACCGTTACTTGTTCCCATAGACGTGTTAGGTTTGTAGCGTGTATTCTGCCTGCTGGTCGATGTTGATTTGCTTTGTATCGTTGGCAATTTTGCCATGCCTTCACATATGTGGCCATCTCGCGAAACATCCCGGGCCAATAGTGTTCGGCTACTCGGACGATGGTTTTCGCGATGTCCGGTGGTCGGGGCGTCGTGAGCCTGCTCGAGTACGCGTTTGCGGATCGGTTGAGGTACGCAGATCTTCCATTGCTCTGCCTCCGGTGTCTCTCTGAAATTTAGGCTATGCAGGACATGTTTGTAGAGCTTCCCCTCATAGATCTTGTATTCCGGTTTTGCGGTAGGGTCAGCCTTGACTGCCTGGAGTATTTTTTGATATCATCGGCAACGCGGGGCGCGAGTAGCACAGGTGGCGGGTTGTCGAGACAGTGCGTCCGCTACGCAATTCAGGGTACTACGCCGGTACTGCACTTCCAGATTATATTGTTGGAGTTCGAGAGCCCATCGTCCCAGTCGTACGGTTGGCGAGTCCATCTTTTAACCATTTTAGTGCCTGGTGATCCGTTATGACCGTGAAGTCGTATCCCTCGAGGTAACTACGCATCCGGAAAACGGCGAGGCACTCTAGTTCGATGGTGCTATAGTTTTTCTCCGCGAAATTGAGGGTACGGCTCGCATAGATGATTACGCGATCGCCGTCGCTATATCGCTGGGTTAGTACGGTTCCGAGTCCGGTACCACGGCCTCCGACTCAAGGAAAAACCGTCGCGTAAAGTCCGGGCATGCGAGTATGGGTGCGGACACTAGTCGCGCTTTAAGGTCGCGGAACGCGGTTGTCTCCTTCTCCCCCCATTTCCAGCGGGTATTTTTACGCGTTAGTTCGGTGAGCGGTGCAGCGATAGTTGAGAAGCTTGCAATAAACCTGTGGTACCACGACGCCATCCCAAGAAATTGGCGTATTTGTTTAATTGTGATTGGCTCCGGCCAGTCGGCCACGGGGCTGACCTTTTTCGGATTCGTCTGAATCCCGTCCCGTCCTACCACGTGACGGAAATATCTCAGCTGGTCGACGCAGAATTTGCACTTCTCCGGGTTAAATCGGAGACGCGGTTCCCAGAGCCTATGGCAGGTTTCGGCGAGCAGCTCTAGGTGTTCTGAGAACGTTCGACTAATGACTATTATGTCGTCTAGGTAAACGAAAACGTGCGGCTTGAGTTCTGGTCCGAGGACGGTGTCGAGTAGTCGTTGGAAGTAGTCGTGGAAAGTAGCGGGCGCCGAATGCAACCCGAATGGCATGACACGGAACTGGAAGAGTCCTTTTCTCGGGACCATAAAGGCGGTGATAGGTTAGCTTTCGGTTGTGAGTGGCACCTGCCAATACCCGTTTTTTAAATCAAAAGTTGAAAGGTAACGAGCCCCCTTAAGCTTATCTAAGGTAGCGGTCACCTGTGGTAATAGGTACGCGTCGCGGTGCGTGACCTCATTAACGCGACGGAAGTCGATGCAGAACCGGGAGTTTCCGTCTTTCTTCCGTACTACCACTATCGGGGAACTCTACGCGCTGTCGGAAGGCTCGATTATGTCGTTTTCCAACATTTCTTCGACCTCGCGATCGATGATGGCCTGCATAGCTAGGTTTCGGGGTCGGTATCGTTGCTTGATAGGTGTGGGGTCCCTCAGGCGGATACTGTGTTGGACTTTCCCGGTTGCCCTCTAATCCCTTCGAACTTCGCGAGTTCTATCGTTAAAAAGTTCTGGAGCGTCTGACGCTCCTCCGGTGTTTGGCTGATCAGCCCTTGAGCTTTGCTCGGGCAGAGATTCCCTTCCCCGATAGCAGACAGAAACGATAGAGGGATTCCCAGCCGCAGTTTGGCCTGCACATCGATCCCGAGGAGGAGGTCACTCTCCATTTCTGGTAGAATCATGAAGGTGTGTATTGCCCTTTTCCCTTGTATCCGGAGAGGAATAGTCAGGATTCCGGCGGTGTCTGCTGGTGTACCGTCCACCAACAGAAGTTGTCCTGTCCCTCCTGTTTTCTTGGTTGTTCTCTCCTTGCGGAGTGTGTCGGCGGCGTATTGATTCATTAGTGATACCTCAGATCCGGAATCAATCAGGGCGTCGAACCGCCGACCCTTGATGGTCACGACGTGACCTATGTTAGCGGTTCGATCTATTTATGAGATCTCGCATAAAAATTTGTAAAATTTACACGTAAAATTTAATAAATCCTTAATCTTGTAAAAATTTAAATAAATTAATTAAATAAATATGGAATAATAAAAAATGAAAAGAGAATAAATTATAAAAATCCAATCTTGGCCAACATGTACGTTTTTCTCTTAAGAAATAAATATAATTAATTTTATATATCACGGATTACATGTGTAATTTGATAAAAATAATATATGTATTTTAAACACATGTTTTATACACAATAGACATTAAAAACAATAGGACTTTATGATTGAGCGGGATCCGTTAGCGCACGGTGCGATAGCCCACGTCCCGATAGCGCACCAAGTACAAATTTGCATGCAAAGTATACATACACACACGGGGGGTGCAAGGGGGGCCTTCGCCCTTCCCTCCCGCACCCACCTCGTCCCCCTCGTTTCGTGTGCAAAGTTGTACTTGGTGCAAAGTTGGTGCGCTATCGGGTTGGTGTGCTATCGAGTTGGTGCGCTATCAGGACGTGAGCTATCGGAACGTAGGCTATCGGGAATTGTGTCCAATTTTTCGTGTGCTATAGGGACGTGCGCTAACGGGACCCTCCCTTCATGATTTTATTGAGAAAAATCTTATACTATATTTAAAAGGGGAATGTCTTATTTAAAATAATATAAAAAATACAATTTTATAGTCAATTATATAATACATATTTATTCTAATAAGTATATTTATATTTTTTATTCCTAACAGAATAATTTTAAAGTTAACTCTTTTGTTTTATTGTTTTCTATTTTATTTTTTTTTGAGAAATGAGTATGCCGATCTAATGTTATGTAATATACAGGGTGGTTCATTTTAATCGCCCCAGGCAAATATCTCGAAAAATATGAAAAATACAAAAAAATGTTTCAGACAAAAGTTGTATGGTTTCGAGGGGGACATAAGATGATGCTATCAGTTTGACCTTGAAAAGTCACCTGAAGGTCACGTCAAGGTCATCTCAATTTTTTAAATGGAACACCCTGTATATTTTTGCATATTCTTGTAGCTTATCTCGAGAGCTTTCCAAAACACTATGATATAATGTTTTTTCATTAAGAACTTTTTGAGTTATTAAGGTTTGAAAGTAATAAATCCAATATTTTGACATAAACTATAAAATATCTTACAAAATATCCAATTTTCAATCATCTTACCCTAATACTTTTATGCACAGAATGATGAGACAAATCGACTAGTGTAAAAAAAATAAACAATTATTTAAAAAAAATTTGTAATTGTTGCAAATTTATATTTGTCTATTACAGTAATGTTGTTTATTACACATTTTAAAACATTTTTATCAAGTTCTAATACAGCTGATTCCCAGATAGCCACGAATGCTAAAAGCACGTTTTGAAAAATCTTGCCAGCAAGGTTTGTTTCAATTTTTGCGGCAATTTTCTGGCAAGGATTTGTCTTGCTTTATCTTTTCACAAAATTTCGAGCATATTTATGACAAAATGTTTTCATCAAATGATGCTGTAAATAACAGAGTTGCTACCAACGAGTTGAGAGATGAGTTGTCTTGACATTACAAAAACACGCATTATTATATCGATTATTGGCTCCTCGTTCGACCGATGTATTTTCGCGCATTGCACACGTAACAGATATACACATGTTATATGCATGGCAAGGTTTGCTCTGTTCTTGCTGTCATATCGTGTACGGCAAAGCTTGCTCTGTTCTTGCCGTAATTTTGCTGTCGTATCGTGTTACGGCAAGGCTTGCTCTGTTTTTGCCGCAATTTTGCTGTCATGCTATGCTAGGCAAGGCTTACCGTATTATTTACCTAAAATATGCGTCATGCTATTGCGACAAGCATTGCCAGCAAAAGATAAGCTTTTGCGGACACACCTTGTCGTAATTTTGCTGCAAACGCATGCTCGAGTTTGCCGTAAACTTTGCGCAAAGTTTGCGTCATTTTGCTATCTGGGTTGTTTTTAGTTAAGATCAATACGAGTTAGCTCTTATTACGATTTGTCCAACAGTAAATTCATGTTATTTCCTTTCATGAATTGTGTCATTATTAACATGGCAGATTATCCGCCCTCAGAAATTGTTGATATAATTGGTATTTTTTATGCCGCTAATAATAATGCTAGAGAAGCAGCTCGTCAATATCAAGATAGATATCCAGATAGACGACATCCTGATCATAAAGCAATTTTGCGTTTAACAACTAGAGCGCGTACGGGATTGTTGAAACGCAAACGTTCTAAAAAACCATTAAATAACGACGATGCTATTATCGTAACCATACTAGGAATGGTAATAATAAATCCACACATTGGTCAACGTCAAATTAGTCATGAATTAAATGTGTCTCGTACAACTGTAGGTAGAATTTTACGTGCCAATCACTTTCACCCTTATCACATTACACTTAATCAAGAGCTTTCTGATAACGATAAAATTCTTCGTGTTAACTTCTGCAGGTGGGCTATAGATAAAATTCAGTTAGATCCCACATTTTTTTCTCGCGTTATGTTTAGTGACGAGGCTGCATTTGAAAGCAATGGCATGCTAAATCGGCATAATAGTCATTATTATTCTAATATCCAATCCGCACTGGGTTCGGCATGTAGACAATCAGCATCGATGGAAGGTGATAGTTTGGTGTGGTATTTTAGATGGTCATATTATCGGACCTCACTTTTTGATGACAATGTTACAGGAGACTCATATTTACGTATGCTACGAGATGTATTGCCAAGGATGTTAGAGTTTGTCGATGAAAATACAGTTCAACATATGTGGTTGCAACAGGATGGCGCACCACCACATTACGCACGCCCTGTAAAAAATTTTTAAATTTAACTTATCAGCGCCGTTGGATTGGAAGAGGTGGTCATATAGCATGGCCTCCCAGATCACCAGATCTGACATCACCAGATTTTTTCTTATGGGGCTATTTGAAAAACATTGTTTACCAGACCGCACCCACCACAGCTGAAGAGCTAAAGGGCCGCATTAGACAAGCATGTAGAAATATATCAGCCGATGTTCTCAGAAAAACAGTCAATGCATTTGAAAGACGGTTGCAATTATGTATCCAGCAGAATGGTGGTACATTTGAGCATTGCTGTAGACCAAAAATAGACACTTAATGTGACTTTGATGTGATCTTATGAAATTCATCGGTCTTGCCTTTATCGGCCGGATCACTCTCGAGTCTTGCCTTCATCGGCCGGATCACTCTCGAGTCTTGCCTTCATCGGCCGGATCACTCTCGAGTCTTGCCTTCATCGGCCGGATCACTCTCGAGTCTTGCCTTCATCGGCCGGATCACTCTCGAGTCTTGCCTTCATCGGCCGGATCACTCTCGAGTCTTGCCTTCATCAGTCGGATCAATCTAGGGTCTTGCCTTTATCTTGCCGGTA
Organism: Camponotus fellah; assembly: GCA_030586385.1. Taxonomy (NCBI): domain Eukaryota; kingdom Metazoa; phylum Arthropoda; class Insecta; order Hymenoptera; family Formicidae; genus Camponotus; species Camponotus fellah. Next base: position 23,232 of record JAPIVC010000274.1, on the reverse strand, counting down.
CATCTTGAGTAATATCGGCACATATTGTGACCTTTAAGCTTTATAACTTAAAAATATTTAATGAAAATTATTTTATCATAGCGTTTTGGAAAGCACTCGAGATAAGCTACAAGAATATGCAGTAAAAAATAGGGTGTTCCATTAAAAAAATTGGAGGTGACCTTTATGTGATCTTCAGGTGACTCTTCAAGGTCAAACTGATAGCACTATCTTATGTCCTCTTGAAGCCATAAAACTTTTGTATAGAATATTTTTTCTCTCCCAGGCTTGGTTTTCGAGATATTTGCCTGGAATGATTAAAATGAACCACCTGTATAAATTTGCAACAATTACAAATTTTTTTTTAAACAATTGTGTATTTTTTTACACTAGTCAATTTGTCTCATCATTCTGTGCATAAAAGTATTAGGGTAAGATGATTGAAAATTGGATATTTTGTAAGATATTTTATAGTTTATGTCAAAATATTGGATTTATTACTTTCAAACCTTAATAACTCAAAAAGTTCTTAATGAAAAAACATTATATCATAGTGTTTTGGAAAGCTCTCGAGATAAGCTACAAGAATATGCAAAAATATACAGGGTGTTCCATTTAAAAAATTGGAGATGACCTTGACGTGACCTTCAGGTGACTTTTCAAGGTCAAACTGATAGCATCATCTTATGTCCCCCTCGAAACCATACAACTTTTGTCTGAAACATTTTTTTGTATTTTTCATATTTTTCGAGATATTTGCCTGGGGCGATTAAAATGAACCACCCTGTATATAGTCGAATATCTCATATAGAATGCATTTTAGAACAAAATGCTTTACAAAGGTTGTAAGGATTAAAAAGATATATTTAACTGTAATATCCATTTGACATTGAGTGGCCTCGCCAAGATCAGGGCAAGGTCAACTTGAATTTACAGTTAAATACATCTTTTTAATCCTTACAACTTTTGTCTAAAGCATTTTGTTCTAAAATGAAATTCTATACGAGATATTCGATTGTATCCAGACTTTTGATCCACCCTGTATATTCTTGTAGATCATCTCGAGAGCTTTCCAAAACACTAATTAAGTTAGTTTTCATTAAATACTTTCCGAGTTATGAGTCTTAAAATCATTTTTTAATTTTACATAAACGTAAAATATCTTGTAAATTTATGTTTATTCATTTTTCGATTACCTTAATACTTTTATGTACGAAGTAATGAGAAGAAACAATTGAAGTAAAGAAAACATATAATTGTTTCAAAGAAAAAATATGTAATTTGCAATTAATAATTATATATTTTTTTCTCAAAAACTATATATTAAACTATACTGTAAAACTATACTGTATCCAGACTTTTGGTCCACCCTGTATAATAAAAGATAGACGGTTCCATTTAAAACAATTAAGCTGATCTTCAAATGACCACTAAATTCGACCTCTAGGCAAAAATCAAAATCACCAAATGTCCACCTCGAAATCCTACAACTTGTGTTTGAAACATTTTTTCGTATCTTTTAAACTTTACGAGATATTTCGATGGCAATGTGAAAATGGAACACCCTTATGTATATATATATATATATATATATACATATATATATATATATATGGGTCATTCTTCGTCAACCGGTGAAGCCGCCTGTCCAAAATTGGTTTCAATGCAAATAAACGAGTAAGGGCTTAAAATTCATAAAAAAATAAAAGCTATCGAATGCCGTGTGCTGATTTTGACTATCCAAAATGACTGATCCAATATGGCGGCCAAAACGTAGGATTAAAAATGTAAAATTTTTTAATTACAAAAAAATTACCTATTGAGGGAGTATTTGGGTTCGCTGGTTACGAATCCGTCATCAGATTTTCAAAATTCAAAATGGCAGATAAAAAAAACTAAAACTTAACTTTACTTGAACGAGTCTCATCACTCGGGGGGTTTTTGAGGTCGCTGAATAAGAATCCGTAACCAGATTTTCAAAATTCAAAGTGGTCGATTCAAAATGGCGGATAGAAAACTTAAATATTTGTACATGAATTTGGCATTACATGAATTTGGCATTCACACGATCCGCCTTCACCTGTTTCGACGTACAATATATCAACATACCGTCATGCCACGTTATACGTCAAAGTATTAAACCATGCACGATTTGGATGAAACTTAATGTCAGGAGTTTTCGGGGGTGCTGATTATGAATCTGTGGTTAATAAACAATCCAAATAAAAAAGATTTTATAAAAAATACGATATTGCCTTCGTGAAACATTCCACTTTGTATCGTTCCACTTTGTACCGCCATTTTGAATCGACCACTTTGAATTTTGAAAATCTGATGACGGATTCGTAACCAGCGAACCCAAATACTCCCTCAATAGGTAATTTTTTTGTAATTAAAAAATTTTACATTTTTAATCCTACGTTTTGGCCGCCATATTGGATCAGTCATTTTGGATAGTCAAAATCAGCACACGGCATTCGATAGCTTTTATTTTTTTATGAATTTTAAGCCCTTACTCGTTTATTTGCATTGAAACCAATTTTGGACAGGCGGCTTCACCGGTTGACGAAGAATGATCCTATATATATATATATATATATATATATATACAAGGTGTTCAAAAAGTCCCGGACCGGTCGAATATTTCATAAACTATGCACTTTAGAAAGAAATGTTTCAAACAAAAGTTATATGGCTTGAAGGGAGCCATAACATGGTGTCACTGGTTTGACCTTGAAAAGTCGTTTGAAGGTCACGTGAATGTCACCTTCAATTTTTTAAATGGGACACCCTATATATTTTTGCATATTCTTGTAATTTACCTCAAGAGCTTTTCAAAACGCTATAATAAAGTATTTTTTTTATTGAGCATTTTCCGAATTGGGAGGCTTGAAATAATTTCTCAATTTTACATAAACCTTAAAATATCCAGTAAAATATTCATTTCTTGATTATTTTACCTTAATACTTTATGTACAAAATAATGAAAGGAATCAATTGATGTAAAGAAAACATAATTGTTTCGAAAAAAAATGTAATTTGCAATTAACAATTACACAATTTTTTCCAAACGATTATGAGTTTTTTAATTCAATCGATTCATCTCATTATTTTGTACATAAAAGTATTAAGGTAAGATAATTAAAAAGAAATGAATATTTTATTAGATATTTTAAGGTTTATGTAAATGAGAAATTATTTCAAACCTCAGAACTCCGGGGACTTTTTGAACTCCCTGCATATATATGATTTTATATATATGTATATATATATATATATATATATATATATATAGAGAGAGAGAGAGAGAGAGCGAGAGAGAGAGTGAGTTTCATTTCCTGTGTCAAACTTTTTATCACGAGAGACTATCGACTACAATTATAATAAACTGATCGGTACACAGATGTCAATTATTTGGATCGGCCGTATGAATCCATATATAGTATGTACAAATTAAAAGGTGAATCATATTATGTGATATGAATTTTCTATTATTATTATATTATCATCGTCATCATTGTCATCGTCATCGTCATCGTCATCATCATTACTATTATTACTATCATCATCATCATCATCATCATCGTCATCATCATCGTCATCGTCATCGTCATCGTCATCGTCGTCGTCATCGTCATCATCGTCGTCATCGTCATCGTCGTCGTCATCGTCATCATCGTCGTCATCGTCATCATCGTCATCATCGTCATCATCGTCATCATCGTCATCATCGTCATCATCGTCATCATCATCATCATCATCATCCTCATCATCATCATCATCATCATCATCATCACTATTACCATTATTATTACTATTACTATTACCATTATTATTACTACTATTATTACTATTATTATTGTAGATTTATTATTCTTATTATAGATTTATTATTATTATAATAGATTTATTATTATTATTATAAATTTATTATTATTATTATTATAGATTTATTATTATTATAGATTTATTATTATTATTACAGATTTGTTATTATTATTATAGATTTATTATTATTATTATAGATTTATTATTATTATTATAGATTTATTATTATTATTATTATAGATTTATTATTATTATTATAGATTTATTGATTTCCCTTAGGATTATAAGGCGCTTTTCTAAGGAGCATACCCGAACCTTTTACATGCTCCAAATCTTTATCTCCACCCCGACCTGGATTGTGCGACCGTTACATTCTTGTCCCCTCATCGTTCCTGCGGACTCTCTCCCGCCGTTCCTCCCCTCTTTTTCTCATCGACCCCTTCTTTCTCTATCCAACTTTCCCTTCCTTCCTACATCCTTTCCTTTTCTCTCTTACGTCTTGCTTTTCCTCTTGCTTCTTCCTTCCTGTCACTTTACTATGTCCTCTATTCTAGCTCTTTTTCTTCCACGCCTTCTCTTGTCCGCCAGCTCACTGTTAAAGACCCCAGCACAGCTAATACCAAATCCTACCTCCTCTCCCTTCTACTTCTCCACTTCTTTCCAATTCTTATATATCTCTCTCCTACCCCCTCCACCCATCTATCTCCATCCCTCTACTCCCCTCTCGTTCCTAGTAATTCCCCTCTTTTCCCCCTATCTTTCGCTCTCCTACTTCCTATTCCCCTTCACCCCTCTCCCTCCTCCTCTAATCGTCACTATTCCTCTCCGTCTCCTCTGCCTCCTCGTATCATCCATTCCTTTCCCTAACTCCATGCCTTTCCATTTATTCAAACCCTCCTATTCATTGTCACAACCACATTTCGCTTCATTCTCTCTAACCTTATCCTCTCGATCAACTTCCATCTCACCCTTCTCTTCTCCATCGTCAAATCTTCATTCACTCCTACCCTCCTCCTTTCCAATTTCGCCTTATTTCCCATGCCTTATTTCCTTTCTCTAACAATTCTAATCTGTCCCTCAACTTTCCCATCCTAATAATCAAAACCGTACTTGCCATCCCCTTTCTCTTTCTAACCTCACTAATCTTTACTTCTCTCCTCAACTCCTCTTCCATCATCCTTCTCCTCTCCTCCGCACTGATCTCTCTACACCTCTACATACTACATTTTTCCTTCTCTCGATCTTCTTCTATATCTCCTCCCCCCTTTCCCTTTTCTTTCTCTCTGTCTCCCTTTTCTCTCTATCCCTCCTCACTCTATCTCTCCTCAAACTTCCTCCATGTGTCCTCTTCCCTCGCTCTCTTATGCTCCTCTCTCCTCTCTCTTATGTCTTCTCTCTTTTCCTCACCTTTTCTTTCTCCAGCCCTCATCCTCTTCCTTCTTTCTTCCTCTTCTTTCTCCACCATCTTTCACCATTTTTCCTCCCTTTCTTCGTTCTTCACACTCCTTTCTTCTCCCCCTTCCCTCCAACTGACTCTCCTTCTTTCCTCCTCTCGCCTCCATTCCTCATCTCTCTCTTCGCTTCCTTTCCTTCTCTTCTCTATCCAGTGCCTTTCCCTCTCCTTTTCTCTTCTGACATCCTCCCCCTTTCCCCATTTGCCTTTACCTCTTACTCTTTCTCCTTCTTCCGCTTCCTCTCTTCCCTTCTTCCTCCTTTCTACCACTTTCCACTCTCTAATGTAGACTCCTCCACTTTCCTACCCTCCTCCTGCTCTCTTCTTTCTTCCTTTACTGACCTCTCTCCTTCTACCTAGCTCTCCTCTATCCCTGCGCCTTCTCTCTCCCTCCTAATCACACTCGTCTCATTCACTTGCTCAACATCCTCTCTCCTCTCCACTCGCCACTTTCCTCAGCACCATCTCCTCCATCACCTTCAACTCAGTTCCTTCAACTCCTCCACGATTCTTCCACTCTATATTTCCTTGGCCATTCTTTCTGTCTTTCTTACTATCCCACGTGTTCTCCCTGATTCCATTATCGATGTGCTCATCGATTAATCAATCATTCTCTCTGCCTCGTCCACCTACCTCTCGCGCTATCTTCACTCTTCTTCTCCGCAAATTCCTTGTATTTCTTACGTCTATGCTCCATTGATCTATCCATCATTCATTTCACATTATCCAACCTTCAGCGCCCTTTCCATTCTCCAGCTTAATTGTACCACTATTCTCTGATTACATCTCTCTCTCTCTCTCTCTCTCTTTCTCTCTCCATTGCCTTCTATCTCTCTCTCTATACCTTCCTTTCTCCCCTCCTACCACCATACTTCCTTACTCAGCACTTTTGATTCAATTTTTAGCTTAGAAAAACTATCCTTCCGCTTCTCTTCCAATGTTGCCTCCATACCCTCTATTCTTTCAGCATTCCTCGACCTCCTCCTCCATCTTCAACCCTTTTCTCCGTTCCTATCCACCTCAAATTCCTCTTATTCCTGTCACTCTTTCTCATGCTTATCACTTGGCCAATCCATCATGGCCAATGCGCGTGGCTAGAAGCACACGACGGCGAAGGCGGTCTGACTGTAATATAATAGCGACGCGCGGCGAAGCGGTGATTGGAAAGGGGAGGAGCCTTCGCCATGCGCATACACACTCATCGCTCCTCCCCGTCGTATGCTTCTAACCACGCGCATTGGCCAATCTTCTTTATTTAATTTTTCGTTAATTATTGGAACAATCACAAAACAATAGAGGTCCTTCCTTCTTAATCTGAGCCAATCTACCTCCTTACTTCGTTAAGGTCAAAAATTCCCTGCCATCCTGTGTATATATATATATATATATATATATATATATATATATATACAGGGTGTCCGCAACTACCGCTCCATATTTTAAAGGTAGATTCTCTGGCCAATTTAGAAACGATTTTTCCTCAGCGAAAATGTCGAAGAAGATCATTATTTTTTGCATATTCCAAATTTTTGTCATAATGTATCTTTCTAACTAAGCCTTAAATTAAAATTCTATTAAAGTAAACTCTACCTAAAATTAACTAAAGAATGTGACTTTATTAATATTTTATTCCCATAAGGCTTAGTTTGCGAAAAACCCTTTATTTTCAATCATTTATAACTCGAAAACTATTAGTGCCTCGACATTTTCGCTGAGGAAAAATCATTTTTAAATTGGCCAGAGAATCTACCTTTAAAATATGGAGCGATAGTTGCGGGACACCCTGTATATATATATATATATATATATAATTTTATTATATCATTTTATATTATATATATTAAATAAACATAAATTCTATGTTAATATATATATATTTTTTTTCTGCGCGACAGTGCCCTCTTTCTTTTCATCATTAGATCGGCATAGACAATACTGTTTTTCACGGCGCTCGGCCGCAAGCATACATTTGGAGTGGGGAAAACGGCACAAAGATCCAGAGTCTGGTTACTACACGACTACGCGACAATATTTATCCGGCGACAGGAAACAGTTTTTGATTATAAATAGGTTAAGATACTAACAGTGCTGTCGAACGTGAACATGTGTTTGATTGAAGACGGGACAATTTAACGTATAATATTAGTATCATATGATATTTATATATCGTATGATGTGTTTAATACTTTCACTATTAATGTTAAATATTATTTATTATTAATACTAAATATTATTATTAATATTAAATATTTATTTACTATTATTAAATAATATTATTAATATTAAATATATTTATTTATTATTATTAAATATTATTATTAATATTAAATATATTTATTTATTATTATTAAATATTTATTAAACTATTATCTGATTGAAAATTGATCAATAATAATATGAAAATAATATGAAAAAATATCAATAAATTATAGCGTTTCAATCTCTCTTTGTTTTTTCTTATGATTTTAAAACAAAAAAAATGTTCCAAATGTTTAAAAATATTGGTCGCTCTAAAAAGAGCGAATTGTTTCTAATCGCTAAAAAGGGCGAATTAATTTAGAAATTATAAATAGTAAAAAGTATAGGACTTGAAATATAAAAATAAAAAAAATTCAGTGATAATAGCAATATGAATCAAGTGGCGATACTATACACAATAATTTATTATGCAAACAAATAAGCATGGAATATATTACAAAGAAAGGATGGCGAACGTTTCGACCCTATTTTTGGGTCATCTTCAGCGCAAATGTGATGATGTGATGAAACATAATAATAAATAACAAAATGAATTTATATCGGAACCAGTTACAGAAAGAGCCGTCTAAAGTAATAAAAAGAATAATTTATGTAAATTCTTTTTGTTCGCCATTCTTTCTTTGTAATATATTCCATGCTTATTTGTTTGCATAATAAATTATTGTGTCATAGGATCGACACTTGATTCGTATTGCTATTATCACTGCATTTTTTTATTTTTAGAAATTATAGTAGGTGCTCGAAATAATCCCCATTTATCCTAACCATTCAAGCTCGATTTCGTCCAACATCATGTTTGTTTAGGAGAATGTTGTCCGTTTTACTCTTTGAGCTGCTCCAAATATAATAGCAGCCGTTAGATGTCTTGGTCGATTTAGGTATAATTTGGCGTATCGTCTTACAGCGACGTAACGACATTCCCCATAACATTCACCGAGTGCCATTGGCACGTCTTAATATTATTCATTTGTGTATCTTGCCATGTTGTCTTGACGCTTCTAATGATCGAATGGTTATTGATTGCAGCATCGATTCTTATCTTATTTATATAATCTTCGGGGGACTCCCTATGCCCGCGAGTCGCAAGTCCTATGGTCCGATACGTTGGCCTGCAAGATCTTCGGATCTCAATCCATTGGATTTTTCTTTGGGGATATTGCAAAGAAAAAATTTATAAAATCTGAAGACATTGAAAATTTAGAAACAAGACTGCGATATGCCAAAAAAAGGTGTAACGGAAAATGTCCAAGGAAATTTATGGAAATGCATGAGACCTTGGATGGTTAGGATGGATGGGGGCCATTTCGAACACATACTATAGTTTCTAAATTATACATACTATAATTTCTAAATTATCTATATTTCGCTCTTTTTAGGACGATCAGAAACAATCCTCTCTGAAAAGAGAGAATTGTTTCTGATCGTCCTAAAGCGATCAATATTTTTGAATATTTGGAATATTTTCTTTCGTTTTAAAATCATGAGAAAAAACAAAGAGAGATTCAATCGCTACAATTTAACGATATTTTTTCATATTATTTTCATATTATTGATTGATTTTCAGTCAGATAATAGTTTAATAAATATTTAATAATAAATATTTAATAATAATAAATAAATATATTTAATATTAATAATAATATTTAATAATAATAAATATTTAATATTAATAATAATATTTAATATTATTTAGTATTAATAATAAATAATGTTTCACATAGTTAATAGTGAAAGTATTAAATATTTATTTATTCTAATTCATTTTGAAACAAATATCATATGATAATAATATTATACGCTAAATTGTCCCGTCTTCAATCAAACACATGTTCACGTTCAACAGCGTTGTTAGTACTCTAACTTCCCGTAACCTACTATAATCAAAAACTGTTTGCTGTCGCCGGATAAATATCGGTCGCGTTGTCATGTCGTGTAATAACATACGTGCGATATGTTTCTTTAATCGAGTGGTTTTTAATTGCCAACAGTAATTATTCGACAGTGATTGATAGTAATAGAAGTGATAGAATCATTGGTAAATTTTTTGTTTAATTGAGTGAATGAATGAATGTGATTATACTGAAGTTTATAAAAGAATATACAGTTCATAAAAATATACAGTTCATAAAAAAAAGAACTTTCGATTAATTATTAGTTCATAAAAAAAGAAATTTCGATTAATTAAAAAGAATATACAGTTCATAAAAAAAAGAACTTTCGATTAATTATTTAGTGTGGATCTCTGTCCCTTAGAACGTGATATCTACGTTCAATTTGAGTGAAAGTACGATCTATCAGAAAATTCATTTTTGAAGAAATTATAGCAATACATCGAACAAGGTAATAATTCTTTGATGTTATGTGAAAACAAAATTCGGGTTGTCAAATAAACAGTGTTGAGAAAATTCACGAAAGAGAGAGGTTTTTAGTGGATAGGAAGTACCGAGTTGGTAATTCGACTTGGTATTCGAGTCCGGCATAAGGAGAGAGGCATTTTAGGCACAGTCATCGAACTGGCCGGTGAGTACATAAAATGCTTCTTATAAAAAAACAGTACAATTTAAAAAAATAATAATAATTAAAGCGAAAATGTATAACAATAAAACGTAAATAATAATTTAAATAAGAATAATAATTACTTCAAGTGAGTAAGCAAATGAGAGAGAGAGAGAGAGAGAGAGTGAGTGAGAAAGGGAGAGAAAGAGGCAGAGGGAGAGAGAATGAGAATGTATGTATTCGTATGTGTGTATAGCTATAGCGATCAGCTGATCACAGCAGGCCCTATGTACGCACCCGCGGTTGACGTATTCGATTTTTGTGCCCCCAGCCACTTGCGCCTCATATATTTTTCTACTCAGTAAATATTGTTTTCTAGCAATTATTTGTTGAGCTAAATAATGAATAATCTACACAAAAATATGCATCATTGTCATTGCTACTGATTATTCCGCTTGTTGATCAAAAGAGTATATAGACATGCTTCTCTCACATACATCTTTATCTTCACTTGGTGAAGCTGCTCATCCCTACAATATATATGAACATCAAGGTCATCGGAATGTCCATTAATGTAAACAATAATTCTTAATAACATAAGAGTAACACAATAGTAATATGAGAGTAATATAACATATTCTTCTTTTTAATAACACAGGCCTACGAGATTCAGTTACAAAAAGCAGAGTAGGTGAATCTAATAGATTTTATGATGCTGAAAACGAATCTCGTCGCAAAATTTTCCCAGCACGTCAGGTGTTTGAGTAATTTGTAGTTGAATGGCCCAAAAATCTATTTTGATCAATTTCAAGAATTTATTGTTATTAGGGAAGCCAAATTTTTTGAAATTTGAATTTCTGCCAATGGCATCGTAAGTATTCACTTTCACCTTTCAAATCCACTATCGATTACCGCTGTACGATTTTTTTCGCTGAGATATATTAGTATGTTGTGTGTATGATGTATGTGTGTGAAGTTATAAGAAAATTTACATTAAAGAAAATTTACATAGATATATCAATTTTTTTAAATTTTAAGATGATGGATCTATCAATGTGATAGATCCATCATCTTAAAATTAAAAAAATTTTATGTCGGGTTCGGTTGCTCAAAAAAGTATTGTAAAAAATATTTAATATAACTGTCACATATTTTGATAAATTTTTCTAAATTTTATGCCTTTTTATTGTGATTCTATCTGCCATATTGGATGCGCCATTTTTAATTTCAAAAGGTGACAGAGAAGGTATTTAAAAAAAATATATTTTTATCCTAATAATTTTAATTCATAATGAAATAGAGAGGCGGTTGATTTAGAATAGCTTATTGGATCCCTGTGCATGACCGATCTTATAACTTGTATATCTGAACAAAAAAAAATCGTACGGCGGAAAGTGGATTTGAAAGATGAAAGTGAGTACTATACGATGCCATTGGCAGAAATATTTAAAAAAATTTGGTTCTTCCACAATAAATTCATGAAATTAGCCAAAATAGCGATTTTTGAGCCATTCAACTACAAATTACTTAAAAACTTGACGTGCTAGGGAAATTCTGCAGCTAGATTTATTTTCAGTGTCACAAAATCTATCAGATTCACTAATCTGCTTTTTGTAACTAATAAAGACTCAAATTTCGCAGGCCTGTGTAATTAGTTTTTTTTGTATATTTTATGAAAAAATTTTAAATTCTGAAAAACAATAATTTTCGTAAATTTGAACTATTCAAATACGATGCAAAAATCCCGCACATTTTATATGAAAAAAGTGGTTTTGATCAAATTGATTGAAATTGAAATATGTTGTAGTTTAAGTGGTATTGATCAAAAACTTCTTGGGGCAAAAAATCCGAAAATCAAAAAGTAAAAGATACAATAATTTGAAATGGGTGGTATTAAAGTTTAAAAAAACACCTGTTTTTAAATTTATAAATTAAATTAATATAAATGTTTGAAAAATATATATATAAAATGTGTTCCACTTCTACCGTATTTAATGATTTTAAAATCTTTTTGTCATGAGTTTGTTACACAGAGATCAGGTACAGAACGTGTGCGCGCGCACACACATACACGTACACGCACGTATGAATATAATGGAAAGGATTTGAACATTTTAGCTCCAGAAAAGATAGGAATGTATTATATGTGAAAGGAAGTCAGATATGTCTATATTTGGTCAACGAGCGATAGAATTCATCCGTGGCAATGGCATCGACGCATATCCTGTGAAAGAATTCATACACTTTTCAATCCAATAAATAATTACTAGAAAACAATATTCATGGACTAGAAAAATATGTGAGGTGCAAGAGGCTAGATTAGGAATCGAACTCGAGTCTTTCGCTTTTCGGGCAACTGCTCTAGACCACTGAGCTATCTAGACCTTATACCAAATGCTGCTTTTTAACACAGTGATATGCGACTCCAGAGATATTGGTATCTCGCTCGATGGATGCAATGCTGATTGTTATGGAAGACCCCTGACAAATCGCTCGCTGTCCAAATAAGTGCTGGTGGAGGTATTCGCGTGCACTGCATGTTGGCTTCCGACTGAACTGGCTTTCCGCGAGAAACGGCAACGCCATAAAGTAATCACAACCCACAAGTAAATAATATCCCCACTGTGTCAATAGCATGAATCCTAAATAGGGCCGTGGCAAATCTCCAGCAAAGATAGAGATGTATGTAGAAAGAGGTCAGACGTGTCTGTACGCCCATTTTTCAACAAGCAATAGAATCCATCCGTAGTAATGACATCAACGCGTATCCTGTGAAAAGAATATTCACACTTTTTAATCCAACATATCCACGCAATATAATGGAAAGGATTTGGACTTTTTGCCCCAAGAAACTTTTGATCAACACCACCTAAACATATTTCAATTAACCATAACATTTTTCAATTTCAGCCAATTTGACCGAAGCCACTTTTTTAAAAATTTGTAAAATATACGGGATCCTTTGAAACATTCAAGTTTCATATTTAAATAGGATGAATAGAATAATAGTTGAAATGCTTGATGGATTTACAATATCTCTTTTATTCTTCCTATTTTGTTCAATTATTTGGATAGATTAAAGATCAAGAATAATATATTCAAACAAATATTTGGACAAATATTCAGATAGCCAATTGTCTGAGATTACTGTCATGTTGCCAACAATTGTTGAAGCAGTTAATTTTGAAAAATTAAAATCATTATTTTTTAACATTGATTTGTTATTTATAAACAAGAGAGATTTGACAGCAACATGGCGACAATTCATTGTCATCGATTTGTATGTGTCGACGATACATTGACAGTTTTCAAACAAAAAATACTAACATATTTTAACGTTATTCCATGATGTTTTTTAACCCTTTAACTATAATATGCATTCCTATTCGTCTATTGACGACAGCTGTAGTTAAGGGGTTAAATAAATGTCTTGCTAATGATATAATTAAATAAATAACAAATAATTAATAAAATTAAATAATTTAATTCATAAAATTCAAGATTTTATTTATATGAAAATTAGATGTCTATTTTACATTTCAAGTAGATATAAAAAAACGACGATTTTCACTCATTCAGATACTTATCTGAATTTCTATTTTCGGACAATTAATTCAAGATTTAGAATCCCTAGTGGAATTGTATTAGAAATTGAATTGATAGAAAATATATTACATTTTTGTTATTGACTGTGCTTTGCGTACTTTATACATTCTCAAAAAAAATTAAAAATGAAATAGATAGCACATAATATATACATAGTGACAAGCGAACAAATATTTTAAATCTCAAGAATTATATGCTTGTTTATCAAAATGTATGACAAATTTTATATTTTTTAATATTTTACTGACAAGTCGTGAATAAAAAGTTTCAGTACTTGAAGAAATATGAACAATAACGAATAAGAATTATTACATTTGTGTTGATTTTTGCCGTCATGTTTTCGTCATAATGCTTTAAATAAAACGACAAACCAATTAACCAAGTTGTTGAACATAACGTACTGTTGATCATTTGCTTTCGAAATTCCGTTAACTGATTGCTTGTATAAGCACTCATTATATTTGTGTTTTGCTTCTGTGTTAGCATACATACAGAATGTCAGAGAATTTTTGACTCTTACGAAGTAAGTAGGCAGATTGGCTCAAATTAAGAAGGAAGGACCTCTATTGCTTTGTGATTGTCGCAATAATTAACAAAAAATTAAAAAAAGAAGATCGGTCAATGCGCGTAGCAAGAAGCACACGACGGCGAAGGCGGTCTGATTGTAACATAACGGCGACGCGCGGCGAAGCGGTGATTGGGGAAGGGAGGAGCCTTCGCCACGCGCTTACACACTCATCGCTCCTCCTCTTTGGCCTTGAATCTTCTTTATTTAATTTTTCGTTAATTATTGCGACAATCACAAGACAATAGAGATCCTTCCTTTTTATTTGAGCCAATCTACTTCCTTCCTTCGTGAAGGTCGAAAATTCCCTGACGAGTGGCATTCACTTGGACACAGTACAACTGGACACGTTGCAAATGGACACGTTTCAAATGGACACGAAATTTTGGACACCGTTCATTTGGACACCGTTCAGTTGGACACCGTTCAATTGGACACCGTTCAGTTGGACACAGGAATAAGCAACTTGTTCAGATGCACACAGAAAGATGCAACCTGTTCAGATGGACACAGAAACATGCAACCTGTTCAGATGGACACAGAAACATGCAACCTGTTCAGATAGACACAGAAACATGCAACATGTTCAGATGGACACAGGAATAACCAACCTGTTCAGATGGACACAGAAAGATGCAACCTGTTCAGATGGACACAGAAACATGCAACCTGTTCAGCTGGACACAGAAATAAGCAACCTGTTCAGATGGATACAGAAAAATGCAACTTGTTCAGATGGACACAGGAATAAGCAACCTGTTCAGATGAACACAGAAAGATGCAACTTGTTCAGATGGACACAGAAACATGCAACCTGTTCAGATGGACACAGAAAGATGCAACCTGTTCAAATGGACATAGAAAGATGCAACTTGTTCAGATGGACACAGAAAAATGTAACTTGTTCAGATGGACACAGGAATAAGCAACCTGTTCAGATGGACACAGAAAGATGCAACCTGTTCAGATGGACACAGAAAGATGCAACCTGTTCAGATGGACACAGGAATAAGCAACCTGTTCAGATGGACACAGAAAGATGCAACCTGTTCAGATGGACACAGAAAGATGCAACCTGTTCAGATGGACACAGGAATTAGCAACCTGTTCAGATGGACACAGAAAAATGCAACCTGTTCAGATGGACACAGGAATAAGCAACCTGTTCAGATGGACACAGAAAGATGCAACCTGTTCAGATGGACACAGAAAGCATGCCACCTGTTCAGATGGACACAGGAATAAGCACCTGTTCAGATGGACACAGAAAAATGCAACCTGTTCAGATGGACACAGAAAAATGTAACCTGTTCAGATGGACACAGAAAGATGCGACCTTTTCAGATGGACACAGAAAGATGTAACCTGTTCAGCGCACCAAGTACAACTTTGCATGCGAAGACATACACACACACACACACACACACACACACCTTCGGCCCCCCTTCCGCACCCACCCCGTCCCCCTCACTTCGCGTGCAAAGTTGTATTTGATGCAAAGTTGGTGCGTTATCGGGTTGGTGCGCTATCGGGTTGGTACGCTATCGGGTTGGTGCGCTATCGGATTGGTGCGCTATTGGGACGTGAGCTATCGGGAATTGTATTCAATTTTTCGTGCGCTAACATAATCCGCTCCCAACTAAACAGGTTGCTTATTCCTGTGTCCATTTGAACAGGTTGCATCTTTCTGTGTCCATCTGAACAGGTTGCATCTTTCTGTGTCCATCTGAACAGGTTGCATCTTTCTGTATCCATCTGAACAGGTTGCTTATTCCTGTGTCCATCTGAACAAGTTGCATTTTTCTGTGTCCATCTGAACAGGTTGCTCATTCCTGTGTCCATCTGAACAGGTTGCATGTTTCTGTGTTCATCTGAACAGGTTGCATGTTTCTGTGTCTATTTGAACAGGTTGCATCTTTCTTTGTCCATCTGAACAGATTGCATCTTTCTGTGTCCATCTGAACAGGTTGCATTTTTCTTTGTCCATCTGAACAGGTTGCTTATTCCTGTGTCCATCTGAACAGATTGCATTTTTCTGTGTCCATCTGAACAGGTTGCATCTTTCTGTGTCCATCTGAACAGGTTGCTTATTCTTGTGTCCATCTGAACAAGTTACATTTTTCTGTGTCCATCTGAACAGGTTGCTTATTCTTGTGTCCATCTGAACAGGTTGCATGTTTCTGTGTCCATCTGAACAGGTTGCATGTTTCTGTGTCCATTTGAACAGGTTGCATGTTTCTGTGTCCATCTGAACAGTTTGCATCTTTCTGTGTCCATCTGAACAGATTGCATCTTTCTGTGTCCATCTGAACAGGTTGCTTATTCCTGTGTCCAACTGAACGGTGTCCAATTGAACGGTGTCCAACTGAACGGTGTCCAAATGAACTGTGTCTAAATGAACGGTGTCCAAAAGAACGGTGTCCATTTGCAACGTGTCCAATTGTATTGTGTCCAAGTGCACCGCTCCCGTTGAGAATGATAGCCGTGTTAGCGGTCCTTTTCTCGTGTCCATCTTTCTTTCCAGCTCGCATTCCAAATCAGCATACACCACAAATGAAATTCGTTCCTTTCTCGAAAAATTATCAAACGTCAGCCATTTATCGTCCTCGCTGGGAAGATCGCGCAATTCAGCTTCTCGCAGTCCGCGCTATGCGCGATCAACTTCTCGTTCGTGTAAAAATAATGCATGCACCTACGAAAGAAAAAAAATAAAATGAAATATTAAATCGATGTTTCATTACCGAATCATTTTTTTTACAATAGAAAACTCATCTATCGCACACGTAAGTCTTGTTTCGTCGTCTGCTCACTTGCGCGCCGACTAAACGGGAGAGATTCTTAACGCAAGTGAAATGTCCGATCTCGTTGTTTTCGCGCGTCGTATCGTTCAAGTACAACAGATTAACGTGTCTCTCCCTCTTTCGATTCGTCAAACGAAGAGGAACGATGCGAATTCTGCCGTCGCCGTTCTTCCCGCGTCTTCTCTCCCCGACGGTATACACGTTCACCGATATCTCGTTCAATCGCTCGAATCGTCCGATTCCATTTAAAGTCATAGGTAACTCGCAACCTTCCAGTTTCAACACCGTAGAATAATGCGGATATCTCGAACTTCTCTCGCTGTTTCGATTAACGGGATACAAAGCGGCGGTCACCGACCACGCGAAACACGCCCCGTCGTTAGATCGTACGTTAACCACCGCTCTCTTCATCTGAATCTCCCGCGGAACTCGCGCGTAACAACCCGCGCGCATAGGATTATATCTATTCACGTTCACCGTTAAATCGAGTATGCGCAACAAGGCCCATCCGCTGTCGCGTTCTTGAAATTCCTCCAAAGACGTCACGATATCGTCGATGACGCGATTGTCGTACCATTCGCGCAAATCCGTCGCGGGAAAAAGCGAATGATTTCTCGTGTTGATACTCTTAACGGCGATCTTGTCACCCGATACGAATTCTCCATTGAAAATCGTATTCACTTTAACGCTATGATATCGACCCATAACGTCTCGCACGCGACGAAGCACGGTATCTCTAGCGTCCTCGAGAAATCGTAGAGGTTCAATATAATCCAGATTAATCACCGCGCCGGTCAACACGCGTCTCTTGAAAGCCGTATCGACTTCAGTCCACGTGAATCCCGCGCGCGACTCGACTTCGCCATCGCCGCTCACACCCGCGCCCTCGCGCTCGAAACGTCTTCGCAAATGATTCCTCGTACCGGTCACTCGTAAAATTCGAGCGACCAGGGAAAAAATCGCCCCTGTCGAGACTCGCCGGCGCGCATCTTGGCATCTCTCGCGCAATGTCGCGAGACACTCGTCGCATCGTCTCACCCACGCGCGATAATCCTCCGTCGTGGCGACTTCGCTCGCGCTCTCGAGCACTCGACGTTCCTCCTCGCGCATGGCTGTGTCCTCTCCGAAAAATATCGTCGCGTTTTTTTTCCCTTGTTTTATACGGTTCGTTCGAACGATAAAAGATGACACGCGAAACCACAAAAAAAACGGAGAAAAAAGAATCGGCACTACGCATCCAGCCAGAGGAAAACGGCTAATCTGACGACGATACCGCATTCGTCCGGGATTCACTCGTTATCGCGCACGCGCTCGAGGAAAAAAATCAGGATGCGAGATGATCCCGAGGAAAAAAAATCCAGGATGTGAGATGCGTACGCGATACGATGCGATATTACTAAAATAGACTATATATAAAGCTTGACGATAATAATTTCTAATTAGTAACACGCGAATAACGAAAAGTGCCATTACTGCTATTAAAGGCATGTCAACTACCTCCGAGACGGATTCCGAGAAAGATCAGAACGACGAATTTTTTTTCACGCATACGACGAAATTTCCATTAGTCGATTTAAATAAAAATTCGATAGGTAAGAAATTAATGCAGAGTTGTTCCGCGGAAAAAGCATGTCGTCCTCTCGAGAGATTGATAATACCCAAGAAAATTTGCAATGTGACGAAGTATTACCTGCATCGCCAATATCAGGACCGTCGCAATATAGCGACCGAACGGATAATCGAAACGAGCGTAAGCGCGCACGCGAGAGCGGCGAATTACAACTTCATGCTGATGATAGATCGTGGGTATATAAGTCGGAACAAATTCGAAAATGTGGAAATTCCGTACCTACCGCAATACGAGGACGGCACGTGGTTGCCGTGCGAATTCGACGGCAGGAAAATGCATATAAAGATTTAAACGCCGATCGTGAAAATCACGCAGGTAAAGTAGCACATTATTATAATAAAAAAGTAAATTACGCGCGCAACGTCATTCATTAGTTAAAAAACTATAGATACTCGTATGGAGCGCCTAGACGACGCGAACTTCGGCAGCGACAGCGACGGCGAACCGTGGATAAATTGCGGGACGAATCAAACGGTGTGGAAGAAACGCCAAAATTTACAATGCGACGAAAAACCCCCAACCAGGACCGTCTAACGATCGAACGAATACTCGAGACGAAAGCGACGAATCGCGACTTCGCACCAACGAAGAATCATCCGTATACAAGCGAGAAAATATACAGGAAGGTAAAGTAGCGCATTATTATAAAAAAGGTAGATTACACACGCGATATCATTCGTCGACTAAAAGTGCAGATACTCGTATGAAGTATTTAGACGCGGACAGCGAACCGTGGATAGATGCGGATACTCATATGGAGTGTTTAGACGCGGACATCGACAGCGACGGCGAACCGTGGATAGATTGGACGACGAATCGAATGGTATGGAAAAGACGTCCTCAACCGATAAACACTCTATGCGAATTAGCGATCCAGGCTTTTTTAAAGAACCGTATTGTTTTGGACGATTCGGATATCAATACTTTACCCGCAGTCTTACAAAAAGATATATGGGACGCTTGGAGGAAGCTGCTAAACGCGGAAGTCGCACTGATACGTACGCGAGGTTACGCTACAAATTGGGAAAGGTGGTATTACAACGTCGGTGAACAACGACAGGAGGAGGAGGAACGAATGATACGAATAATCTTAGCTCGTATCAGAACTGGTGCGATTAGACATAACGAGAAGAAGAAGAACAATTGAGATCGCGGTTACACGTAAAGACTCCTCGGGAGACTAAAATTTTTAATTATACATAATTATACATAATTATATATGTTCTGTAACGATATAAACTTCGATAAAAAAAAATAAAAAAAAGAGAACACTTTACTCGAGATTCGTCGTCGTCTCTCTTTCTCTATCGTATAGAATTATTATATTTTTTATAACGATATATAAACTCTAATAAAGAAAGAACGCTTTAATCGAGATTCACCGTCTCTCTCTCCCTCGTATCGTCATTATCCGCTTCCATCTCCCTCTCTCTCGCGCTAGCGCGAAAGAAACCAACGCTACGCTACGTCGCCTTCTCTCTAACTCGGCGGTCCTCTCGGGGAAGCGAGGCGTGAGAGAAATCAGCGCGAACGCTACACCGCCGCCCGCCGCCCTCCGCTCGATCCTCGCGACGAGAAAGAACGCTACGCCGCTCGTCGTTCAAGAGCGAAAAAAGAGAACGCTTTAATCGAGATTCGCCGTCTCTCTCTCCCGTATCGTTGTCCGCTTCCATCTCCCTCTCTCTCCCGCTAGCGCGCGCGAACGAACGAACCGGCGGGAAAGAACACAACGCCCGCCGCCGCTCGTCGTCCGAGACGCCGTAACCAGGGACGTTTCGCGCGCCAAGCGACGACGCCGTAACCAGGGACGCCGGCGCGCGCTAAGCGACGACGCCGTAACCAGGGACGCCGGCGCGCGCGCCCGCGACGCCACCGCGCGGCGACGTTTACCGCCCCCCTCGCCCGACGGCGAGCCGCCACCCCCTCCCCCTGAGTCGCTCCCACCCCTGTGACGTCGACGATCGCCCGTTTACCCACCCGACGGCGAGCGGCTCCCCTCGCCATACTTACCCCGCCTACTCGCCCGCGCAGGCGTCACAACGTCCCTCACATATCTTTCTATCTACGTCGCTTTTACAGAGGTCTCTCTCGCTCCAATGGGAAAATTGAGTTAGAACCAACATATATTCCCTACTGTTTATTTTAATAGAATTTTAATTTAAGGCTTAGTTAGAAAGATACATCATGACAAAAATTAGGAATATGCAAAAAATAATGATCTTCTTCGGTATTTTCGCTGAGGAAAAATCGTTTTTAAATTGGTCAGAGAATTTACCTTTAAAATATGGAGCGGTTGTGGGACACTCTGTATATATATATATATATATATATATATATATATATACACGTACAGATTATATATTTATAGATGCGGTTTGCATGTGCGCTCTGGTTATTAAAATATATTTCAGAAACGACCTATTTGTGAGCTGATTATTAAAAAAATCCAAAGCCGATCTAATTCGTGTGTTGGTTATTCAAAAAAAATCATCCAGAGGTGATTTAATTCGTGTGCTGGTTATTCAAAAAAATCCAAAGCCGATCTAATTCGTGTGCTGGTTGTTTTTAGAAATATTTTATACCAGATGCAGTTTGCATGTGCGCTCTGGTTATTAAAATATTTATTTCAGAGGTGATCTATTCGTGAGCTGATTATTAAAAAAATCCAGAAACGATCTAATTTGTGTGCTGGTTATTCAAAAAAAATCCAGAGGCGATCTAATTCGTGCGCTGGTTTAAGAAAAATCCACAGGTAATTTAATTCTGATGCTGGTTATTAAAAAAATTCGGGAAGCGATCTTAATTTATATGCTGGTTACTTTCAAAAATATTTTACATCAAATACGATTTGCATGTGCATTCTGGAAGCGAAATTTAAACGAAATTTAATTCAGAGATCATAAAGACACTGCCTCAACTAAAAGGCATATTTGATAAGATTAAAAATCCAGATAAAATGAATCATTGAACCGATTTTTACACATTATAAGAGAATTCTTATTTTGAAATATATTGCGATAATTCTTCTATAATTATAGCATGTCATATAGCGATAAAAGCTAGCAAATTATTGGAGCAAATTATACGGATCGCTGGCAATTTTTTTTGATAACATCAAGCTTCGAATGTATGATAGTCTACTCGGTTGGTATCTATTGGTATCTATTGGTGCCTAATAAAAATTACTTTCATTGCCGTCCTACAAATAATATAATATTTGAAAAGCTTCAACTTGATAGCATATGCTGTGAAATTTATGCAGCGGCTTTCCTTACATTATAAACTATAGCCTTAAAAGGAAATCCTTGTAAGGAAAAATATTTCAATAATGTGAAATGTACAAAATAACATTTTTTTTAAATTATAGCAGAAAGTAAATCGCCTTTTCTAAAATGATAAATTATTCATATATCTTATATTTATCATATTTGATCACGATATTCTAATGAATATCGTTAGAAAAAGACGCCTCAGTATAAATATCTCATTTGCGTATATCAGAGAGACGAAATAATATATTATGGTTGCGTCTGGAAATGGACGATGAAACCTATTATATTATCGACATAAATCTATCATTTCGATGCTTTTGAAACAAGAATGTATTATGAAAATATTTATATTATTAATTTATAAATTTTACGACATTATATTAATTTGCATAAAACATTTTATATTGTTAGCTTTTGATTATATCGATTGAACAAACATCGTGCATAAATTGTAATTTGTAGGAAGTTATATGCAAATATCTTTTTTATTGCATATACAGAATGTCGCAGAGTACTATACATATATAAGCGTTTGTAAAGAGCGCAGTAAATTGAAGAAACAAGTCTCATAGCATCTTACGATTTTCGCAATAGTAGAAAGAAATAAAATAAATTAATTATATAATAATACTAAATAAAATCGATCGAATGTGTATCTATGTGTGTGTTTGTGTGTATGTGTGTGTGAGGGAGGGAGAGAGAGAGAGAGAGAGAGAGAAACGCTCGGCCGTTCAAGCTATTGTATGATTCAGTGTGTTAGGCATTTTTGTCGGCGCGCGGCAAGAGGAGGGACAGCGCGGCGCGGCGATAATGTAACGAATGACAACGGCATGTCTCGCTTCTTCTCTTTGCCACGTGCCGACGATATGACGCTGGACCATGCAACGCCATGAGCTTTCTCTCTCTCACGCCACACATACGCGCGCGCGACCACACACACACACACACACACACACATGTATTAGAAATATATTAGAAATATATATTAGAAATATTAGAATTATATATATATTGTGACGTGACGCTTGGCGATCCGTCACAAGGATCGCGAGATCCGACCGAGAATACCTTTTGGGCCCTCGTTCTCCCCTGATTTAGGGAGAAAGAGAGCGACTATTGGAGGCGAGGGTAGGCTCGTCTCCCGCGCGTAGTATTGTATTGGCGAAATTTAGAAGACTAGAATTTAGCGATTGTGAGGAAGGATACTGACGTGATCTCATCCGGTGATTCGATCCGGCGTAGAAGACCAAGCTAAAGGAAGTTCGGGACGAGCGGAGGCGCCGATTAGGAAGAGAACGCCGAGCTAAGTATCTTTTCCGCTTTACAAATTGAAACATTTAAAA